>JAMXBB010000010.1:58076708-58642530 GCA_024138015.1 Lumnitzera littorea
TATATATATATATATATATATATATATAATATATTATGTTTTATTTATTTAAGTAAATAGTTGTTTAATAGTAATAGTGTGTGTGTGTGTATATATATATATATATATTAGCTTAGGAATTTTTAGGATTAGGTGTTTTTTTAGAAATCTTCGCTTAGAAAATTATTTTTTTTTAGAAATAAAAAAAATAAAATTTTTACGACATTTTAGGGAGTTTTTCTTTAACACTTGAGAATTAGGACCATTTAGTTTTTATTTGAATAAACTAAATTAGTAATAATGTAAATTCAGTAGGTTTTCAAAAATTAAAATGAACTCACACACTAAAGTTTTTGTAAAGAACTACGGTCATTTGATCCTAACTAACGGGTATGTAAGCACTGTCGAAATAACGTTAAAATCTATAGAAACTTAGATTTATTTTTATTTTCTTTTGGTTTTTTTATTTTTCTTAAAAATATCTAAAAAAGTATAATTGTGAAAAATAAATCTAATTTCGAAAAATAGATAGTAATACCGGTTATGATTTAATAAGTTACTCCCTGAATTCAGAACCCTCTGATTTTTTATCAAATTGAAATTAAAGATCGGTAGCTAAATCGTAGTCAATCCACCTAATTGATTATGATTTATTTTCTTTCCTAACTCCGAACAAGTGGTAACTCCAAAAGTTTTTTTTTTTAAAGAACTAGAATTTCTTAATTTTTTTAGTCGAGAATTAATACTGAATGGGTTAGGGTTTAGTGTTAATTGGAAAATAGAAAATCAAATCAAATTATAATAAGAAAACTGAAAATTCAAGCTCGACAATTTGGTAACTCCAGTGGGGACCGTCAAGAGGGCTAGCCATTAGAATTTGCCGAAATTAGGATTATTTTTCAAAAACATATATATATATATATATATATTTGAGCTAATTATTATTTTATCTTATTCTATTTTTTATTATATACTAACATGTATGTTCTAGCTTACTTAGGGGGGTAGTTTTGGGGGTCTATTTTATTTTCTGTATCATAAATGCATGGTAGACACAGCCAGAACCAAGCCGTCCTAAAACCTTAAGAGGAGGGCCATTATGTAAGCTTCAGATGCTATGGGACAATCACTCTTCGGGGCCAATTAGGCTAACTTACTTAAGTTCAAATATAACCACAGAACCATAACTTTGAAAAACACAATGATTGTAGAACTTAAGGACTTTTAAAACCCACCCTTTACATACATGAAAACCTTTTTCAAAAAAATTTGTGAGAACCCATAATATGGTAGACCTAGACGGATAAGGGCAATTGCCCATTATAATATTTCCTTATAAATATCTTGTAATAATTCCGTATAAAGTTTAGGATAGGCTTTAATCGTAATTTTATTTCTTTAGATAGGTATAACTAGATCGAGTTAAGGGGCTTTCAAACAGATCTACGTCTACCCACCTCTTTAGCATTAACAATTACTCCAAATGTGGTTTCGACTTTTTAACTCATATAAGCAAGAATTTATTAGGAATAAAATTGGGCCTATCTTGTCCCTATAGAATATCCTTGTAAATATTAATTTAGTGTAGGCTTTAGTATATCTATGAGAGCCTAAATCTGTCGCTTTTTGTTTGGGCCCACATCAGCTAAACCCAACTTTCACAAAGTAAATAATAAAAAATAAAAAACAAACATCAAAACAAAAAGAATCAAATCTGTAAAATAATTTTAGATAGTTACCATTTTGCTTAGTATTCTACCAACTATAAATATTCATTCTTTTAAATAGATTAACACTTTGTAAATAGCCTTTCTCATTTAAAATAAATAGGATTTAGATATTTTCTTTATTTAGTCTTTTTTTCTTCATTCTTTAGAATTCTTCTTTTATAAATAGACCCTCAATTATGTTGTTCTGTATAAATTCCATAGGCTTGTATATAGAATTTTAAGAAAGCAATCCTTCATTTACAATTCCATCACTCAATCTCTGTAACATAAAAACCCTAACTTTTCTTCTTTCTCTTTCAAAAAGAAAAAAAAAAAAGAATAAGAAGTGACTAATAGTTACAAATCCTTATAGGGCTCGAGACGAACACAATCACTTAGCCCATTAAAGCAACTAACCTAAACACATCCACTTAGCCCGAGAAAGTAACCAACCGATTACAAACCCCCAGCCCATCAAGATAGTTGAACCAACTCAAAACTCCTGAGCCATTAAGTCCAACCATGAACCAAGTTAAAATACGACATCATGAAATACTATCCTGAGCTTGATCTCTGGTACAAATAAAAAGGGCAATTCATTAGTCCCTTCTACTTCAAAAGTTAATGCCAACCCATTTGAACTCTAAGGAACCAAACCCGAAACCTACATGAAAGCTTAAGGGCATTAAGACCTATAAGTTTGGGGCAATTTAAGCAAGAATATGAATGTTGTCGGCCATTTGGTCTTTGAAATTTTATTTTGAACTCAAATAAAGTATAAGTCAATGTTTTATAACTTAAGGAATGTTTCAAGGAATTGAGGAATAAGGTTAGTCTCTATCTTAAGGTCAATCAAATCCCTACGTAAGGAATCAGTAACTCACTTTTAAAAAGTTTAGAATGAAAAGAGGCAAGTTATATCCTATATACTAACCCTTAAACACTTTAAGAGTTGAGTGACATCATGGTGAGGGATTTTTGGACTCATTCCTTAAAGGAAATCCACTTTGAATTTGATACACAGACCAAAATAAAGTTAGGCATTCATTTTCAAATCCAAACCATAATTATCCTTTGTTAACCTCGTTGAACTGATTTGGAGTCCTTTCAAATATAAACCCTATCAAGCACCACCCTATAGTAAGGCAATTCGGAGGTTAGGGTCATTGATTAGAAGAGGAGGATAAAACTGATTTATGCTTATCTTAGTAATAACAATTTATGGATAACTTTTGTTTTGGATAAATTGTTACCTTTGAAGAAGACAAAAACTTTACTTAAGCCCATACACTTAAAACCCATGGATTTAGGGCATTGACTCATTTAGAGACAAAAACTTAACAAAAGAGATAGTTATCTCTTGAGAGAGAAAAGAAAGAAATGAAATGAAAAAAGAAAAAAAAAAGAAGAAGGAAAAAAAGAAGAAAAAGGAAAAATTAAAAGGAAAGAGAAAACCAACAGAAATAAAGAGGAAGAAAAGCCCAAACATTAAGCTTGAGAAAAGCCCTAACCAAAGAAGGCTCAAAGGCCCAAGTTGCTTTAAAAACACAAGGTTTTGAATCATATTTCCAACCACAAACCAAAAACACCATATTCATTTCAGAATCAGACTCTAAATCACGAACACAAAACCTTTCTATCTCAAACACAAAACCTCCCTACCCACAATACCTCCCTACTTAAAGCTCTTTTAATCTTGAAAAAATAATTTATCTAAAATAAAAATTATTTTTGAAACTAAGGCAAGTACACATCTAGTTTTTTCCAAAGGGTTCTTGACTTGTACACCCGAGTTGAATAAAAGTATTTCTTTCGAAATAGGTCTTCTCATTGAGCTCTTTTGAAACCATTTAACAAAAAGCCTGATCTATAATATTGAACCCAAAAAGACCTAACAAATTGATCAAAGCATATCACTTGCAAGTTGGACTATAATTTTTAGAATAGTAGTTAAGAGCGAAATCTAGACTAAGAGTGCGTAAGGAAGTCATCTTCGACTAGAGTAATCGTGAGTTACTTTTTCCTTAGGAAATAAATGTTTAATAATCATAAGGCCCATCTAAGAAGCTCAGTATCAAGGCTAAAAATTAAGACAGATACGAGATACCCTACATGGTTACTAAGGAAAGGGATGGTTATAACACTTATTTCCTATATAAGAATTTATATCCGTTAGTAGACTTTCAAGAAAAAAGAAGAGAGATAAAAGAAAGGAAAAGAGAGAGAGAAAGTAAAGGCTTATTACAAGTTTTTTTCCATTCATTTTCAAATCCATATCGGCCCTAATAGCCAAATCTTTAGTCCATGTCATAAACGATTTTCACCAAATTCCTCCTTTATAAATTTCTCAAATCGAGAGTTTTTTTGAATCAATCATGTCCCTTGATCTTAATTTTTTCCAACTATCATATAGAGTTTTAGCAAGTCCGTATGGTGCTTACCCCTTATCCATTTTCTCAAGGATATAGCTAACTCATAGAGTACTGTCCCAATCCATATCTTCATTAGGGTTTCAACCAGCTCATGGAGCACTATCCCCACCCATATCTCCATCAGGGTTCTAGCCAACTCAAGGAGCACTTTACCCGTTCTCATTAAGTTCTTAGCCAACTCAAGGAATACTTCACCTGCCTTGGTTGGTCATCACATAGGGGGCATGACCAAGTTTTCAAATCCTTAAAGTCTTAGCCAGTTCAAGGAGTGTTTCACCTACCTTGGTTAGTTAGCCCATAGGAGGCACGACCAAGTTCTTGGTATCTTTTAGGGCTTAGCCAACTTAAGGAACACTTTGCCTGCCTTAGTTAGTTAGCCCATAAGGAGTATGACCAAGTTTTCTATATTTTTTAGGGTCTTAGCCAGCTCGAGAAGTACTTTGCCCACCTTAGTTAATCAGCCCATAGGGGGCACAACCAAGTTCTAATCATCTTTTAGGGTCTTAGCCAACTCAAGGAGTACTTTACCCACCTTGGTTAGTTAGCCCATAGGGGCCATTACCAAGTTTTCTATATCCTTCAAGGTCTTAGCCAACTCAAGGAGTACTTTGCCCGCCTTAGTTAATTAACCTATAGGAGGCACGACCAAGTTCTCGATATCTTTTAAGGCTTAGTCAGCTCAAGGAGCACTTTAACTGACTTGGTTAGTCATCCCATAAGAAGTACGACTAAGTTTTGTATATTTTTAAGGTCTTAGCCAACTCAAGGAGCACTTCGCTCACCTTGGTTAGTCAACATATAGGGAGCATAACTAAGTTCTAATCATATTTTAGGGTTTTAGTCAACCTATAAGCAACCTCGAATGGAGACATGCTTGTTACACTATGGACGGTCCTGTTGTAGACGAACTCAATGATTGGTAAGCATTGATCCTAGTTGGCCGTATTTCGTCCAATAGCAACATGCAGCAAAGTTCCTACAGTTCTATTGACAACTTCAGTTTGTCCATTAGTCTATAAGTAGTAGGACGTGCTGTACATTAACTTGGTTTCCATCCGCCTCCACAACATCCTCCAAAAGTAGCTCATGAATATAAGGTCTTAGTCTGAAACAATGGTACTAAGAATTCCGTATAGCTTGATTACTTCCTGTAAGAAAAGAAAAGAGATAGCCAAAGCATCGTTAGTTTTGGAACAGGGCATGAAATGTGCCATCTTGCTAAATCGATCCATAGCCACCATGATGGAGTCCTTCCTTCAAGATGTCCTCGGCAATCCTAACATGAAGTCCATACTCAATTCGGACCATGGTTAAGTTAGGATCGACAAGGGTTGGTAGCATCCTTGTTCAGCTTGACTCTTCACTTTTCGTTAATTCATACACTTTTCTAGCATGGATTAGATATCTCTCTTCATCCTTAGCCAAAAGAATCTAAAGGATAATACCTCATAAGTTCGGTGCTAGGTAAAGTGTCTTGTTAATCCCCCTCCATGTGCCTCGCACACTAATAGTTCTCATGTAGAACAGGTCAGGATACATAGCTTTCTCTTCCTAAATAAGTATTCGTCCTCCCTATAATAGTCATCCAATGTTCATCCTAATGTTCGTGCTTCCTCACAATAGGCATAAATAAGACCAAAGTATAGGTCCCCAGCATACAAATTCTTTATGGTTAAAAAACCAAATAGCCTCATCTATAACTCGGTCAGGAGGGTATGTCGTCTTGACAGGGCATCAACCACTACATTGTTCTTTCCGTCCTTGTATTTCATGACATAAGAAAAACCCTCTATGAACTCAACCCACTTAGCTTGT
Source organism: Lumnitzera littorea (assembly GCA_024138015.1). Lineage (NCBI taxonomy): Eukaryota > Viridiplantae > Streptophyta > Magnoliopsida > Myrtales > Combretaceae > Lumnitzera > Lumnitzera littorea. Next base: position 58,082,644 of record JAMXBB010000010.1, read on the forward strand.
CTCTAGGATAACTCTGGTTGACTCTTTAGATATCTCAAGGATTCATGATCAGTGTAGATTACAAATTTCTTGAGCAGCAGATAGTGTTGCCATCCTTTAAGGCTCAAATTAAGGAGTAGAACTCCTTGTCGTAGATGGAATAGTTGAGTGTAGCTCCTAGAAGTTTCTCACTAAAGTACATAATGAGTCAGCCTTCTTACATCAGCATAGCACTTATGCCTAATCTACAGCATAGCACTTATGCCTAATCTACAGCATAGCACCTATGCCTAGTCTAGACGCACCACATTCTACTTCAAATACCTTATTAAAGCTCAATAGAGCTAAGATAAGGGATATAGTTAGTATCTTCTTCACATCCTCAAAACTCCTCCTCTCTTTCTTACCCCATATGAATTCAATATTCTTATTTGAGATTTCAGTGAGTGGGGCTACAATCATGCTGAAATTTTTTATCAATTGACCATAAAATGATAGCAAGCCGTGGAAACTTCTCACATCGATAGAACAGCTTAGATTGGGCCAATCTCATACTTTAATCTACCAATGAATCAAGACATAATCCAATCTCTAAACTCTATAACTTCGCATTAGATCATTAGCATCCGAAATTCTTTAACGTAAGCATCCACACTCAATCCTTCTTGTCTCGATTCTTGTAGTCTCTTGAAGGTATCCTGCAAAAAATAGCTCGATACAAACCTTCTCCACATAACTCTCTTCATATTATCCCAACTCTTAATCTCTCATTCTCCTTCCCTTTTTCTAGTAGCTTGCAAGTTCTTCCACTATAGAGCAGCATAACTAGTGAACTCCAACACAATAAGTCTAACCTTTACATTATCAACCACTTTGTAGCATTCAAACTACTTTTCAATCTTATCTACCCAATCCAAGTAGTCCTTAGCATCACCACATCTAGAGAAACTTAGAATACACATCCTTAATCCTTCACCTCTAGGGGCTCATTCATTTCTTTCCTTAGGTTCATAATATTCCTCTGCTTCATCATCTCCATCTACTTCCTCTTCAATCTCTTCAAGTGTTAGCCTTCGTTTAGCGTCTCTACCAATTCCTTCAGCTCGAGGTGGTCGAATTGGTGCATTAACTCGGCCAAACTAACCATTGCCTTGCTACTACTACTTACATTCTCTAATGGGGCTATTTCTAGCTTACTACCTATCTTCTTGCATAATAGTCACTAAACTAGTTACCAAGTTGATAAGCCTATCTAAGCGGTCACCCACTGACTAAGGTAAGAAGCTTCCTTCTTGCCCTTGGTCATATCAAATACCACTTGATGGTTTCCTAAAGTTCCTTACACACTTGAATCCAACATTGATGGTTACTTCACAATGACAATTTCATAACAAACATACAGTCAACCACACTCTGTTTTGATGTATCGAAAACAGGGGAAAATAGAGTATAAAACACTTCTCAACCACTAAACTTCAAAGCTAACCATAGAATCATTATCACATGACGGTAGTGACAAACTATTAAAAGAACACAATATTAAAATCTAACTTTAAACGTAGCCAAGCTCTAATACCAAGATGATACAGACTCATGAATTAACACATAAACCCAATAACACACGTAACCAAAGGGGTAAGTCTAAGCCGCAAAATGGCTCAAAAAGTAAATGATAGTCAAAGGAGAGCAAGGGTTCTCGTATACTGACAATGGATGTTATACACCAACGCCTTATACAAGCTCAGGTCACACTTGATATGATGCATAAGTATAGCCGGAGGTCACTTGCTCCTAATTCACATCAAATAAGCTAGATAAGAGTAAGCAAGAGAACACTTAGCTCAAGAGACGGTAAAAAGTTCAGTGTATTCTTTTGTATATTCTCACAGCTTGTACATTATGTGATTATTTATAGTACCCTATTAAGGTAAGTTCTACGTGATAGATAATTACAAGAATGAATTCCTATTTGCTAAATAAAAGGAAAATAGTTTATAAGGAAAACACGAAATCGTATGCAACAAATGTCATATGTCAAAAAGGACAGTACGGTTATCAAAAAAGACAACACGCACACATTTTTACTTTACGATTCTGACAATATTGTGATCTGAGTAGGGGTGGGCCTTCGTTCAGGTCTGTTTAGCGTCAAAAGTTCGTACCCTAACTACTAAGGCTGGATAACAATATTTCCATATCAATCTTTGATACGGACTGAGGCCAAGGACAGACAAGGCCAATCGTAAGGAGTAGGTCTAATCCTGCCGAAAGAATGAAAAGTAAATGGTAGTAGATGGTTTATTAATTCTGTACACTAACTCTATGGATATGATGTACCGTAGAACCATACACGGACCTAAGACTCGCCAGATGTGATGTACTAGTCCAAGTAATAAGGTTACCCACCACAATCCTTGCTAAAAGGATTGATAAGAGCTGGTAAGAGAGAGAGAACTTTCCAAGAGAAAAGACTCAAAAGGGAGTCTTTCATTAATCTTCTATATTTATCTATGCATTGTTACAAAAGTTACAATTTATAGTACGTCCTAAACCCTAATGGCAAAACTGTATATAATATATAAGGCCTTAAACCCTAAAGAATTAGGCCTATAAATAAAATAAAGACAAACAAGTACAAAAATATAAAACTGTACGTTTTACAAGGAGAAGTCGGCATGTGGTCATTTGGTATGCCTTGGAGGTAGTCTCGTAGTGCTTGACCGAAACACCAGAGAGGTTAGCTCATAATTGTTGAGTTCTGAAGTCAGTCAACCATAGTTTCTCTAAGATGTGCTAAGTGGATCTAACACTTGGTAAAGTGATCTCTCGGCTACTAAGTCGATGATAGACTTTAGCTAAGTGAATCCAACTCTCAAAAACATGATACCTCGACCTATTGGCAAGCATGATGCCGAGTAAGAGATTGGTCAGGCATCGGTGAGACTTAGTTGTTATCTCGACCTTCTACTTTTTAATACTCTATTTGCGAGAAATAAGTCATTCGGCTCAACAGGCAAAATGAGTAGGCAATTAGATGAGCTCGGCCTTGGTAGTCTAGTTGGTTCGGTACCTTAAAGTCCATCATTTCCTCTCCCTTAGAGAAGTTTCAACTTGAAACTTAGTAATAAGCCACTTCAAATCCCTCCGAGGTCAAACACTAATCGACAAAATTTAAATTTAAACATAGTACATTGCAATTCTTTCAACAGGGGAATCACCAATAGATGCTCCCTCCACTCATCATAGGCTCTATCAATCATATCTTTTATCATAGATCTTTCCCTCCACATGTCATGGATTTGATCAACTATACCTTAGTAATTCCAACAACTATCAATTACGAGAAGCAACACGATCTTAGGGTCATACAAAGAATTAAGGGCTCACAAATCTTGTGTTAACAGGAGATAAGATGGCTCTTCAATGGTAAGAACTTCTACCTCTTCAAGCTCAGCTAACTCGAACATCATGATCTCCTCATCAATTGTAATTAGCACTGCTTCCTTGTAATTCAGCTCTTCCTTCTCCTTCCATCTACTCCTCTTAACTCTTTCCAATAGGAGAGTCCTAAGGGTTAACATGACGTATCCCCAATATATGTATCCAACACCTCGACTCTGATAAACTCCAATCTACGGTTGATAATAGCTCACAAGTACAATGATATATTTGCTCATATCAGTACCATGTAAACCTATCAAATGACTTAGACACAAGATTGCAATATTAGGAAAGCAAACATAGTAATTCTTGGAGCTACCATCTATAGCCTTTATAGTGGGTAATGGAATCAGTTCAGAAACATAGGGGTTTAACCACAATTCAGCTCAACCTTTCTCACCTTTACTACTCATCTCTCTAGCAACCTTCACTTCTTCCTTTTCTACTTCCTTTCTTCGGCCTTCCTTCTCATTAGCTTTCGCTATTTTAGTATTCCCTTACTGCTTCATTTCTTCTCTGAGCTACTCAAGCTGATCAAGTATAACCCCTAACTGTTCCTACACATCATAATGGTTGGTACCAATAGTAGATTCTACTCTTAAGGCTAGTTAGATAGCTTCATTTAAGATCCTTAGTCCTAAGGGGTTAACAAGTCAGGCAATCTCAAGCCATAACCCTCTCATGAATCACAAGATAGTACACGAAAAAGATTTATACAATTCACATCACTGTAGGAGTGCTTTATACTCTTAAGCAAATTCTTAGACACTCATTCGTCCCTGTCTTAAGGTAGACAACTCCTCATACAACTCATCTTGATATGATGCAGGTATAAATTTTTCTCTCATGGCAGGTGATAACTCTAATTTTAAACATATTTTATATGGTGATTTTATAGTATTTTCCTTACATTTTTGGTTTTCTTTAAAGAAATTGATACTTAATTGAGTAAAATATTGATTTCAGGGTTTAAACGTGTTCTAGGCTCGAAAACGAAGAAAAGGAATCAAGTTTCACTCAATTCCGAGTTCAAACGAAGAAGTTATGAAGTTTTGAAGTTGTGCAGAAATTTTACCTTAGTGCAGAAAGTTACACGACCTGGGGAAACGGCCATGTCCCAGGCCGTGTCTGGTGACGAAAATAAAATCTTTATAAAACATATATAAAAGGACATACTAGAGTTTCAAAGGAGGAGAGACATTACAGAAACAGAGAGATACAAGAGACGAGAGGAGACTTGAGGAGAACATCAATCAAGAAGCAAGAAGCAAGAACAACATTGATTTCAAGATTAGAGAGATTGTTCATCAAATCAAGAGGGGTTTTCATGCTTTATTTTATATTTTTGATGAAACTCGTTTTTAGATTCGTCATGATAGCTTAGAATTCAAGTATTTAGGATTATGGAACCTAGGGTTTCATGTAACCCTTGGATTGAATCATAATTTTAATAAAGTTTCTATCTTTTCTTGATTCAATTATGTTGTTTAGTTGTAGATTGATAATTCTAGAGTGTCAATATATGATATTATGCATGTTGATTGAGAAATTGCATGTGTAATTAGATCTAAGCATAATTGAAGAGAATTACATGTATACTTAAAGATAAGATACATGTTTCTTCCGGAAAATTGATTATTTGTGTGGGAATTCATTATACACTAATGCGATTCTAAGTTATATTACTAAGTGAAAAGATTCCGATAAATAATTTAGAATTAGGGTTAATATGCTTGAGAAAGATATTAGCTTTAATTGTGAATCTCTCTGGTCAAGAATAATAGAAACTAAATTGAATATATTTTAAAAAGGTTACATGTTAAACACTAGGGGAAATAATTCCTAAATACATTATTGCATACTTGAAGTCGTTCGTAGTTTATTGCTTTCTAATTTTCTTAGTTAAGTCTCATAATTAGTTTAGTTTATTAATTTCAATATTTTTAATTCATTCAACTCGACATAATTTTCTGGTGAGATAATAAAGCTAAAGTTAATATTAGTACTCAAAATCTCTGAGGGATCGACTCGGACTCACATCCGCTATATTAAAATTGATAGGTGCGCTTACCTTGTATCAAGTTTTTGGCGCCGTTGCCGGGGATCGAACCCAAGTCGCCCGCGTAACAGGCGGGAGTACTCACCACTATACTACAACGACTAATTTTAACACTACCAATATAGGAAGTTATACGGGCGTGGGACACAGTCGTGTCCCAGCCCGTGTCTGCTTAGAACCCACACAATTCAGCATACACCCTATTTATTCAAACACACACACACTCTCTCACGCACTTCCACACATCAACACATATTTCTTTTCTCTTCTCTTCTTCTTTTCCTCACGATTTACTTTTCATTAACACATTTCTTCATCAAATTCAACCCGATCCAATGTTTCTTTTCAGGTCGTTAAAGGAAAATCGTGAAGAGTAGATCATTTGAAGGAGGTCCAAATATGTTACATCATGTTCTTATGGTGCTTGGTGAGATGGAAGAGAGAATTGTATACATTTTAGTCAAAAGGATAAAATTTTTATGACTCTTTCTCGGTTGGCAAGATGTTAAATCTAATTTTTAGTTTAAGAATCCTTGGTTAAATGGCTCGGGTAAACTTTGATTTTCATAAATTAGCTAGTGAACTCTAGTATTAAGTATTGTTGGAGCATTCGAATATGGTCAGATGAAATCGGTTGACTTTATTATTGCAAGTTAGTTGAGAATGATTTTCTTACCTTTCTTCGGGTCAAGTGTATTCTTTCACCGGTTTCTTAAACAGTGATAAATTTTGATTAGTGTTTCTTGTCCTGAAAGTTTGGTTTTGATTTATTTGCTTGACGACAAGCAAATGCTCAAGTGTGGGAAAATTTGATAACTCTAATTTTAAACATATTTTATATGGTGATTTTATAGTATTTTCCTTCCATTTTTGGTTTTCTTTAAAGAAATTGATACTTAATTGAGTAAAATGTTGATTTCAGGGTTTAAACACGTTCTAGGCTTGAAAACGAAGAAAAGGAATCAAGTTTCACTCAATTCCGAGTTCAAATGAAGAAGTTATGAAGTTTTGAAGTTGTGTAGAAATTTTACCTTAGTGTAGAAAGTTACACGACCTGGGGACACGGCCATGTCCTAGGCCGTGTCTAGTGACGAAAATAAAATCTTTATAACACATATATAAAAGGACATACTAGGGTTTCAAAGGAGAAGAGACATTACAGAAACAGAGAGATACAAGAGACGAGAGGAGACTTGAGGAGAACATCAATCAAGAAGCAAGAAGCAAGAACAACATCGATTTCAAGATTAGAGAGATTGTTCATCAAATCAAGAGGGGTTTTCATGCTTTATTTTATATTTTTAATGAAACTCGTTTTTAGATTCATCATGATAGCTTAGAATTCAAGTATTTAGGATTATGGAACCTAGGGTTTCATGTAACCCTTGGATTGAATTATAATTTCAATAAAGTTTCTATCTTTTCTTGATTCAATTATGTTGTTTAGTTGTAGATTGATAATTCTAGAGTGTCAATATATGATATTATGCATGTTGATTGAGAAATTGCATGTGTAATTAGATCTAAGCATAATTGAAGAGAATTACATGTATACTTAAAGATAAGATACATGTTTCTTCCGGAAAATTGATTATTTGTGTGGGAATTTATTATACACTAATGCGATTCTAAGTTATATTACTATGTGAAGAGATTCCGATAAATAATTTAGAATTAGGGTTAATATGCTTGAGAAAGATATTAGCTTTAATTGTGAATCCCTCCGGTCAAGAATAATAGAAACTAAATTGAATATATTTTAAAAAGGTTACATGTTAAACACTAGGGGAAATAATTCCTAAATACATTATTGCATACTTGAAGTCGTTCGTAGTTTATTGCTTTCTAATTTGCTTAGTTAAGTCTCATAATTAGTTTAGTTTATTAATTTCAGTATTTTTAATTCATTCAACTCGACATAATTTTTCGGTTAGATAATAAAGCTAAAGTTAATATTAGTACTCAAAATCTCTGAGGGATCGACTCGGACTCACATCCACTATATTAAAATTGATAGGTGCGCTTGCCTCGTATCAGCAAGTCTCATTAAGCTCCATGTAGAACTCACTCCTTTGAGGATCCTTCACCTTAATTCATTCTTTTACCAAGTCCTAGCAAGACCTTGAAGTTAATCCTCTATGATATATTTCTTATCATGTTCAGGACATGAGTACTTTTCAAAGACTTTGTTGACTCGAAATTCCCAATCCAAGTATTCGTCTGGGGTCCCATAACCATCAAACATGGGTACTGTCGACCTTATATCTTTATAGCCATAGCCGTAACCATATCTTCCGCGATTGTCATAAGCCATGTTAGACGAAGATATTACCTTAACAGACTAGCTCGGCTCATAAAAAGCCTCGTAGACAATGATTAGAACTATTCAACACTTGGTGATTCGACACGGCAACTCGGAGGCCTACACAACTCAGATCTTCCACTTCCCTTCAGTACTTTAACTCAGCTTAGATACTAGAATTAGCTCAGCTATTTAGTTAAAGCGAGTCAGATGCTTGCATAACTCGACAGTTGAATAGGCAAACAACTCAACTTGGTAACCTTAGGAGTATGATAGTATGGTACTTCATTTTACTTCAGTACTTCGGATTGAAATAGCTTGAGAGCTTAGTAAAGTTCAAATCCAGCACAACTATTCTTTGTAGATCAACTTAGACGTATACAATCTCAGTAGACACTTGCTCTTTTCAATTCGACAAACACAATAGTATTTTCTTAGCCATTATCGCAATACTAAAGCAGGACAACACACTGAACAACTCGAAAAATCATATCTCAGCAAACAACTCAGATTGGAATTCCCAACCTATAGAATTGGAAACAAACTAATATCCAGTAAACAAATCCTCGATATCACAACAAAACCCAATAAGGCAAGCACTTCCTTAAACACAAGATAGAACATATACGATGCTTAAACCTCTCGGCCCCATTTAAAACCTCGAGCTCTGATACCAAGATGATATGAACCGAGGCTAAGGACAGATAAGGCTAGCCATGAGAGGTAGGTCTCATCCTGTCAAAAGAACAAAAAGTAAATAAGAGTCAATGGTTTAGCAACCCCGTGTACTAACTCTACGGATATGATGCATCATAAAACTACATACAAACCTAAGACTCGTCGGATGTAATGCACTAGTCTGAGTAATAGGATTACCTGCCATAATCCTTGTGAAAGGGATTGATAAGAGTTGGTAAGAGAAAGAGAACTTTCCGAGAGAAATGACTTAAAAGGGGTATTTCATTAATCTTCTATATATATCTATGCATTGTTACAAAAGTTGCTATTTATAGTACGTCCTAAACCATAGTAACAAAACTGTAAATAATGTATAAGGCTTTAAACTCTAAAGAATTAAACTCATAAATAAAATAAAGACAAACAAGTACAAAAATATAAAATTGTGCATTTCATAGGGAGAAGTCAACATATAGTCATTCAACATGCCTTGAAGGTAGTCTCGTAGTGCTTAGCTAAGAAACCAGAGAAGTCGGCCCATAATTGTTAACTTTTGAAGCCAATCGGCCATAGTTTCTCCAAGGTGTACCAAGTGGATCCAACACTCGGTAAAGTGATCTCTCAACCACTAAGTCGACAACAGACTTTAGCCAAGTGAATCCAACTCTTAGAAACATGATACATCAACCTATCGGCAAGCTTGATGTCAAGTAAGTGATTAGTCAGGCATAAGTGAAGATTAGTTGTTGTCTCGACCTTCTACTTCTTGGTACTCTATCTACGAGAAATAAGTCATTTGACTTGGCAAGTAAAATGAGTCGGTAGGTAGATGAGCTCAGCCTTGGTGGTCGAGTTGGTTCGGTACCTCGAAGCCCTTTAAGGTTAGCTTAAGGATGACTTACAGTAGGGTCAACCTCAAATGATTAGCTCCTGATAATTATCAACTCAACCTCAGCACTATGGAGACTGCTGTATTTAATTTGGTGCTTGGACTAGTACATAGTAGAAGGTTTAGTTCGGTTCATCGGCTGGTCACTTTAGTAGAGCCTTGATATCATGGAGAGTAAAGTAGCTTGGCAAATCAAACTAGGGCAAGTACTACTCCTTAGCACTTAACTCACCTCGGATAACTCAACGGACCACCTGAGAAAGCCCTTGAGATCGGAAGTATGTAATCAATCCTTGATCCCTATCATAAAAGCTCATCATCTCAAATATATATAAGTAACATGATGAAGTATTATTGATAAACGAATCTACTCCAGACAAGCTAGCCACACTTGGCACACATAAGCAATAGTTTATAGAGCTCAATGGCAATTCAGATTTACAACAACACGGAGATCAACTCAACAAAGTGTAGTGTACAACCTCAACTTAGTACATTAGCTTGGCATAACTAGATTACAACAACTTGGCACTTTTAAACGCCACAACACTGCACTTTCAGAAACAAAGTAGCTCAGTTCACAACACAATAGCTAGCTCGGCCACTTAACTCCTGACCAAATAGCTTAGCAACATAGCAACTATCTCAATTCTTTGTCGTAAGTAGCTCAAAATTGTTTAGCAGCTCAACACTTAGGTTTTGGAGATTATGCCAAAGTTCAAACAAAGCTCAATGAAAAGGAGCTCGAAGTTCGATGTCGAAGTGCACGGCTATGGCAATGGATAGCTAGAACAACTTATGAAAATGTGCTGGCCTTGTTTGCACCTCCACTTGATTCGAGTGCCGGTTGCCATGTGTGCATTTTAGCTTGGCATAGTGGAGTTTTGTTGCGATGCTGTTCCTCCATAGAGGAAATAGCTGTAATGATTTCAAGATCAGTGCCAAGATGTACACTGAAGTCAATTTTTCAAAACTCTAGTCAGGCGATATTTTCCTCATAGAGTCGCTGTACATAGGAATTGTTGCTTTGGAACTACATAGGTCGAATGAAAGGAGTTAACTCTAAATTTTTTGTTCTTAACTATTCCTAACTCAAACAAACATTTAGGCCCATACAAACATCCTCATATAAATTTTTAAAAAAATCATGTCTTTCTCTCTATCTCTTCTCGATTGCTCCACTCCATGCAAACATATGGACCTTCTTGCTCTCTCTCTCTCTCTCTCTCTCTCTCTCTAACTTCAATGAGTCTACCTAACACATGGTCCTAGTCTCTCTCTCCATTCAACAGCTATTGATAAAAAACGTAGGACCCTCGTTTCTCTCTCACGCAAACACAAATTACAATTCTCTTCCTCTCTTTCTCTCAACCTTACCTCATTAAATCCGTTGTTTTCACATGATTTTCCCTTTCAATTTCTCTTAATCTAAACCTTCGTAACACCCATCTCTCTCCCTAGCTTCGATTAAGTTACTCCTCTCACATTCTCTCTTTCTCCCATAACACCTATGAGTCAAAATCAAAATAGATTCAAACTAAATCCTATCTCTGACCTATGAACCCCATGCTAAAGTCATAAAAGGAGGATTTCGAGTTGTTTTGGTGATTAATGTTGTCGATGCGATAAAGGATAGTTCACATGGCTTGAAAGAGGACCAGATTTGTTTTTAGCAAGAAGGTTACATGTTCAACGATAGCAAATTGAGGTACTAGATATTGGAGTTATTAAGGATAATGATGATTTTAGTAGTGCACATAAGATGTTTGATGCATTATAATAAAAAGGATTTAGTGTTATAATATATTACAATCGGCATGCATATTTCAAGTAACAATACAATTCGACGCTGAAGTTTGAAGCTCTACTAAAATAGTTATGGGTCATTGATCGGTTAGGCTGTTGAAAGTATAACGCCTTAGTCATCTATTTTAAGAAGTGATGCAAATGAAGGATATAGAAGAAGAATAAGGTCCATCCAGCTCTCAATATCTGAACCCCAATCATCTTTAGATTTGGAAATTTTCAAAGTCCTACCAATGGAATCGCCTGTTCCACTGGCAGTTCCTTATTAAAATGCAAGCTCATCAAATAGCTCCTTAAGCTGTGGGAGTACATGTAATGCTGTCAAATCTAGTCCAATTCGCTAACAGACTAACAACAGCATAGTGGCAACAACCTGAAGTATAGTAATTCCTAAGTTCTGCTACTTAAGAATCACAACATGGAGACAATTTGGATTCTATATGAGTTCTTGTACAGCCATCTCCTTAGGAAGAAGCACAAGAAGACCATCTAATGTTACCAAATAGTTAATCAAGGCTAAAGCACTCCAACTATATACAGGCTCCAGTCGATTTATGGACGTAACACTTATGAAGGAATGCACAACTTGTTTAATTAAAGGCAGCTTTTGCCTAACAGTAAAAGAGTCCCCAATAAGTCCACCAATTCTAACATGTACATCAATTCCATCAAGGCATAAACCTTTGCCAAAATAGTGAACCAGTGGCATAATTGTCTTATGGATAGTGATTGGTACTCCAAGCTCTTCACCTGAGACCAATAGTAACAGTATCGCTACTGATGCTGAACTTTTCTGCAGAGCAGTGTGCAAGTTTGATATGATAAGAAGACGTAGTTCATTTAAACATAGGTGTTTACCAATTCAATTCCATATTTTTCTCATAAATGAGTCTTGCAGAATAGCAACTTTCAAGCGCGAATATCTTGTGGTCTATAGAATCTGCTAAATAGCAGGCAAAATCAATTTCTTTACTACTGATGGTGTCAAGCACTTTATAATCTCCCTCAACAGAGTACATGCCCACTCAGCTTCACTATCTAATGAAGGAGTTACAACAAGTGATATTTTTTAATCTCTCATCAAATGATTCTTCTAAAAAGGGGGTGTCCTCAATTGGACCATTCAAGCTTGCAAGTCAGTCCGAGGAGTTTCTATTTTGAATAAGCCTGGGATGTTGATATGTTCTATAGTGTGATGGAGGTTAGGTTGTATTATTGGGTTTGTAAAATTTATAAAGAGGTCAAGGCTCGAGTAAACCAAGTTCAGAAAGTACTGAAAATGAGTAATCAGCTGAAGCAATGGCAATATTCACAAATATATAATCGGCCTACTAAAAAAAAAAAAAAAAGAGGGAGAGAATTAGCAAAGTAACTTAAGCTTATCGCTACTTCGTGAGCAAATCAACTAAGTCCCGATGGCCTACGGCATTATGCTACTATCCTTACTTTCACTACAGCTAGAAGGATTTGACAAGGAGGTTGAGTCTAACATTGGAAAGGACAATAATAAAGAAGTATTGGAATAAAAGTGAGAAGACCAGGGATGCAAGTGTGAAAAGGAAATAGCTTTCATTTACCTATAATGGTAGAGCAATTATAGCCTCAACATGAAGGAATGATTCGAGTCCTTAAATGACAGTCTTGCAACATATGGTCTTCAATTTTCTTTGGACTTCAATCTCTTGGCATCACTGGTGTCCTCCCCTCCTCTCATGTCAATTTCCTGCTCAGTACTTGGCAAATGCAGCTTCTTTTAACTCTTGTCCCACTTCCTTCAATGGTAACTCCATTTCTTCGAGTACAACCTTTCTTGATGCTATCAAAATTACAATGTTCTTTTCATTAGTGGCTCTACCCTCCTCCACGATGACTCCACTTCATCTTCAGACTTTGGACCTTCAAGATTCAGCTAAAGTCTTTGATATTTGTCTTCAATGGCCGCCTCAGACTTCTATTTTCAATCTTCGAATCTTAGGTCAAAGGGGACATGCGATATGCTGTATTATGTGGGTATGGAAGAAATTAAAGGAGAGTGTATATGGCGTGAAGAAGAATGAAATCGAATAAGTAAGAAAAGAAAAAAAAGGGAAGAAGAAATGAAACCAATGAGGAGGATACGAAGGATATGTGTTAGAGAATGAAATATATATATAAGAAAAGAAGGAGAAGCAAGAGATGTAGTGTTTACGGAAAACAAAGGAGTAATACAAACAAGAATGAAGGAAGGACAAAAGCTGGATGTGTGTGTAGAAGAACAGAGGAGAAAAATGATTGTGTATAAAAAAGAAGAATGTGTTTAGAATGGGTAGATGGTGAATGTAAAAAATGGAAAGATGCTGGGCGATGAATTTGTCTACTTACACTAAAACATCCTCTATGATGCCTCTAGGGTATGTGATAGACCTATCGGCTAATTGAAGACTCATGCCCGTTAATTTAGGTTCTCCTAACCCTAGCTTTTTGAACAATTTATACGGCATCAAATTTATATTGGCTCCTAAGTCTGCCAAAGCATTATCTACTAACAAATTGCCAAGCATATAAGGAATAGTGAAACTCCCTGGATCATTTAATTTTTGTGGCAGCTTTTTCTGGAGAAGTGCCAAGCATTCCTCGTTCAATGTGACAGTTGTAAGCTCCTCTAACTTCCTCTTGTTCGATAGAAGATCCTTTAGAAATTTCGCATACTTTGGCATCTGCAAAATAACATCAACAAGAGGTAAGTTAATGTGCAATTGTTTGAAAATATCAAGCAATTTACCAAATTCCTTATTCGGATCAGTGTAACTTTGCTTAAGGCACTGCGGGTAAGGGATGGGAGGCTTGTACTCCTCCACTTTCAGTGGTTCCATACTTTCTTTTGATTTTAGTGGCTTTGCATCTTCCTTACGGTTGACTTCCACTTCTTTCTCAACTACTTCCCCACCATCTTTCTTCTCCACTTGCAGTTTTCTATCACTTCTCAAGGTCACAGCATTAACATGTTCCCTAGGATTGACCTCGGTATTCCCTGGGAGTGTTCCTTGTGGTCTTTCAGAGATTAGCTTCGCAAGTTGACCAATTTGGTTCTCAAGGTTGCGATTTGAAGCCTCTTGATTCCTCAGCGAGGATTCAATGTTGGATAGCCGAGCCTCATTACCTTGAATATATTTGGTGAGAAGTTCTTCAACACTGGGCTTCATTTCTTGAGGGAGAGGAGGTAGGAATGATCTTTGAAATCCAGGTAGGCCAAAGTTGGTCTTCTATTGGCCTTGGTTTTGATTTCCCCATGAGAAATTAGGGTGATTCCTCCATTCGGGATTATAAGTGTTACTGTAGGGGTTATTTTGTTGCATGGGTAGATTTCCTAGATAATCTACCTGTTCGAGTTATTCTTGTGCTCCATACCCCTGCATACCAAAATCACTTACATCCGATTGCACTTGTTGAGGGCCAACAGAGAGTGCGTCAATCTTCTTACTCAATAGGTCCACCTTGGCTGCCAGAGCAGTGGTCAAGTCCACCTCATAAATTCCCATGGTCTTTTGCTTGGCTCTAGTGGTTTCCCACTGATAATTGTTCAACGCTATTCCTTCAATTAGGTTTTGTGCTTGCTTAGGTGTCTTTGTCTTCAAAGTACCTCCTGCGGATGCATCAATCATCTGTCTTGTAGATAAATTGAGACCATTGTAGAAGGTCTGAATCTACATCCATAATGGAAGGCTATGATGTGGGCACCTCCTAAGCAAGTCCTTGAACCGCTCCCAAGTGTCATAAAGCGTCTCCACTTCCAATTGAGTAAAACACGAAATATCATTCTGAAGTTTAGCAATCTTTGCTGGTGGGAAATACTTCTCCAAAAATTTCTCTACCAATTCATTCCAAGTTGAGATTGAATTTCTTGGTAGGGAGTTCAACCATTGTTTTGCTCTTCCCCTCAAGGAGAAAGGGAATAGTCGCAGTCAAATGGCATCATCCATGGCTCCGTTGATTTTGAACGTATCACAAATCTCTAGAAAACTAGAGATGTGGGCATTAGGATCTTCGTCTTGGAGACCGTCAAACTGAACATATTGTTGCACCATTTGTATGATGTTAGGTGCAATTTGGAAGTTATTAGCCGCGATGGTCGGCCTTGCAATACTAGAGTCAGCTCCAATAAGTGTAGGCCTTGAATAATCGGACATGGTCCGATTTGCTTCATTCCCGTTGTTAGCCATATGTAGTGGATCTTCTTGCTCAATGAATTGAGTGTTAGCCTCTTGACCTTCTTCCTTAATTTCAACGATTGACTCTTCGTCTATGGTCGCGATCTCAAATTTTGAAGGGCAGTTCTCTCAATTTCAGGATCAAGTTCTACCAAATCTTCCGGATTGCTGCGGGACATGCACTACAAAGGCAATAAATATAAAATCAATTGCAGCTCTAGATAATAAAAATAAACAATGAAAACAAAAGAAAATAAAGAAAAAAAATGGTTAAAGTAATAAAGCAACTAGCGTTCTTAATATCAAAAATCCCCGGCAACGGCGCCAAAAACTTGATACGAGGCAAGCGTACCTATCAATTTTAATATAGCGGATGTGAGTCCAAGTCGATCCTTCAGAGATTTTGACTACTAATATTAACTTTAGCTTTATTATTTAACCAAAAAATTTTGTCGAGTTGAATGAATTAAAAATACTGAAATTAATAAACTAAACTAATTATGAGACTTAACTAAGCAAATTAGAAAGCAATAAACTATGAACGACTTCAAGTATGCAATAATGTATTTAGGAATTATTTCCCCTAGTGTTTAACATTTAGCCTTTTAAAATATATTCAATTTAGTTTCTATTATTCTTGACCGGAGGGATTCACAATTAAAGCTAATATCTTTCTCAAGCATATTAACCCTAATCCTAAATTATTTACCGGAATCTCTTCACTTAGTAATATAACTTAGAATTGCATTAATGTATAATGAATTCCCATGCAAACAATCAACTTTCCGGAAGAAACATGTATCTTATCTCTAAGTTTACATGTAATTCTCTTCAATTATGCTAAGATCTAATTACACATGCAATTTCTCAATCAACATGCATAATATCATATATTGACACTCTAGAATTATCAATCCACAATTAAACGATGTAATTGAATCAAGAAAAGATAGAAACTTTATTGAAATTATAATTCAATCCAAAGGTTACATGAAACCCTAGGTTCCATAATCCTAAATACTTGAATTCTAAGCTATCATAACGAATCTAAAAACGAGTTTCATCAAAAATATAAAATAAAGCATGAAAACCCCTCTTGATTTGATGAACAATCTCTCTAATCTTGAAATCGATGTTGTTCTCGCTTCTTGATTGATGTTCTCCTTAAGTCTCCTCTCGTCTCTTGTGTCTCTCCATCTCTGTAATGTCTCTCTTTCTTTTAAACCCTAAGATCTCCTTATATATGTGTATTACACGGATTTTATTTTCGTCACCGGACACGGCCTGGGACATGGCCGTGTCCCCAGGTCGTGTAACTTTCTACACTAAGGTAAAATTTCTACACAACTTCAAAACTTCATAACTTTTTCGTTTGAACTCGGAATTGAGTGAAACTTGATTCATTTTCTTTGTTTTCGAGCCTAGAACGCGTTTAAACCCTGAAATCAACATTTTACTCAATTAAGTATCATTTTCTTTAAAGAAAACCAAAAATGTAAGGAAAATACTATAAAATCACCATATAAAATATGTTTAAAATCAGAGTTATCAAATTTCCCCACACTTGAGCATTTTCTTGTCCTCAAGCAAATAAATCAAAACCAAACTTTCGGGACAAGAAACACTAATCAAAATTTATCACTGTTTAAGAAACCGATGAAAGAATACACTTGACCCAAAGAAAGGTAAGAAAATCATTCTCAACTAACTTGCAATAATAAAGTCAACCAATTTCATCTGACTATATTCGAATGCTCCAACAATACTTAATACTACAATTCACTAGTTAATGTATGAAAATCAAAGTTTACCCAAGCCATTTAACTAAGGATTCTTAAACTAAAAATTAGATTTAACATCTCGCCAACCGAGAAAAAGTCATAAAAATTTTGTCCATTTGACTAAAATGTATAAAATTCTCTCTTCCATCTCACTAAGCACCATAATCTAAAACAAACACATTTTACATCCACTCTTCCTCTGATCATCCCCCTAATTCATGCTTTTGTTGAGAGGTCTTTTGAATTTATTTTATTTAAGCACAATTGCGTTGGTAGCGGGAAAGAATCTCGCTCTTCTGACGGACCAAGACCGATCCATACCAACTTATTTCTTATATTGATAGTGGGAAAGAACCTTGCTCTTCTAACGGACCAAGGTCGATCCATATCAATTTTTTCATTAGAATTGGCATTGGGGCTCAATCTCGCTCTTCTGACGGACCAAGACGAATCCTTACCAATTTTTCTATTCATACACTTGTTATTACTTTTGACCTCCAATCATTATGATTTTTCAGGGGTTTCTCAAAAGAAGAATTTCATTTGTTTGTTTGCTAAAAATTATAGAGCTCTTAAGAATTTCTAAGAAAAAGGTATACATAAAAATAAATTTAAAAATAACCATGATTAACTCTCAACTAGTGATGTTGCTCCAATCTCAAGTCTTAAAATCCTAAGCTAAATAACTCGTAACTTTACATTCCAAAAATTTGACTAATCAATTCTAGTAAAGTATCATAAGATCAATAATAATCAAGATGACATAGTTGATTTGGCTCAATACCAATTAATCACCCATTGCAAGTTAACTTAAAAAGTAATTGGGTCAAATACGTCAAATATGAATAATTAGTTTCCTAAACAGTAACAGATTCATATATATCCCTTCCCTACACTTAATAATGTACATTGTCCCTAATGTACCACTAAGAAAGCATAATAACAAGAAAAAAAAAACAACACAGGGAAAAAGGAAATATATGTAATGAAAAGAAACAAATACTTCCCTGCTAGTCGAAAAGAAGTGTAAAATGAAGAAGCAGCATCATTATATATAACGGAGTTCACAAGTCTTGATCAATAAAAGAAAACACAAAAAATGTGAAACTAAGAAGAGTGATCAGAATCCGTCTCCTTAGCCTCCTCATCAGATGATGCCTCAGCCATAGTAGCATCATCATCGTCATCACCCTCCTCATCATCCTCATCAGCCTCCTCGTCTTCACCACTCTCATCAGCCTCTTCCTCACTACTCTCATCCTCCTCTTCCTTTTCCTCACTCTCCTCTTCATTAGTAATCGATGCTTTCATTTTAAGAAAGTCTTCCATTTTGTCCTGGCGGAGATGAAGTTTATCCATACTCTCTCGTATATAACGAACCTCAGACAGCAACAAATCAAATTTATCATCTAAGCCGGCTGAAGACGTTTGACCCCGAGATGTGCTGCTGCGAGAGTGTCAACCTTGACTTCGTGATGGTAGGAGGTTCATGAGGCGGAAGGAATTGAAGCGCATAGGAGTGACTTGGCTAATGAGAGTAAGTGAGGGCCAAGCAACAACCTTAGTTCTCATAGCCTGCACTAGTAATGTAATATAAGGGCCACAGCAAATATGCCCTTTCTTCCGAGTAGTGGTGGCTTGATGGCTGAAAAGTTCGGCAATTTCAACGGCTAGATTAATGGGGTGCTTATGGATGACACTGTAGAGATAGAGGCAATCTTTGTTAGACACCACCCCGATGCTAAGGCCTCTACCAGTCAATGTATGGGAGAAAAGCTAGTGTAGAACCCGGTATTCAGGCCTGACTAATTGAGAGGCCTTACTCCTAGCTGGATCATAGGCATCGCCAACCGTGATCTCATTCCAAAATGACCCTACCGTGGCGCCACGAGGAAAACGACATGAGAGACTTTGGAATTCTTCCGTCCGTGTATATCTGTCTGCATATAAACCAAGGTATCGGGCCAGTTGAGCGATGGACATATGGAATGGATGGCCACTCAAAGTGAAGTGTAATTGCCGGTTTGGGCCCATGCGAGTAGCACTGTCTTTATCCAGCTTATAAGTGCGTAAAAATTCCAAGGTCAACTCTTTATAAACCGGAGCTTCAAAGGATAAGAGGCGCTCCCAAACGGTACCATCCAAGAGCGCCTTCATCTCGGTGGTGAGCTCTAGTTGAGCGAGAACATCCCAATCTAACCAAAGGGTCTCGCTAAAGGGCTTAGATTGAAGCAATTGGTAGCATTGTACTTGGCAGTCCTCCTTAAATTGGAGCATTGGGTGCTCTATAGGAGGAAGAGTCGCCAGTAGTTCAACAATTGCGCCGGATTGTGACGAAGAGGATGCCGCAAATTTGGATTTCCGGCGAACAGAGAGCTTAGATCGATTAGCCATTGGAATACCTGAAAAGAGGCAACAAGCCAAATCAAACACGGACATCCATATCGCACATATTTTGAAGCAAACAGAAAAACAGGAATAACAATGGGTAAGATTGTGAAAGGAATGCTCATTGGGGCATTTCATCAAACATATGGAGTGCAGCGAGAAAACGAGGTGGTGGAAAAGAAATGAGTGGCAAACACTACCAACGAATTCCGCTACACACTAATTAACAAGGAAAAACAAGCGTCTATACATGTAAGAGACGCGAAATGACCCAGAATAACGATCGCCCATTGCTAATCCTAACTAGCATGAATGGAGAATGACAAGCAAATTAACCAATAAAATTTTTAATTGATAGAGCATAATGAAATCTAACTAGATGAGGAAGCATGATAACATATAAGATCAAGAAACTCAAAGCAATGATGCATAGCATGGATGAATAATCAAAAGAAAGCAGCAGTGCAAAATATGCATAAAAGGCAGAACACATAACCCAATTGCTGCAACATGAGGAAGAGAAAGGAAAATTAAGGAGAAAAACTTACTTGGATCAAAGTGCGGAATGTAGGAATTGTGGAGAGAAGAGGGAGAATGAGAGCAAATGTAAGAGAGAGATGTGTGATTATGAGAGTGAGAGAGGGTATGTAATTTAAATAAACTGGTCGTGTGTGAAAACCGTGTTATTTGGGTCGACGCGGGCTGGGACACGACCGTGTCCCACGCCCGTGTAACATTCTATGCATGTCGTATGGAGTCTGGATGGACACGGGCTGGGACACGACCGTGTCCCTTACCCATGTAACAATCTGTGCTCGTGTATGAAAACTGGATAGACACGGGCTGGGACACGACCGTGTCCCACGCCCGTGTAACTTTCTGTTCTCGGGTGGTGTCTGGACACACACAAGCTGGGGACACGACCGTATCCCTCGCCCGTGTATCTTTCTGTGCCCACGGCGTAGAATAGTAGTCTGGGCGGACACGAGTTGGGACACGACCGTATCCCACGCCCATGTAACTTTCTGTGAGTGGACAGTTTTGAACGTCTGGATGGACACGGGCTGGGACACGACCGTGTCCCTCGCCCGTGTAATAATTTTTTTTTTTTTTGAATTAATTCTAAAGATAAAGGAACTTAGAAATAATAAAACTAAAGAGAAAAGGAAAAAAAAAATAAAGCTAAGAGAGGAAGGAATTATGACGAAAAATTAAAAGAAAATATACGAAGCAAAGCAAAGTTAGATAAAACGGAGAATAAAATGAAGAAAACTTAAAGAACTAAAGCATAAATAGAGTTAGACATAGGTTACCTCCCAAGAAGCGCTTTAGTTAACGTTGATAGCTCGACGAGATACGTCTTCTCACGTTAGTTCTGTCGGATGGAGATAAAACTCCTCCCGGCTAACATGCTCCAAGTTTCTACTCAAGTATAATTTCAACCGTTGTCCATTTACCTTAAATGTGCCCTTCTCCGGGTGTATAACTTCAACAGTCCCATACAGGAAAACTCGTGCAATTGTAAATGGTCCAAACCACCTGGATTTTAACTTACCTGGGAATAAACACAGGCAAAAATTATACAAAAGAACATGATCACCTTCTTTAAATTGTCGACCTTGTTTGATTCGCTGATCATGATACTTTTTGGCCCTTTCTTTGTACAATTTGGAGTTCTCATATGCATTCGCTCGCCATTCCTCAAGCTCATTCAATTGAAGTTTCCTGTGAGAACTTGCATGCTCAAAATCAACATTAGCACTCTTAATCGCCCAATAAGCCTTATGCTCTATCTCTACCGGCAAATGACAAGCTTTGCCATAGACAAGTCGGTAGGGTGTGGTGCCAAGTGGTGTTTTGTAGGCGGTTCTATATGCCCATAGAGCATCATCCAACTTTTCTGACCAATCTTTCCTATGATACTCTACGGTTTTTTCAAGAATTTGCTTAAAATCGCAACTGGCAACTTCCACTTGGCCACTACTTTGGGGGTAGTACGGGGTAGCTATCCTATGTGTAACGCCATAATGTTTCAATACTTGGTCAAGTTGAGCATTGCAAAAGTGTGTTCCCCTATCACTTATAATTGTTTTAGGGGTGCTAAATCGAGAAAATAGGCCTTTCAAGAACCTTTTTACTACCCTAGCATCATTAGTAGGTAGGGCTTTAGCTTCCACCCACTTAGAGAAATAATCAATGGCTACTAGGATATATTTGTTTCCATTTGAGTTCGGAAAAGGACCCATGAAATCGATTCCCCACACATCAAATACCTTTCATCCCTACGGGATATATTTCCCACTCGTTGCCAACGATCACAACCCTCAACATATCTCTGGGCATCTTTAAATAAGGTAGGCCAATAAAATCCTACCTCTAGGACCTTATGAGCTGTCCTATTGGCGCTATGATGCCCACCCGTGGGCCCCGAATGACAGTGGCTCAAAATTTGCCAACCCTCGCAATATAGTACACACCTTCGAATGACATGATCTGCACATACTTTAAACAGGTAAGGATCATCCCAAAAATAATGTTTCACATCAGAAAAGAATTTCTTCTTTTGCTGGTGTTGAAGTCCCTTCGGTATGATCCTAGCAGCTAAAAAATTAGCAATATCTGCGAACCAAGGAATTTCCCTATCACTTACCTGGGCAATGGCATAGAGTCGCTCCTCAGGGAATTCATCCTTGATCTCGTTCTCGTCGAGCAATTCCAAGTTTGGGTTCTCCAATCGGGATAGGTGATCTGCTGCTAAATTCTCAGCGCCTTTTTTATCTTTGATTTCCACATCAAACTCTTGCAGCAACAAGATCTACCTAATCAATCTTGGTTTTGCATCCGGCTTTGCTAACAAGTACCTAAGGCAAAATGATCAGTATAAACAATTACCTTAGATAGAAGCAAATAAGAGCGAAATTTATCAAAGGCAAAAACAACGGCTAGCAACTCTTTTTCTGTAGTAGTGTAGTTCTCCTAAGCATTCGTAAGAGTTTTGCTAGCATAGTGAATTGGTTGAAAGTACTTGTCTCGCCTTTGCCCCAGCACTACCCCGACTGCGTGATCACTTGCATCACACATAAGCTCGAAGAGGAGTGCTCAATCAGGTACTACCATGATTGGAGCATTGGTAAGTTTCTCTTTAAGGATATTGAAAGCTTTCAAACACTCCTAAGAGAAAACATAAGGCACATCCTTCTCTAATAGCTTAGTCAAAAGGCGGGCAATTTTCGAGAAATCCTTGATAAATCGCCTATAAAAACCTGCATGTCCTAAGAAACTTCTTATGGCCTTAACCGAAGTTGGAGATGGGAGTCTTGCAATCGCATCCACTTTGGCAGTATCCACCTCAATTCCTTGATAAGAGATCTTGTGGCCTAACACAATACCTTCTTATACCATGAAATGGCACTTTTCCCAGTTGAGGACAAGGTTGGTCTCTTCACACTTGGTAAGTACCCTGTCCAAATTATCCAAACAAAGGTCAAATGAATTGCCAAAAACTGAAAAATCATCCATAAATACCTCCATTATGTCCTCAATCAAATCATCAAAAATAGCTAATATGCATCGCTGGAATGTAACCGGTGCATTGCAAAGACCAAAAGGCATTTTGCGATAAGCAAAAGTGCCATAAGGACAAGTGAAAGTGGTCTTTTCTTGATCTTCCGATGCAATAGGTATCTGAAAATAACCAGATAAGCCATCCAGAAAATAATAAAACATATGTCCAGCTAATCATTCTATCATTTGATCAATAAAAGGTTAGGGGAAATGGTCTTTTCGTGTAGCATCGTTTAACTTTCAATAATCGATACATACACGCCAACCTGTTACCGTTCTCATTGGGATCAATTCATTCTTTTCATTAGGGACTACTGTCATCCCACTTTTTTTTGGAACTACTTGCACTGGACTTACCCATGAACTATCAGAGATAGGATATATCATACCTGCATCAAGGAGTTTGATAACTTCCTTTTTTACTACCTCTTTCATGTTTGGATTCAAACGTCTCTGAGGCTGCACAACCGGATTATAGTTTTCTTCCATTAAAATCTTATGAGTACAAAAGGAGGGATTGATACCTCGAATATCGGATATTTTCCATGCAATGGCCCTCTTATGCTCCTTGAGTACTTTCAGCAACCTTTCTTTTTATTCTTTTTCCAAATTGGATGCTATAATTACCGGTAATTTGGAGTCCTTCTCTAAGAAGGCATATTCCAAATAGTCAGGTAATTGTTTTAGCTCCAATACTGGTGGCTCCTCAATCGAAGGTTTTAACTGTGCTTCCTTCCTCTTTTCAATCTCTTCAAACCCTGTCTCAATAGAGATAGGTTTATTTGCCTTCAGTTGGGCTATCACCTCAGATTTGACAGGATCTTCCGAAGCTGCCTCCATGCCTAATTGCAAGCAACTCTCCAATGGATCTTTAAGAAGAACCTCCTGCATATAACTTGAAACAAAAGTGTCAGTAACATCTAGAAGGTAGCAAGTATCATCCTGATCAACAGACTTTTTCATAGCCTCCAAAATTTTAAACATGATCTCTTCATTTTCTACTCGAAGAATGAGCTTGCCACTATTAACATCAATGATAGCCCTAGCGGTGGCTAAGAATGGTCTACCTAGGATAAGGGGTAATTCAAAATCTTCATCCATATCTAATATTACAAAATCAACTAGAAAAATGAATTTACCCACCCGAACTAATACATCCTCAAATATACCTCTAGGATACGTCACAAATCTATCAGCTAATTGCAAACTCATGCGTGTGGGCTTAGGTTCCCCTAATCCTAGTTTCTTGAAAAATTTGTAAGGCATTAAATTGATGCTAGCACCCAAATCAGCTAAAGCTTTGTCAATTAACAGATCACCAATATGACAAGGAATGGTAAAACTTCCTGGGTCTTTTAGCTTTTTGGGCAACTTGTTCTACATGATCGCTGAACAATTTTCATCCAAGATGACTGTAGAAAGCTCCTCAATCTTCCTCTTGTTGGATAACAAATCTTTCAAGAACTTAGCATACTTTGGCATCTGTGACAAGGCATCAACAAGAGGTAAGTTAATATGCAATTGTTTAAGGAGGTTAAGGAACTTACTGAATTGTTGGTCATTGTGATCTTTCTTGAGTCTTTGGGGATATGGGATAGGTGGTTGATATTCCTTCACCTTTGATGACTCTACATCTTCCGTTGCTTTCGTCCCCTCCTTGCTTTTGCTAGTCTCCTCGCTAACCTTTCTCTCAGCATGCAACTCCTTCCCATTTCGAAGTGTTACTGCCTTAACATGTTCTTTTGGATTGGGTTCTGTATTTCCCAGTAGTGATCCCTGCGGTCTTTCAGAGATTAGCTTCACAAGTTGACTAATTTGGTTCTTAAGGTTGCGATTTGAAGCTTCTTGATTTCTCAGCGAGGATTCAATGTTGGATAAGCGAGCCTCATTTCCTTGAATGTATTTTGTGAGAAGTTCTTCCACACTGGGCTTCTTTTCTTGAGGGAGAGGAGGTGGGAATGGTCGTTGAAATCCAGGTGGGCCAAAGTTGGTATTCTGTTGGCCTTAGTTTTGATTTCCCCATGAGAAATTGGGGTGATTCCTCCATCCTGGATTACAAGTGTTGCTGTAGGGGTTATTTTGTTGCTTAGGTAGATTTCCTAGATAATCCGCCTGTTGCAGTTGTTCTTGTATTCCATACCCCTGCATACCAAAATCACTTACATCCGATTGCACTTGTTGAGGGCCAATTAAGAGTGCATCAATCTTTTTACTCAACAAGTCCACCTTGGCTACTAGAACAGTGGTCAAGTCCACATCATAAACTCCCATGGCTTTTTGCTTGGCTCTAGTGCTTTCACACTGATAATTGTTCATCACTATTCCTTCAATCAAATTTTGGGCTTGCTCAGGTGTCTTAGTGTTCAAAGTACCTCCTGCGGATGCATCAATCATCTGTTTAGTGGATAGATTGAGACCATTGTAGAAGGTCTGAATCTGCATCCATAATGGGAGGCCATGATGTAGGCACCTCCTGAGCAAGTCCTTGAACCGCTCCCAAGTGTCATATAGCGTCTCCGCTTCCAATTGAGCAAAACACGAAATATCATTCCGAAGTTTAGCAGTCTTTGCTGGTGGGAAATACTTCTCCAAAAATTTCTCTACCAATTCATTCCAAGTTGAGATTGAATTTCTTGGTAGGGAGTTCAACCATTGTTTTGCTCTTCCCCTCAAGGAGAAAGGGAATAGTTGCAGTCAAATGGCATCATCCATGGCTCCGTTGATTTTGAACGTATCACAAATCTCTAGAAAACTAGAGATGTGGGCATTAGGATCTTCGTCTTCGAGACCGTCAAACTGAACATATTGTTGCACCATTTGTATGATGTTAGGTGCAATTTGGAAGTTATTAGCCGCGATGGTCGACCTTGCGATACTAGAGTCAGCTCCAATAAGTGTAGGCCTTGAAAAATCGAACATGGTCCGATTTGCTTCATTCCCATTGTTAGCTATATGTAGTGGATCTTCTTGCTCAATGAATTGAGTGTTAGCCTCTTGACCTTCTTCCTTGATTTCAACGATTGACTCTTCGTCTATGGTCGCCACAATTTGTCTAAGTCGCGATCTCAAATTTTGAAGGGCAGTTCTCTCAATTTCAGGATCGAGTTCTACCAAATCTTCCGAATTACTGCGGGTCATGCACTATAAAGGCAAGAAATATAAAATCAATTGCAACTCTAGATAATAAAAATAAACAATGAAAGCAAAAGAAAATAAAGAAAAAATGGTTAAAGTAATAAAGCAACTAGCGTTCTTAATATCAAAAATCCCCGGCAACGGCACCAAAAACTTGATATGAGGCAAGCGCACCTATCAGTTTTAATATAGCAGATATGAGTCCAAGTCGATCCCTCAGAGATTTTGAGTACTAATATTAACTTTAGCTTTATTATCTAACCAGAAAATTATGTCGAGTTGAATAAATTAAAAATACTGAAATTAATAAACTAAACTAATTATGAGACTTAACTAAGCAAATTAGAAAGCAATAAACTGCGAACGACTTCAAGTATGCAATAATGTATTTAGGAATTATTTCCCCTAGTGTTTAACATGTAGCCTTTTAAAATATATTCAATTTAGTTTCTATTATTCTTGACCGGAGGGATTCACAATTAAAGCTAATATCTTTCTCAAGCATATTAACCCTAATTCTAAATTATTTACCGGAATCTCTTCACTTAGTAATACAACTTAGAATCGCATTAGTGTATAATGAATTCCTATACAAATAATCAACTTTCCGGAAGAAACATGTATCTTATCTCTAAGTATACATGTAATTCTCTCCAATTATGCCTAGATCTAATTACACATGCAATTTCTCAATCAACATGCATAATATCATATAATGATACTCTAAAATTATCAATCCACAATTAAACGACATAGTTGAATCAAGAAAAGATAGGAACTTTATTGAAATTATAATTCAATCCAAGGGTTACTTGAAACCCTAGGTTCCATAATCCTAAATACTTGAATTCTAAGCTATCATAACGAATCTAAAAACGAGTTTCATTAAAAATATAAAATAAAGCATGAAAACCCCTCTTGATTTGATGAACAATCTCTCTAATCTTGAAATCGATGTTGTTCTCGCCTCTTTCTTGATATTCTCCTCAAGTCTCCTCTCGTCTCTTGTATCTCTCCGTCTCTGTAATGTCTCTCTTTCTTTTAAACCCTAAGATCTCCTTATATATGTATATTACACGGATTTTATTTTCATCACCGGACACGGCCTGGGACATGGCTGTGTCCCCAGGTCGTGTAACTTTCTGCACTAAGGTAAAATTTCTGCACAACTTCAAAACTTCGTAACTTCTTCGTTTGAACTCGGAATTGAGTGAAACTTGATTCGTTTTCTTCGTTTTCGAGCCTAGAACGTGTTTAAACCCTGAAATCAACATTTTACTCAATTAAGTATCATTTTCTTTAAAGAAAACCAAAAATGTAAGGAAAATACTATAAAATCACCATATAAAATATGTTTAAAATCAAAGTTATCAATACAATAGAACGGAATGAAAGTAGAGGAATGCAACTTGATATGTGAAAATTAGAAGGTGTGATGAAAATGTAAGATTGTTCGAGAGTAATAGTATGTTGACGCCTGCATAAAAAAAAAAGAAAAAGAAAAAATACTAATAATAACAGAAAATTATTCCCCTATGCAATGGTGTCGTGACACCTCATTTCAGCATGTAGTGGTGTAACAAACAGCAACATTGCAGTGCTTGCAAATAAAAAATAATAATAATAAAGGGAAAAATCATGCAAATAGATGAACGACATCTCTTTATATTCAAATATTAGCTATTGAATGTATTTAGATGTGCAAGGAAATATCACATTATTGAGATGGATTAATGGATTTTGATTGCAATGCCATGAAATGGAGATGATTGGGATAAATAATCACGAAATAGACAATGATAAATCTTATTAGAAGCATCTTGATCAATAAACCTATGCTATGAAATAAATTTTAAGGATTAGACTCAATTAAGTGCTGCGATTTAATAAGATACGAGCTACGTTGTTTACATCATGGAGATTATATTCATAATATGATATGAAAGTTATATGTGAATTGAGGAAATAAGAATGGATTCTCCTTATTTAATGCATTATGACACCGAACAAGGGGTTATAAGCAAAATGGAGTTCTCTATCAAATAGTGTTCATCGATTGTAGTGAGAAGTGGTCGATTTACCAACTATGTTTATATAAAAATTCCATAAGAAGAATCCTCTAACATTTGAATAAAATCAAGGCAATATTGATATATGGAGCCAAACCTATGAGATCGCTATGAACTTAGTAAATAAATTCAACTCAATGGAACCAATAACTTATGAAGTTTAAATCAAAGAGATGAATCAGCTCAGAAATAGACAACTTAACGAAGATTTATTTCGATGTTGCTTTGGGGTCAATGTACAACTCAATCTAGGAAAGGTATGACACATGATTAAGAGGTGATGTGAAATCGCGCACCAAGCCAATTCTAAAATGAATTTGATTATGACGTAGTTGTTCAATAGTGTACCCACGTTAGAGTCAATTAAAATGCTTATTCAATGCCTAAACCCCCTTCAATTTTGTTCGAAGGACTTTAGTCGGGGGCTAAAATGTAGAGCGCTAAATCTAATTCATAAGCTTCAAGCCTAATAATCAAAATGGATTTGATTCTTTAGGCTAAGGTATCATAGCCCGAAGAGTTAAGGCCATATATTTTCGAGATGATGAAAAGAGATTGGCATGGTAAGTTTGGAGTAGGACCAGTTGGATCGGTCTGCCCGATCCAATCTTTTTTGGTTTAGCTCACACTAAAAGATAATAAAGCCTTTTATTTAAGCCTAAACCTATGAAAAAACCCACTTGATATCTATTTATAAAAGGCTTCAATCCTATCTATTAATCAACATCATAATCCAATGGATCGAATCAACCTGCCACTTCCTATAAATACAACATTCACTTTCTCATTTAGATAAGAGACAAAAGGCAACAAATGTCGTTACTCTACTAGAATCCTACCTCAAAAATTAAACACTTGAACATCATGAGAACACTACCTCATTCTTCATCAATTGTGGAGTTTGATGCCACCACGCTTCTCTACCTATCACTTAACGTGTTAGAGCTTACCGAGACTGCCTATTCCTTCTCCCTATCCTAACTTACTTAATCATCCCATATGTGTAAGTCATGTCATTTCCTTAGTTATAAGGAATGTTAACCAATGGTAATCATTTAGGAATATAAGCTTAAGGGAGTCAAAAGAGTAGTGGAAATTTCTGCTTTAGTCCTCACTCAATTAATTTTAGTTAGTGTTAGTAGTTTTGGTTAGAAAAGAGAGAATTAGTAACTCCAACAAATAGTTTTATTCAATCTGTACTCAGCTTGAGTTTATGACAACGATGAAAATATCAAGTATTAGAATTAGGAGTATGTTACTTCCTTAGACATTATGTTCAACTTAAAGTGAAACACTTTAATTATGAAGATAGAATCATAAAATTCATAAAGGTCTAACAATGAAGTTGGTTAAGAGTTACTAACATTGAAAGAATAGATAAACCTCTAAATATTACCACAATATAGATAAGAAACTAGAGATATTAGAGAAACTAGTAACAATAATACTATTGCTCAAATATTTACAATGGAGAATATAATAGGTGATGAAGAAGATTTTTATGAATGGATAGAAGAGCATTATCTTGATTACTCTGCAATGATTTTTGAGAGTTGAAGATGAAACAACAAAGGACTTAAGATGATTACATATTCAGATTTCTTATTTTTGGATAAAAATCAAAGTGTAAATGGAACTAAGTTAATTAGATTCCAAATTTTATAAATAAAAGAATCAGTTAGAATCATAAGGATAGTATACATACTTTAGGAGATATATATGTAAAGGATGAATTGCAATTGCAACATTGATATTGATGTGCTCATTCTCTACAAGTCAAAAGTATGTGAATGGAAGGAGAATTAGAATTACCTTCATTTAACAAGGATAAAATCTCCATTAAAGAAAGGAGCCAACCTGAAATGTCATTGATTAGGATTAAGGTAGAATTCTGGAGGAAGATAGCAAAGGTAAATTTCAGTTAGTTGTTATTGAAGTAATAAAAATAAGGACAGAGTAAGGAGATTAAAAGTTTTAGGAATTACCAAAAGTATAAGATCTACAAGTATGTGAATGTCAAAATGTACTCTTAAAGATTTGTCTAGTGTAACTACACATCAAAAATTGGATTTTATGATTAAGTTAGTTTCGAGAACAAAACTTATAGCTGAGATTCTATATTAGATGTCATAAATGGAACTCTAGAAATTAAGGAAGCAACTTTGAGAACTATCGAATAAGGAATTTATATGCTCAGGTATTTTTCATGGAGGACACCTGTATTATTTGAAAGGAAAATATAAATGGTACTATGAAGCTATGAATAGAATATTGGGTAATAAATAAAGAGATTATTAACAATAAGTATCTACCACCTAAATTTACAAATGGTTTCATTAGTTACGAGAAGTGATTGTGTTTTATTGAATTGAGTAAAGGTTAAGATATCATCAACTATGGGTTAAGCTGGAAAATGTCTCTAAAATTGCATTCAGGGCATAACATGGATACTATGATTTCTAGTGATACCTCTTTGTTTAGCCTAGAAGCATCGGCTAAATTCTGAGATTCAATGAATATATATATATATATATATACCAACTGCATTTGGAAAGGTTGTTGTAATATTTGCTGGTGGTATTCTAATTTACTTAAATACTAAGGAAGAGCATGAGAAATCAAGTGATAATAAGTTGTAAGCTAAATCAAGAAAGTATGATTCGTAGAGTGGATAGGATTTCTTCCCTTGAACATATTGTATCTAGAGATGGAAATTCTATGAATACTAAAATGTTAAAATAGTGAGTGAATGAGGATGACTGAAAATCACTACTTAAGAAAGAAAATCTACTAATGTAATTAGGTATACAAGTGAGATATGAAGCAATAATATACTTTATGTACATAGTAGCCACAAGTAACCTAACAGAGAAATGGCAAATCCGTGATGATTTATCTCTCATTCATTAAGTCTACTGTTTTCTTAAGTATTGGGGTACATCATATCTTAGCATGTTCTGTTGTGTCTTAACGAGTAATGAGTTCACATTGAGATCTCTTCTCGTAATGAGTCTATTAACCAAGAGTCACAACCATTCTTATTGAGTCATAACGAGTAGAGTCGAGTTTATCCAAATTATCAACCATCTCATTTGAGTTCAAGATGGAGAAAAGTCAAGGTTTGCTAAATTTATTTTTGTTAACCCAACACTAAGAAATGTGAAGGAACAAATCAATAACTATGGCAATAATATAATTTTTACAAGAAGAAAAGTATGGATGGGAGGAAAAAGATTAGAGATAAATCATACATGGTTGACCAATGTTATCTTAATTTCAAGAAAACTTGGGAGTCATTAAAACAAACAATCAAATAGAGGATAAATCAATAAAGATATTTGAATGACTATGATGCTAAGTAATAAGATAGGTAATATAATATGACTGAAAGACTTAGGTTTTAGAGTTAAGATAAGATCGATATAAGATATGATTGATATCAAAAGTGGAATACAAGAAATGGACATGAACTTAAAAGATAGACAAAGAGTTAGTATAGGAGGTCAATTAGAAGATGGTTCACAAGATTTGGAATGGATTACAACTTTTAGATTACATATCACCCTCATAAGGAAATATCTAGAATGCAATAGTTTCAAGGATGAAACAATTTGTAAGGAGGGGTAGAGTAGGACACTTTGCAAAAATTTATAATAAGCTTACAATTAGTCAATCTGGAATCGATACATAAAATTTATGATAATTGTAAAAGTTATCTAATCGAGTTCAAATTTTATAATGAAGTTAGGAATATTAGTAAAAGTAGCCTGGTGAGATTAGATTTAAGAAAATGAAATAATAAAATATAATTGAATTGTTAACAATGAATATAGTATTCGTTATTTATTAGAAACACACGGAACAAGTTCTAATAACTAACGAGATATTAGAGATAAAATATATGCATGCTATAATTATAAATAGACCCAAAATAATATTTAGGAGGGTCTATTTAAATTATATGAAATTTTATGTATATAAATATATACTTGTAATTACTTTAATCTCCTTAAAATATAAATAAAATACTAAATAAATCTAAAATATTAGTAAACAAGTGGGAAAAAATGAATGAATATAGGTGGCATCATGGTACATTCTAGTATAGGTTGTGGCAATGCAATAACATGGTTTAGGATTAAAATATCTTGGACTATGACACAAAATTGTACAAAAGAATTAATAGTAAGTCCTTAAGGCAACATTACAAATAAAAAAAATTACAAAAAAGTATACAAGAAAAGAGATTCCTAATACATACGAAAAAGAGTAAATAGGACAAATGATGAAAAGCAAAAAAGAAATATTACAATGTCATGTAAAAGGATAGATGGCAGGAAGACATTGGTTTCATACTAAGTAGCTTATAGGTGAAGTAGCTATACTAGACTTGTGTTGTTGTAGATGTGGTTGGTAATATCAACGATTGCTAAGGTGAATACTAAGCACGGTTGAGTAATAGCAGTAGTGATAACAGGCTGAAAGAGCAGGAGACGGTGTGGAGGGGCCTTAGCACTCAAATAGTCGACTTTGACACTTTGTAGGTTGGCATCAGTACAAAGGAGTCCTGGTGATTGGGGCAATACTGTATGATTGAAGTCCTCGGCCTCAGCATTCAATAAGTAGGCCTCATCACCTGCCAAGAAGGGTTTAGCACTTAGAGTCACATAGAGCAAGGTATAGCTAAGCTGACCTGCCAAGGAGTTCATCCACCATTCTCTTGTGTACTACACCTTATCCTCAATAGGCCAACTAAAGAGGATTCTTCTGGTGAATAACTAAAGGCTTTAGAGGCGTTCATGAGTGAAAGGGTGATAAGTCGGTAGTCCGTCAGTTCCTTAGGGTTGTTAAAGATTTGTCCTCAAATCTTCATTCTCTTCTTCATCAAATACATAAGGCATCAAGTTAGCAACATTAAAAGTAGCAAATACACCGTATCCTTTCGACAAATCAAGCTCATATGTATTGTCATTGATACGCTTAGGATCTTAAAAGGCCCATGTAACTTAGGGGATAGCTTATTTGTTCTTCTCCCAAGGAAACGCTCTTTGCTAAGGTAGACCCAGACAAGGTCTCTAGGATTGTAAACGACTTGCTCCTTCTACAACTTCCTTATTCCTTCTGTCGGGCCACAGTCTGTGCTAGTTGTTCATTAACTTTTTGCTACAACTTTTGGAACTCCTCGACATGCTACAGGCCGAATTGACTTTCCCCTTAAGTAGTCGAGCTGATAACCAAACCTAAGGGTAAGTTCGGGTTAATTCTATAAATGACCTCAAATGGTGACCTTCCTATCAAGTTGTAAGCTGAGCAATTGCAAGCGAACTCAATGATAGGTAGGCATAAATCCCAATCGTATAATTTCTTCCCAACAGTTGCTCTTAAGAGGTTGCTAATTGTCCTGTTCACAACTTCGGTCTAGCCGTCTATCTGTAGGTGGCAAGAAGTACTGAACATGAGCTTAATGCTGAACTTCTTCCACAGGGTCCTTTAAGAGAAGCTCGTGAACTTCAAGTTACGGTCAGACACAATACTTCTTAGCACTTCATGCAGCCATAGAATCTTTTGCAAAAAGAGTTTAGCAACAAATAAAACATCATTGGTTCGGTGGCGAGGGATAAAATGGCTCATCTTATTGAATCGATCGGCCACCACCATAATAAAGTCATGTTTTCTTAGAGTTCAGGGTAAGCCAAGCATAAAATCCATGCTTATGTCAGTCCATGGCCGCTTAGGTATCGGTAGAGGTATGTATTCTCCATATAATTCTTTCCTCCCCTTTATATATTTACACACCTTACATCTGTCAAGAATTTAATGCATATCCCTTATCATCCTAAGCCAGTAGAAATGTTCTCTCAACATTTTAGTGTGCTTTCTTCCCTCCAAAATGGCCAACTAAATGTCCAGCATGAGCTTCTCAGACAAGTAGTTCCTTAGCCAAACCACTTGGCACACAAACCTATTTCCCCTTCATTAGAAACTCTTATCTTAAATAGAACCTATTTACAAGTACTCTAATGTTGCACTTAGCTTCTAAGGGCCTAAAATGTGGGTCATGCTCATATTGATTGGGTAGGGGCTAAATCCAAGTACCTTGGCTTACATGGTCGTAATGAAGATATGATGACGAGAAGCATCGACTATAGTGTTGGTGCTTCCTTTCTTATACTGGATGACATAGCAAAAGGACTCTAAGAACTCTACTCATTTGGCATGATGCTAAGATAGTTTTTGTTACCCTCAAAGATGTTTGAGAGATTCATAATCTAAGTAGATGATGAATTCTTTCGATAGCAAGTAGTATTGCCAGTTTTGTAATGTTCGGACAGGGATATAGAACTCCTTGTCATATGCTAAATAATTTAGGACAACTCCTATAAGTTTCTCATTGAAATAGGCTATTAGTTAGTGCTCCTACATAAAAATAGCACCAATGCCAACTCTTAACGCATCACATTCTACTTCAAAAACTTTCTCAAAATTTGGTAAGGCGAGTACTGAGGCTGATGTCAATTTAGACTTTATATCTTCAAAGCTTTTCTAAGCTTTCTTAGACCCCTTAAACTTAGAGTTCTTCTTGGTCAGTTCAGTTAATGGCACAGTTATGGAATTGAAGTTCTAAATGAATCTTCAATAGAACAAAGCTAGACCATGAAAACTTCTGACTTTGGTAGTACTAGTCGACGTCGACCACTAAAGAATATCTCTAACTTTCTCGTCATCAACTTGGACTCCTCCCTCTAAAACAACATATCTGAGGAATATAAGCTCATTCTAGTAGAACACGCATTTCTTCGAGCTGCTAAGTAATTTCTTAGTATGGAGAATGTTGACCATAGATCTTAAATACGTAACATCAGAGTTGAGGTTAGCACTATAGACCAAAATGTCATCGAAATACACCACAATACATTTGCCAATCGGTGTTCTCAAGACATGATTCATGAGTCGTATAAAAGTACTTGCTACTTTTGTCATACTAAACGGCATTACCAACCACTCAAACAATCCATCTCTTGTCTTAAAAGCCATCTTCCATTCATCTCTAGGCCTCATTCATATCTAATGATAGCTACTTTTAAGATCAATTTTTGAAAAGATGTGAGCACCATGTAACTCATCAAACATATCATTGAGTCGCAAAACTAGATATCGGTATTTAATTGTAAATTTTTTGATGGCTCGATTGTCAATATACATTCTCCACGACCCATCTTTCTTCGGCAATAGTACAGCCGACGTGATACAAGGGCTTATGCTTTCTTAGACATATCTACTATCCATTAACTTGTCCACTTGTTTCTTTAACTCGGCTACCTGCTCAAGGTTGAGCCTGTAGGCAAGTCAATTCAATAGAACACTCTAAGTTGAAGGCCAATGCAATGTTCAATGCCTTTCAAGGGCGGTAATCCTTTTGGCATCTCGACAAGAAATAGGTCAGCATACTTCTATAGTAGTATCTGCACTTTGGTAGGTAAGCTTTCACTTCTCTTAACTCTAAGAGTTTCCTAACTAATAGGAGCATATACTCTTCAACCTCAATTTCTTGGGAAAATTGAGTTCAAGAAATCACTAAGGACTTTTACTACAGTGATTGTGTAATCTTTTCTTGTGACTCCTACACTTCCTTAAGGCTCATAAAGGTCAATATAACCTTCTTCCCATCCTTTTGGAATATGTAAGTGTTCTTATACCCATCATGCAATACCTTTAAGTCAAATAGCCAAGGTCAACCAAGTAAGATGTGTAAAGTACACATGGGAAAGGACATCACACGACACTTTTTCCATGTACCTATCACCAATAGTAATTAGCATTCTAACTTGCTCGACAACAGATAGATGATTCACTTAAACTATATATATATAAATAAAATTACGAATACTTCAGCAAATATACTAAGTCAGAATCAAGTAATACAGAGTAAGTAAGGTTATCAATCCTTCGAGGACTATAATATTGCTAAACCTATTGTGACAACCCTAGGAGGAGCCTAGTAGTATTGCCTAAAATTTCCATATCACATGTGTACCCATGATAAGAAAATCACCTTGTAAGTCAGATATTGCAAGACTCTAAATAGTTATTTACTAGAGTCTTCAATTTTAGTTCATTGACTCATTATATAATATAAATAATTATGAATATCCATTTTTCCACAATTCCTTAGAACCGCAAAGAATTAGTATCCCCTACCAAAATAGTGAAATAAGATAGACAATTCCAGAAAATTCTAAACTTACTAAAGATACTAAACTTAATTGAGACATTATTCATTTTTCGAAGCATTCCGAATTAACCACAGAAGCTTTTCATCATACTAATTCAATGGTAGCACTCTGCACTCGATTCCTATCCCAGCCCCAACTATTGATCAACCTGCATGGAAAAGAACTGTTAGGGTATAAGCTTACACTTAGTAAGATAATTTACCCTCATCAATACCGCATGACAGAAATTTATTAAATGCATAATCATATAAATCCATGAACAATCAGTATGCTAAACAACGCATGCAGTAACCTAAGAACTGCTTACGACTCAGAATTATACCCCCTGTAGTCGGGGTTTGGAGATAATTAACCGACCTAAACTAAAATCCAGGTTCTAGACCTTGGGTTTTAATTCATTAACACTATTATGCTTAAGCCAAAACAAACCTATATATATATATATATATATATATATGTATATACTTTCTTTACCGAATAACAAATCATATATTTTTTTTTAAATTCCAAGTCTAGTAGTGTAGTGGCCTCTACAATCCACAAACACACGCCCTAAACAGAAGCCACAAGACTCAGCCCCTCGCCGATGGTTGGCGTCTCCCAACGCCTAGTAAGCCCATCAGCTTAAGATAGAGACTCAATATATATGATGATATAGTTAGTACCCAATCCTCCAGGAGGCATATCCTCCTGTGAGTCCCTTCCCATCTTTTACGTGAAGTGGTAGTCGGTGTTATCCATATGCAATATGGGGAATGCATGATTCATTTTGATTTCTTAATTATATAAGTGATTAACTCGATTTTCAAGGTGATCAGACAATTTCATTCCATACAATTCACATGTATATATTAGTACAAACAATTCTCATTATTATATATAATTAACAAGTCATCGCATTCATCCACAAATTCATACACATGCATTTCCCATATCCCACAAGCATCCAAATTTATATATATAAGTTTAGGTGCATCTATTTTACAAGAAAAATTAAGTAAAGAGTCATTGAGAATTTATTCACTCAACCATACAGATCAATCAAAATAATCTAGGATAGGTCGTCTCCCAAAAGCCAGGTCCCCTGGACATTGCAAATACGATACTATAAGGATTTGAAATAAAACCTAAAAAACTAAGCTAAAACCCTTTAAGTTATACTTTTGACTTGGTTTCATAGTTTTTTCCCAGTTTTACTTAAAAGTTCAATCGCGTATAACTTTCTCGTTTTAAATCCAATTTTTATGATCTTATAGTCAATCTCCATCATTTTCTAGTGTACTTTAATGTGGTGAGGTTATATTTTCGTGATGAAGCATGCAAAACTGTCCATGGGTCAGAACAATAGCGATCCTCATGTTTTGGAGT
The DNA here is from genome assembly GCA_024138015.1 of Lumnitzera littorea. NCBI lineage: Eukaryota > Viridiplantae > Streptophyta > Magnoliopsida > Myrtales > Combretaceae > Lumnitzera > Lumnitzera littorea. The sequence goes on from JAMXBB010000010.1 coordinate 58,120,524, forward strand.
GCTTTTGGGCCTTGTATGGTAAATGGGCTTTTTGATAACTTGAAAAATCCTTTGGCCTTAGTCTTAAGACTTTATCCTAAGCTCAAAATACTCCTTGAGATCAGATTTACAACTTTGATTTATACTCTTAAGGCTAATAACCACTTCATGGGCCCTTTAGTGGGCTTAAGTTGTCAAATGGGATTACTTTTGGTTCAAACTAAAGTTAGTAACTTTGTTGGGCCTATAGAGTCTTAGGTGAATTTCTTGTGGGCTTCAAAACAACCTCTCTTAATGTTTTAAAGTGCTGGTCAAAATTTTATTGAAGGCCCAACTTAGAGTTCTAAGCTTATTTTGAGAGTTTTAGGCTCGGTTTTAAGTTTTAGGCTTCGTATACTTATTATACTTGCTTTAGTTGATCTTTTCACTTTGTTCACTTACTTTTATCATATTTTTAAGCGTCTTTTACCCATGTTCCAGATCTGGTTGTGATGATTCTAAGGGGTTCTCACTTGGTTTTTTAATTTGTTTTATCATTTCCTTAAGTTCAGATATTAGATCATGTACTTAAATTACTTGTATCCAAATCTTAACTTAACTTTTCTTCCATAAAATGATTATTTAACTCATGCTTTACACAAAGAAATAGACGATCTTACACTTATTACAACTTCCATATCATAGCTCATGTCATACAAAGTTGGTTTCGTCATAAAACTTCATGTGATGAATTTTTTCTTAACTTAAGTCTAGATTCGAGCATGTTTAACTTAATGGAAATAAAATCAACATCCAAATGACTTTTGAATCCTCATGTCCAGCATGCTCATCTTCCATTCAAGTTCTTGTTTCAAGATTTTCTCAACTTAAAATCTTCCATTCAAAGTGTTAAATAAGTATCTTTACAAAACACCAACTTTACATGCTCATATTTCAAATTCATATAAGGGTTTCGTGAGTTTATTTCTTATAATGGTCTTTGGTGTTATAACAACTTAAAATCATACTCATATCTTCAAGAAATCAAAGTCTCCTAATGTAAACACTAACCCACTAATTATAAGAAACACTTACTTTTCCTTAAAGCGAAATATGGTGATTGTACACAAAGGTTCCACTTAAGCTCTTAACTTTGCTTCCTCCTTTTGCAACCTTTTGGAAACACGAGTTGTTTGATCCTTTGGAGTGGAGTATGTAGAAGGTTCTAATGGTTCTAAAAAGCTTAAATGTTAGAAGAAAATGACACAAGAGAAAGAAATGGGAGTACCGTGAGTAGGACTTAGAAGTAGCGGCCAAATGAAGGATTTTTGTAAAGTTGGATTTCTTCTTTTGATTTGTGTTTAAAGTAAGAGAAAAGAGAGTGAAAATGAGAGTGAAAGAGGGAGAGAGTGGCAGATTTTTGAATGAGAAAAAAAGTGTGTGCAAGAAGCTTTAATTAATTGTCTTATAGCTTACACAAAAGTCAACAATTGTAACTATTAATGATGTAAGCATTAAGGAGTGAATAGTGGTGTGTAAGTGAAAGTGATTGATCGTTAAAGGACAAGAGCATGGCCCCCCCCTTTTCTCCTTGTTCAAATCTGCCATTTAGTATCCTTTAGGGTCATGGAATGGTCTTATCTCATTTAATGAAGTTAAGCATGTAAAATTTTGTAAAAAATTGTCCATATGTAGTATAAGTAAAGGGGTGATAAGGAAAATGTCTTATCACTAGATTTTGATAAGTTATCAATTGATAAATGATTCCAACTCTTAATTGACAAGTTATCTAAAGTGATTGGTTGGTCTACTTATTTATGTGTAAGGCTTAGATATGAAGATAAGAGCATGGTCTTATAGGAAATTATTTTAGGATTTTCATCTTGCATTTTTTTGTACTTTATGATTCGATTCTTATAAAATTGTGAAATTTGCTAAAGTTGAATGAAATTATTCAAATTAAATTATCGATTAGTCACTTAAGGTTAAAATTCCTTAATTGTTTTTAGGGTTTAGGGTTTTAAGTGACTTTAGAGTTTGCAGTTCTTTAAACTCAAGTTTTCTCAATAATTGGTTTTTAAATTGGAAAATTTTAATTTGTTTCTAAATGTAAGCTTAAGTTCTCAATTTTGTTGATCCTTAGGAATGTTCGGACAATACTTTTAATTGAATCATAGGCCCACTAAAAGTAGGATTTATATTTATCAATTGATAAGTTATTTAGGATGATTGGTTGGTTTACTTATTTATGTGCACAAATCTTAAGCATGAAGATAAGGAGATTGTCTTATATGAAATTCTTTTGGAGTTTGTCTCTTAAATTGATTTGTAAGTTATGATTTAATTCTTATAAAATTATGAAAATTTCTAGAGTTGAATAAGGTTATTCAAATTAAATTTTTAATTAGCCGCTTAAAGTTACAAGTCCTTAATTGTTTTAGGGTTTTGGGTTTAGAATTTATGGTTCTCGTATTTGAGTTTTATCGATAATAGGGTTTTGAATTGGAAAATTTAAATTCGTTTTGAAATGTAAACTTGAATTCTTAGCTTAGTTTGTCCTTGGGATCATTTGGGAAGTGTTCTCAGTTGAATCACAAGTCCACTAAAAAGTAAGGCTTACAATTTATCCATACGTAACATGGCTTATAAGTGAAAATAAGGGAATTGTCTTATATGAAATTCTTTTTAGGGCTTGATTCTCAAATTAATTTGTTGGTTATGATTTGCTTCTTAAGAAATTTTAGAGTTTTCTAGAGTTGAATAAAATTTAATGAAATTATATTTTTAATTATTTATTTAGGGCTATAAGTCCTTGATTATCCCAAGGTTAAGGGTTCGAGTGAGTTTATGTATATTTTAGAGTTCGAGTGAGATTATGTATGTTTTAGGGTTTTTCACCAACTTGGGAATAATTGACTTACACTTAGGAGCTTAAGGTTCAATTGACTTAATTACTTAGAAATACCGCTTTATTATGCAACATATATATATATATATATATCATACGATAGATTAATAAAAGGGAAGGAAATTGCTTAATAATATATTTATATATATACATATTGTGAGGCTACTTATATATACAAGTAAAATAATTTTTGTAAATTTATTAATTTATTCCTTTAACTAGCTTAGTTTTGTTGTTTATTATTACTTGAAATAATCCTTGATTCGTTTATTATCAGTTTTATCTAATTTCACAAAATCATTGATAATTTTATTGATTTATTGCTTTTTAAGTATTAAGATAATTTTATAGAGTTTTAAAAATTTTTATAATTTGATATTTATAGTTTTTATTGAGTTTAGGTTTACATTTTTTTTGTACACGCATGTAGGGATTGCGGTTTTCTTGCATGATAAGGGTTTCTAAATTGTATCATAGTGTCTTTCAAGTTCGTTTTAAGTTCCAAGTTTAAAACTTTAGTCAATTTTCATGTTATGTGGTCTTGTCGACTTAGGGAAATGTCTATGATACTCGAGTCCGATACTATGTTTAGAAGATTAAATTTACAAAGTCTACACCTATTATAATTCCTATCAATATTCAAGCAATCAAAAATAAATTAACTAATCTAATAATTATAATAAAACTATTGAAAAGAAAATAATTATAAAATTTCTAAAACTAAGCAATCAATTAAGAATTGTAGGAAAATACAAAATTTACCCTAGATTATGCAAATCAAACTGTTATCATGTTATATGGATTATTTGGTATATGGTCATTCAAGTGAAATTATTATACCTTAAAACTTAAGGATTTAAACCTCTAATTAATCAGTTAGCTCCCGCATCTCCAATTAACAATGGACTCTAAATTACAATCAAATATCTCCCGATACTATGATTGTCTAATGTCCTAAATCAATTATTCCTAATGTCTTAGTAAATAATCAATCGCCAAACATTGCATTAATATTTAGATAATTTCTAATTGATTCAATTAACGCTACTTTCACATTAATTAATCAAATTAACCAAGAATTTCTAACAAACCCTATATCAACTCCCATATCATTAGGGTTTATAATAATTATAATCAATTAAACAACTTAATTGAAATCATATTGCAATCATAAATCATCCCTATATCTATTAATCCTATAATACGAACACAATTATCATCTTAGCTGTCCAGGGTTTCATCAATTCTCACAAATAAATTTAGCTAACCATGGAATTTGAAATAAAAGCACAACTACTAATTGAAATTGCAAGGAAATTCATAATTGAAAGCATTATAATCAATAGAATTGCATAAATATAATTAAAATCGATGTCACCAATTCTATAATTGGAAAAGATAAACTTCAATTACAACTCCAAAACTTAGTCTCTACAGCAAAAGCAAAATCTTCTCAATTATCTAACCGATTCTATAGAAGAATTCTTTAAGAACTATCTAATGACTATTCTACGACTCTCTAAGTCTTAAGAAAGTGTGTATCTCTAAAAAAAACCAAAAGTCTCCTAAACGGTAAAACATAAGGCTATTTATAAGAAAAACTAGGGTTGGCTCGTGTAAAGCTTCTTTTTAATGAAGGCCAACTGATAGGTTGTCAATGTAGACTTCAAGGCCGATGGTGTAGACTCCAAGGCCACCGATGTAAGTGTAAGCTACCTTAAATGCTGGCTGTATTGAATTTCAAATTGCAACTTATTGATTTGGACTTCGTTCATTTGTGTAAAACTCCTCTAAATCGTCCATATTTCCACTTTGAATCCTCCAATTCCTAAAATGTCCAAAGTACAATTTCTTAATGATTTCTATAAAGTCAATAATAATTCTATCTAATTTGCACATATAAACCATGAAAAATATGCCTTTATCAACTCTCCCACACTTGAACTTTTGCTTGTTCTAAAGCAAAATAAACAAAACTAAAGAAATCTATCATTGAAAATATAAATTCTATAATAGCTAATCCAAGACATCTAAAATTTCACACTTTCAAAGTCACTAATTTATAACGCCTTCCACTCAAACCAAACTGAAATATGTAATCAAAAAACTACAATTGAAATTAACCAACCATTCTAAAGAAAAAAAAAATTAATCCAAGCATTTAACCTAGGATTTCTATTTCAAAAGTAGATACTCAATCCTAGAAGGAAAAACACCTATTTAAACTTTACAGCTGTTAGCAAACATATTATCCTTCTAATTATTCCAACAAATAAGTTAACATAGTAATGAAAGCATATGGTATATACTCTATCCCTAAGTTTTCTTCCTTTTTTATTACAAGCCTTAATTCATTTCTTGAATTGCATTCAAAATTTCCATTTTCCATTCCTATTTTTTCTTTTTTATTTTCTTTCTTTGTTCATATACTAAACTTTTTCCTTTCTGCCCTTCTCATTATAGTAAGTGCATTGAGTCGACACATCTTGAGCTCATCACCCATGTGACCAAGTTTTAAAGGGATCTCTACGAACTCTTCCTCACTCTAACATTCAAGTTAAGATACTCTTAACTCAATTTCTTGAGTTATTGAAGTAAAGGCTCTTATTTCATTACTTTTTGAATGCTCACTAAAATTTTTTAGACTTCTTTTATCTGAATCACTAAGTTTAAAGGTTCACTTACCTCTTTCACTGAGTGTTAAAAGTGCCATTAGAATAACTAAAAAGACCATATACTAACTAACTTTGCATAGAAGTGAACTTGTCTACTTTTCACTTAAGGACTTGATCGACTCTTAAACTTCAAATTCTTAGGCTAAAAACTAGGTAAATTAGGTTACAAAGAATTGACTAATTAATTTTAACTAAATACAAAAATCTCAACATTGGTCAATAAGGCACCTAAGTGAGTCAATTATTCAAATCACAATCAAATGCTATTAACAAATTTTTCTTTGTATAATCTCTAGATTCCAAATAAGAAATTCAAAAAAATTGGCTTAAACATTGCTAGATACTTAAGAACAAGTAAAGCTCAAGCTGATAAGAAAATATAACTATTTGTAAACAAAAACCGGTATCAAAATTGATATCCAATTTAATTCAAAATCCATTTCCTATATTTCCTTCCCCCTACTTTAAAATAAACAGTGTCCATACTGTCTTCTATTCAATATTTAAGAGGAAATAAAAATTCGCAACAATAAGAAATGAAAAATTGGTATTCCCCTAAATTTAAATTTTTAGCAACAAGAAAAATTCCAAGCATAAGATCATTGCTAGTATAGAATTCAAATCTAACATGTCTCATCAAACGCAAAGAAACATGAAATAGCACAAATAGCATAAAAGTGCACTCAAGAGTACATAGTAGAGTTCATGATCCAAAGTTACCTAAACAGATGGGTACTAAACAAAAATAACCTAACAGCAAAGTGAAAATAAAAGAAAAATGAAAATAAATAAAAACAAAAGAAAATAACATAAAAAAAAAACCATCAAAAAGTATACAAATATCTAATTGTCTCAATCGATGCTGCTACTTTCTACATTGGAAGTCTCGTAATGAAGCTACTCTGTAGCTACTGGCTAGAAACATGAAATAGTAGACTTAAGCATATTAAACATAATAATCTAAAACTTCTTATTATTCTTCCTTTCTTTCCTAATTTCATGCCAGACTTCTCTAATTTCAGCACTCAACTACTCAAAACTACCTGCTAGTGGATGATATGAAGTAAACGCTCTAGCAGTAGGAAGATTTTCAAGAATATCCTCCTCATCAACAATATGGGGCCTATTATTAATCTTAATCAATTCCCAACTCCTAAAGGGTGCAGTAGAAAAAGGCTTACATGGAATATCATCATCCCCCTCCAATTCTCGAAAAAGCCCTATACCTTTCAATAATGTTGTAATATACCCACTACAAAAGATAACCTGTGTCCTAGTATCATCTATCTATCTATAGATAAAATTTGCTATTTCTACTCCCAGATCTAGCTGATACCTAGAAATGATACTGTATAAATAAAACATGCCAAAACTAGTTACCTTGCTATGGCTAGTCTTCTTACAACTGAGAGTATGAGCAAGAATATAGTAGAGTAGCTTGTACTCTACTGCTGAGAAAGTCGTAGCGAGCAACTTTGAAGGTATAAAATCATTCCACCTGAGATGAATCAATTGGAACCAAAATCTCTTAACAGTCATATCACTAGGCCAAAAGTTAGGCAAATTGACTTCCTCTTCATCATATAAACCCAGAAAATAACCAATTTGACTCAATTCAATAACATGAATTTCTCTATAAACTTGAAATGTAAAAGTAAACATTCACCCACTTCTCTCCAACTGCAAAGTAGATAAAAAATCAATGGCTATATTTCTAAAAGTACCTTACCTCAAATAATCGAAACCATATTTTATTAGGAACCATCTACTAGATTCTATCATCCATTCCACACTCTTACAAAAGAGTCCAATCTAGATATCGTTGATTCATGAATGTCATCCGTTGTAACTTTCTCCTTCTTTCCTTAGCATACTCTTAATGTGATAGTAGATCGCTACCTAAACTTTTGGAAGACGAAGCGACTACCATCTTTTATTTATTTTTTTCCACTGAGGTTGCATCTTCTTAGGCAGCATGATGAATGTAGAAAGCATAGATCTGCAAAGAAGAATGGAAATGTGTATAGAAAAAGTAAAGAAAGTGAGTACATATGGTTGTGGGTGTATGGGAGAGGGAGAGTTTAAGAGAAATCTAGAGAGAGAAAGAAGGTAAAGAGAGAAATTGGAAGGAAAATGAGTTAAGAGAGAAAGAAAATCGACGATCATGCTATAAAAAGCACTTTACACTGGCTCTTTCCTCTATACGCCGACAGCATACATTGTTGGCGTATATAAGTAGGCTGGCTAATAGGCCAGCGACCTTGAGTTCAAATTTTCGCACTTTTCTCTTCCTTTTTTTTTTTTAAGCCGACAGCCTTAATGCCAATGGTCGACTCTTCTACTTTTTTATATATATAAATAAAATAATAATAATAATAATAATATAGCAATAAATAAGATAAAAAAATTAGTTTGGTTAGACATAGGTTGGCTCCCATGAAGCGCTTAGTTTATAGTCACTAACCCAACTTTTCTGATCATACTGTAAATTCCCGCTCACCACCATAGTGGTGCCATTATCTATGTTTTCTCCTTTAAAATAGGGTTTGAGGAGATGACCATTTACCTTGAAAGTGTTATTGTCTCCTACTTTTAACTTAACTATACCATAATAAAAAACATTAGTTATTTCATATGGCCTAAACTATCGAGATTTTAACTTACTTGGGAACATCTTTAGTTGAGAGTTGTATAATAACACTTTCTGACCAGGTACGAACTCCCGTTGTTGAATATTCTTGTCATGCCATTGCTACCTCTCTGATCTCATCCAAATGGTTCAATTGGAGCAATCTCTTTTCACTTACAACTTGTAAATCAAAGTTAAGGTATTTTATGGCCTAATAGGCCTTATGCTCAAGCTCTACAGGTAGGTGACATGATTTACCATAAACAATTTTGTATGGAGACATTCCTATAGGGGTTTTAAAAGCTGTCCTATAAGCCCAAAATGCATCATCAAGTTTTAAAGACCAATCTTTCCTAGATGCATTGATAGTCTTCTCTAGGATACGCTTTATTTCCCTATTAGACACCTCAACTTGTCTACAAGTTTGCAGATAATACAAGGTAGCAATTTTATGATTGACTCCATATTTTGCTAACAATTTTTTAAACTGCCGATTGCAAAAATGCGACCCCCCATCACTTATAATAGCCTCAAGAACCCCAAACCTGCAAAAAATGTTCTTTTTCAAAAATTTAATTATTGCTCTGGCATCATTAGTTTGTAGAGCAACTACTTCTACCCATTTCGACACATAATCTACTACTAGAAGTATATATTTGTTTGAAAAAGATAAAAGGAAAGGACCCATGAAGTTTATTCTCCACACATCAAAAAGCTCAATTACTAGAATACTATTTTGTAGTAATTTATGTCTCCTAGAAATATTCTTGGTCTTTTGGCATTGAGCACAAGATATAACATGATTCTTGTAATCACTAAACAAACTAGGCTAGTAAAATCTACAAGATAAAATTTCAGTTGTAGTTCTTTCCACACCAAAGTAGCTTTCTGCTTCTTTAGAATAACAATGCTGAATTATGCTAAGCTGTTCTATTTCAGGCACACAATATCTAATTACTTGGTCAGCACAACTTTTAAACAGATACTGTTCATCCCAGAAATAAAATTTCACATCATGTAAAAACTTCTTTTTCTTTTGAAATGAGAAACCATATGGTATGATCTTACTAACTAGGTAATTGACTATATCAGCATACCAAGGTAACCGTTGGATCTCTACTACATACAATTGTTCATTAGGGAACTTTTCATTAATGGGTGGCTCTAAACACTCAAATTGTAAACAAGATAAATGATCTACAATTACGTTTTCAATTCCCTTATTATCTTTAATCTCAAGGTCAAATTCTTGTAATAATAAGATTTAACGAATTAACCTAGGTTTAGCATCAGCTTTAACAAATATATATTTTAGAGTAACATGGTCTATATATACTATGATCTTAGAACCTATGAGATAAGGCCTAAACTTATCACAAGCAAATATAACTGCTAAAAGTTTTTTCTCTATCGTGGCATAGTTTCTCTACGCTTCATTCAAGGTCCTACTCATATAGTATATAGCATGAAATAACTTACCTTTCCTCTGCCTAAGTACTACTCCTTCGACATAGTTGCTGGCATCACACATCATCTCAAAAGGGAGCTCCTAATCAGGTGCAATTGTCAAAAAAAAAAACAAAGATAAAATCCTTTTCAAGTAAATTACAAAGAGGTCTAGAGATTTTAGAGAAGTCCCTAATAAATCTCCTATAGAAGCCAACATGCCCTAAGAAGCTTCTAACTTCTTTGACTAAAGTAGGTGGTGGTAGCTTTTCTATTATCTCCACTTTGGCTCTGTCTACTTCAATCTCTTTTCTTCATACCTTATAACCTAAGACTATTCCCTCTCTTACCATAAAATGGCATTTTTGCTAATTTAGAAGTAGATTAGTCTCTTTGCACCTTCTAAGCACACAACCTAAATTTATCAGACATGAATCAAATTACTTCCCAAAGACAGAGAAGTCATCCATAAATATTTCAATAAAATTTTCTAACATGTTAGAGAATATAGACATCATGCATCTTTGAAAAGTAGTAGGTGCATTACAGAGACCAAAGGGCATTCTCCTAAAGGCAAAAGTGCTATAAAGGCATGTAAAGGTAGTTTTGTCCTCGTCCTCGAGTGTAATATGAATTTGATTATAACTAGAATATCCATCTAATAAACAATAGTAATCATGCCTTAAAAGTTTTTCTAACATCCGATCTATAAAAGGGAGTAAAAAGTGGTCTTTATGGTTGGCATCATTCAATTTTCTATAATCTATGCAAACTCTCCACCTGATTACAGTGCGAGTAAGGATTAGCTCATTATCCTCATTTTGCACCACAATCATACCACCCTTTTTTTGTACTACCTAAACGGGACTAATCTACTTACTATTTGAGATAGGGTAGATAATACCTACATCCAGCAATGTAAGTACATCTTTCCTGACTACCTCTTTGAGAGTTAAGTTAAGTCATCTCTGTAGTTGTATTGTAGGTTTGCATTTCGCTTCAAGCAATATCTTGTGAGTGCAAATTAAGGGACTAATCCCCTTAATATCGACAATAGTCCACCCGATGGCTTCTTAATGCTCTCTCAAAACTCCTAGAAGTTTTTTATCCCTGTCACTTGTCAAAGAAGAGGAGATAATTATTGGCAAAGTATCATTTGTTCCAAGATAAACATATTTTAAATAACTAGGTAAAGGTTTAAGTTCAAGCACTGGAGGTTGTGTTAATGATGGGAGTAGCTTCTTCTCACTGGTGCCTAGCTCTTCATAGTATCAAGCTTTCATTTCTAACACCCGTTCCATGCATTCTTCTTCAAGCTCATCGTCACCGATCTAATCATCTAGATCCCTAAGAATTGATTCCATGGTATCCATTCCTACTTTCTCTTCTGTAGACTTAGAGATAATCTCATAAAAAATATCAATAGTGTAACAAGATTTGCAATCATCAAAATGCTTTATGGCTTCAAAAACATTGAACGTTACTTAATCGTCCATAACTCTTAAAGTAAGCTTACCCTGTTCTACGTCTATCAATGCCTTACTTATTGCAAGAAACGATCTACCTAAAGTCATGGATACCTCTCTATTCTCTTCCATCTCCAAGACTATAAAGTTAACTAGGAATATAAATTTGTCTACCTTCACCAGGAAATTTTTAACAACATCCCTTGGGTATTTGACACTCTTGTTAGTAAGTTGTAAGGTGACATGAGTCTCCTTACAATCTCCAAGTCCCAGCTTCTTGAAAATAGATAAAGGCATTAAATTTATATTTGCACCTAAATCAATAAGAACCTTATCGAAGTGAAAATTTCCTATAGTGTAAAGAACAATAAAACTCCCCTAATCTCTTTGTTTTTTAGGTAGGGTGGATAAATTTTTCTAAAGGATCATGGAGCACTTCCCTGTAAGCATTACCAATTCATTTCCGCGTTGAAAATTGTTGACAAAATTCACCTGTTCTCTACTAGTTAAAGTTAAGTGATTCCTAGTTAGGCACTTGAGAGTCGAATGTAGTCCTGAACATAACTCACAAAAAACAATAGGATTAACATTAAAAGATTATGTTGAGATGAGTTTACTTACTTGAGTAGTGAAAGCTACAATCTAAGCTGTTAATTGAGATACATTATTATTGTCACTGGCTACTACCACTCCTAACTTGCTTCTCTCATTTTGCTAGTTATGTGCATTAGAGGTCATCTCTTCTATCAATGCACTTGCTCCATTATATATCTTTCCCAACAGAGCACCTCCAATTGCAGCGTCAACTAAGGACCTCAGTGTCTCATCCAGATTAAGATAAAAGATTTCAATTGGGAGATTATCTAGCAAGCCATGATGTGGGCATTTTTCGATCGCCTTCTTAAATCTCTCCCATGCCTCATAAAGTGACTCATTACTAAACTTAATGAAGTTAGTGATGTCGTTCCTTAGTTTTGCGATCCTAGCTGGTGGGAAAAATCCCCTTAAGAACTTCAATAAAAGATCTGCCCAAGTGATGATAGACTGTTGTGGCAATAAATGAAACCAAGCTCTGGCTTTATCCCTTAGCGAAAAGGGAAAGAGCTGTAATCTGATAACCTTGTCAATCACATTATTCATCTTAACTGTATTGTAGTATTAAAGGAATCCTACAATATGCTCATTAAGACTTTCATTAGGGTATCCTCTAAACTGATTCGTATGAATCATTTGAATGAAGGACAGCTTCAACTCAAAGTTGTTAGCTTGAATGGTGGGCCTTCTTATAGCTGAACACATCACCATAAGTACTGTATAGTTTTGCAGTACTCACGAAATTCCTTGTATCTAATTATTATCCTCATTACCTGCCATCTCTTCTATCCTTCTTATGTTTTCTCGTCTCAATTGTTGCAAAGTGCACTATATGTTAGAATTTACTGGTAGAATTTCAACACTTTTACTCCTGGGCATAAAACACCTACAAAGAGAACAAAAATAACACACATCGTCAACTGTACCTAAATTACCAATAGAACTAAAAGGTTTCATATTTCCAATCCCTAACAATAGCGCCAAAAACTTGATTCTCTCAAACTATATATATAAAAATTAAATTACGAATACTCTAGTAAGTATACTAAGTTAGAATCAAGTAATACAGAGCAAGTAAGGTTGTCGATTCTTTGAAGACTATAATATTACTAAACCTATGATAGTTCTTATCAATATTCAAGCAATCAAAAATAAATTTGCTAATCTAATAATTATAATAAAACTATTGAAAAGAAAATAATTATAAAATTTCTAAAACTAAGCAATCAATTGAGAATTGTGGGAAAAAACAAAATTTACCCTAGATTATGCAAATCAAATTGTTATCATGTTATATAGATTATTTGGTATATGGTCATTCAAGTGAAATTATTATACCTTAAAACTTAAGGATTTAAACCCCTAATTAATCAGTTAGCTCCCGTATCTCCAATTAACAGTGGACTCTAAATAACAATCAAATATCTTCGATACTATGATTGTCTAATATCCTAAATCAGTTATTCCTAATGTCTTAGTAAATAATCAATCGCCAAACATTGCATTTATATTTAGATAATTTCTAATTGATTCAATTAACGCTACTTTCACATTAATTGATCAAATTAACCAAGAATTTCTAATAAGCCCTATATCAACTCCCATATCACTAGGGTTTCTAATAATTATAATCAATTAAACAACTATAATTGAAATCATAGAAATTGCAATCATGAATCATCCCTATATCTATTAATCCTATAACACGAATACAATTATCATCTTAGCTATCTAGGGTTTCATCAATTCTCACAAATAAATTTAGCTAACCATGGAATTTGAAATAAAAGCACAACTACTAATTGAAATTGCAAGGAAATTCATAATTAAAAGCATTATAATCAATAGAATTGCATAAATATAATTAAAATCGATGTCACCAATTCTATAATTGGAAAAGATAAACTTCAATTACAACTCCAAAACTTGGTCTCTACAGCAAAAGCAAAATCTTCTCAATTATCTAACCAATTCTATAGAAGAATTCTTCAAGAATTATCTAATGACTATTCTACAACTTTCTAAGTCTTAGGAAAGTGTGTGTCTTTAAAAAAAAACACCAAAAGTCTCCTAAACAATGAAACATAAGGCTATTTATAAGCAAAACTAGGGTTAGCTCATGTAAAGCTTCTTTTTAATGAAAGCCAGCTAATAGGCTGGCGGTGTAGACTTCAAGGCCGATGGCGTAGACTCCAAGGCCACCTATGTAAGTGTAGCCTACCTTAAAGGCCAATTGTATTGATTTCCAAATTGTAACTTGTTGATTGGAACTTCGTTCATTTACATAAAACTCCTCTAAATCGTCCATATTTCCACTTTAAATCCTCCAATTCCTAAAATGTCTAAATGAAAATAATTAAGTATCATTTCTTAATGATTTCTATAAAATCAATAATAATTCTATCTAATTTACACATTTAAAACATGAAAAATATGCCTTTATCAGTAGGCCTTCTTTCTCGTTCAGCTAGTAAATCTTGTATGATTTAAGGTACGGAAGGGTCAACAACTTCATAGCCTTAACTACTCCTTTCGCTATGACATTGGCACAGCTTCCCCCATCAAAGATCAAGGCACATAATTACCATTCACTCAGTAGTTCGTATGGAAGAGGTTTTCCCTCTACTCATTCTCATTAGCTACAAAAGTACTGAGAGATCAATGAACAATAAAATAGTACTCAGCTCCTACTTCAAGTGATTTTAAGGCATCGGGGTCTTCCTAAAACTCTTCCAGCATTTAGCTAACTCCTACTTCTTCCTCTCCTTCACTGGCACTCTGTACATCAAATTGAGGCTTGTCTCCCTTGATCATCATGATATGTTGGTTTGAACATTGACTAGCCACGTATCTATAGTCGAGACATTTGAAACATTTAATTTCACAAATCTTCCCCCCTAAGCTCTAACCTTAGTCCTTACAAACCTTAGACTCCTCAGCCTTGCCCTTTCCTCAGCCATCTTCAAGTCTACTTGGCTCTTATGTAGGATAATTCACCTTGGAACTGTTTGGTGCTCGATCATTTCCAAGTTGGCTTGACATGCCAATTCTGGTTGGTAACCTTGGTCGGTTACTTGGCATTCAGCTAATCTAACTCTACCTCTATCTTTTAACCCTCTATGTGACTCAAATAGCCTCATATAAAGTCCCAAGTCTCTACAACTCCACAATATGACCAATTTCAATCCTAAGCCTAGAAATGAATTGAGTTATAGTTCAGGTTTTAGGTTCATCAACATCACATCGGATCATTGGCAATTAGAATTCCTAAACATACTCATCTACTGACTTACCACCTTGCCTCAAATCTTGGAGGCATCAAAAGGTGTCTTATTCATAGTATTTTGGAACAAATCTATTTTGCAAAACTCTCTTCATTTCATTCTACATCTGAATCTCGTATCACGCTCTCTAGCACGCATGTTACAACTTTTTCCATCACATTAATGTATATCCAAAAAACTTTAGCGTAACTATTCTAATACAAATAGCATCCTCATAGTTATAGAAGTCAAATATCTTTTCGGTCTTTTCCTCTCCGTTTAAGTAGTCATCAGCACTACCAGACCCATTAAAGCTTGGAATCTATACTTTGAGATTCTCAATTCCTCAGGAAGCTCTCAGGTCACGCTCGTTAATACCATCATATCGATCTTCCTCATCATATTCCTTAACTTCATCCATCTTAAACCTCCTTCTCATGGGGTGGAGCTTAATTCATGTGAATTGGCTCGAGGGCTTGCTATTAATTCACTAGCCTTCTCGACCTATCACTAAGTTCACGACCCTATTCAACAACTTCTTCTTGCAACCTAGTCTCTATGACCTTTTGTATAAATACAGCAAAATTAGCTACAACAGTAGCAAGGTCTTGTATCTACTCATCAATAGTTCATGGGGTTTGTTATGTAATTCGGCTACGACCATGAACATCACTTTCGACATCATTAATCTCTCCTTGAACATTAAGATTCAACATTCTTAATACAAAGCTTCATAAAATACTCCACTCATAAGAAATTCCTACATACACAAAAAATACAGATCAAATAGTAAATTGAGAACTTACTTTATTTTTCCAAGGAAAAACAAGGTATAACAGAATAGCAGTCTAGTGAGAACTATTTCAACACAGGTTTCGATCGTAACCTCAAGCTTTGATACTAGGATTTATGATGTGCTTAGAAGCTTAGTAATTACTGGGACTTACCACAGGAGATAAGAACCAAATGGGTCCTTCAAAATATAAAAGAAAATAGGATGGATAAGTTGGCAAACTGAATGCAGTAGCTTACGTGAAGCTGTTTAGAGGATATGACTAACCGATGAACATGACATGACTTGACACTTCACTTAATGTGATGCATAAGCTAATTCCAAGGTCTACCCACCACTAATCTTAAGTTACTTGGCAAGACTAGATAAGAGTGTATAGAAATGTACTTAAAGAGGAATGTCTCACAAGAATAGGTATATTCAATATGTGAAAGGAATGTTTGATGTTATGGCTACAAAGAAAAGAGGCTATTTATAGTAAGTCCTTAAGGCAACATTACAAATAAGGAAAATTACAAAAAGACATACAAGAAAAGAGATTCCTAATACATACGAAAAAGAGTAAATAGGACAAATGATGAAAAGCAAAAAGGAAATATTACAATGTCATGTAAAAGGATAGTTGGCAGGAAGACATTGGTTTCATACTAAGTAGCTTATAGGTGAAGTAGCTATACTGGACTTGTGTTGTTGCAGATGTGGTTGGTAATATCAAAGATCACCGAGGTGAATACTAAGTGTGGTTGAGTAATAGTAGTAGTGATAATAGGCTGAAAGAGCAGGAGACGGTGTGGAGGGGCCTTAGCACTCAAATAGTCAACTTCGACACTTTACAGGTTAGCATGGGCACAAAAGAGTCCTAGTGATTAGGGTAATACTGTATGATTGAAGTTTTGGCCTCAGCATTCAGTAAGTGGGCCTCATCACTTACCAAGAAGGGTTTAGCACTTGGAGTCACATAGAACAGGGTATAGCTGAGCTAAGCTCCCAAGGAGTTCATCTACCATTCTCTTGTGTATTGCGCCTTGTCCTCAGCAGGCCGACTAGAGAGGACTCTTCTGGCAAATAACTGAAGGCTTTAGAGGCATTCATGAGTGAGAGGGTAATAGGTCAGCAGTCCATCAATTCCTTGGCGTTGTTAAAGATTTGTCCTCAAATCTTCATTCTCTTCTTCGTCAAATACATAAGGCATCAGGTTGGCAACATTAAAAGTAGCAAATACACCATATCCTTTCGGCAACTCAAGCTCATATGTATTGTCATTAATACGCTTAGGATCTTAAAAGGCCCATCTAACTTAGGGGATAGCTTGTTTGTTCCTCCCCTAAGGAAACGTTCTTTGCTAAGGTAGACCTAAACAAGGTCTTTAGGATTGTAAATGACTTGCTCCTTCCACGACTTCCTTATTCCTTCTATCAGGCCACAGTCTGTGCTAGTTGTTCATTAACTTTTTGATGCAACTTTTGGAACTCTTCAATACGCTACAAGCCGAATTGACTTTCCCCTTAAGTAGTCAAGCTAATAACCAAATCTAAAGGTAAGTTCGGGTTAAGTCTATAGACAACCTTAAATGGTAACCTTCCTATCAAGTTGTAAGCTGAGCGGTTGTAAGCAAACTCAATGATAGGTAGGCATAGATCCCAATCATGTAAATTCTTCCCAATAGTTACTCTTAAGAGGTTGCCAATTGTCTTGTTCACAACTTCGGTCTAGCCATCTATCTGTAGGTGGCAAGAAGTACTGAACATGAGCTTAGTGCTAAACTTCTTCCATAGGGTCCTCTAGGAGAAGTTTGTGAACTTCAAGTTACAGTCAGACACAATACTTCTGGGCACTCCATGCAGCCACACAATCTTTTGCAAAAAGAGTTTAGCAACAAATACAACATCATTGGTTTGGTGGCAGGGGATGAAATGGTTCGTCTTATTGAACCGATCGACCATCACCATAATAAAGTCATGTTTTCTTAAAGTTCAGGGTAAGCCAAGCATAAAATCCATGCTTATGTCAGTCCATGGCCGCTTAGGTATTGGTAGAGGTGTGTATTCTCCATACAATTCTTTCCTCCCCTTTGCATATTTACACACCTTGCATCTATCAAGAATTTAATGCACATCCCTTAGCATCCTAAGCCAGTAGAAATGTTCTCTTAACATTTCAGTTACTTTCTTCCCTCTAAAATGGCCGACTAAACCTCCAACATGAGCTTCTCAAATAAGTAGTTCCCTAGCCGAACCACTTGGCATACAAACCTATTTCCCCTTCATCAGAAACCCTTAGCTTAAATAGAACCTATCCACAACTCCTTTAATGCTGCACTTGGCTACTAAGGGCTCAAAATATGAGTCATGCTCATATTGATAGGGTAAGGTACTAATGTTGCACTTAGCTACTTTTAGATTTCACATTGGGCTCTTTAGTGTAGATTTTATAGTTTCTTCCACCATATTGCTGCATACCCAGAAAATTCTAAAGTAACTACTTGAATACGTACAGTGTCCTTGTAATCATAGAAGTCAAATATCTTTTTAATCTTTTTCTCCTAATCCAAATAGTCATTAGCACCACCAAACCTATTAAAACTCGAAATCTACACCTTAAGATGCTCGGCTCCTCTATGGGCTTTAAGCTTATGCTCTTCGAATCCGTCATACTGCTCCTCATCCCTATACTCCTCAACATCATCCAACTTAAGTCTCCTCCCACAACCCTTTCAATATGTCAAGTTGGAACTGGGTTCACATTAATGGCTTCGGGTGCTTAATGCTCACCCACTATCTTCTTGGCTTTTTTCAACAACAACTCTTTCTTGTTGCCTAGTCTCTAGTACCCTTTGTATTTAGATAACCAGGTTAGCTACAATAGCAATAAGGACTTACAACTGCTCATCGATAATTCACATGCTTTGTTAGGTGACTTAACCGCGACCATTAGCATCACTCTCAGCATCATCAACCTCTCTTTGAATGCTAGGATTCGATATTCTCAATACAAAACTTCAAGAATTTCCACTACTTGACAGAAGGTTACACACAACTTTGATAATAAGATTTCATGCAATGACTTAAGAACTTGCTCTATTTTCCACTTGAGAAATAGAGTATAATAGAATATACATAGTAATAAGCAATACTTCAATGCCAAGATTTCAATCGCAACATCAAGCTTTAATACTAGGATTATAAGATGTACCTAAGAGCTTGGTAATCACTAGGGTTTATTAAAGTAAGTAATAACAATAGATCCTTTGAAGTATCGAAAAAAAGTAAAGGTATAGGTCAACAAACTCAGTAGCTCTTGTAAGGTTGCTCGGAGGATATGATGCACCAACGAACATGATACAAATTAGTAATTCACTTGATATGACTCATAAGCTAATACTAAAGTCCACTTGCCATTAATCTTGAGCTACTTGACAAGATTAGATGATAGTATATAAGAAATGTACTCGGAGAAGGGTATCTCACAAGATTAAGAATATTCATTAATTGAAAGGTATAAGATGATTTCGACTACAATGAAAAATGACTATTTATAATAAGTCCTTTAAGGTAATAATATAATAATGAAAAATTACATAAAAGACAATGCAAGAAAGAGATTTCTAGTATGTATGAAAAATGGTAAATATAATAAAAGACAAAAAAGAATATAGTACAATTGTCAAAAAAGTAAAGGACAAGTGGCAGCCTATCATTGAATACGTATTCAGGGATCTTAGGGCATTGTATTTAGGTTAAAATGATGTTGAGGCTAATTAATGCTTAAAGCTATCGAGGTAATTGAATGATTCTACAGTTTTGTACACTAAGAGAGTAAAGCTCAGCGTATAGTAACCTCAACATCGGCACTTGGCAACTCTCTAGGCTGGAAGAGAAGGGCTCAGTGTGTAATAGCCTCGAACTTAGCATTCAGTAGGTCGACCTCGGCACTTGGCATGTTAGTGACTAGGCAAGGGTTCAAGTAGAGCTAAGTATGTTTGAGTTAGGACTTTAGAGAGTTCACTTACAACTCTTTCACATACAAGATCTCATCTTTAGCAGGTTGACGAAAGAAAATCCTCTTAGTGAAAGACATTGAAGGCTTCGAAGATGAGTGGGAGTGAGGGGTCTAGAGGTCAGCAATCCATCACTTCTGCTATGGTTTCATGCCAAATGATTGCTAGAAAATCACTCCATTGGTGAGTCGTTAAATATTGTTTAATTTTTGATAATTCATTAAAAATACTAAACTAATTAGGAAAATTGTAAAAAAAATTTATTTTTAGGTTATTCTTAAGATGCTTTCATGCTGTAATTTTATTTTTGTAAAATTGTGAATATTTTATATGCTTATTTAACAAATGTACTATTCATCAAAATTTTCAAAACTAAAATAAATATTTAAATAATTTTGTTTTAAGCTCAAATTTTTTTCTATAGAATACATATTACATCTAGTTTAACGCTATGAAGCTCCATTTTGATTTTATATATGTTTAATATTTATTGTATTTTTGACCCAAAAAAAGGCTAAAATAGGGTAATTTCTAAAATAAATTAATTTTTATAGAAATGATTAATGAAATTGATATCTAATTAATTTTGGATGTTTGTAATGATATCAAGATAGGTTGGAATTAATTTTGTACAAAAATCATATTATTTACCTAATTAATCATAATTTGGAAGCAAAAATGTAATTTTACATATATAAGTGATAAACTTGATAGCATGAAACCAGTTACTAGCTAAATTTCTTACATTTTTCTAAGTTTATACAAATTTTCATGATTTAATTGGTGATTTTAGTTATTTATAATGAATTTTCCTAATAAAATAACTTAAATTACTAATCAAGATACGGTTTTAGCTATACTAGGCTAAAATACGATAATTGTTTGATTAAATCCTACACATATCTATGTTGATTAAGTCTAGTTAGAATAAATTTTTGTCATATTTTGTGACATCATATGACCTAGGCTATGATATACACATATTAGGGCTAGATATTACATATTTTGCTAAGATATACTAGGAAATTATATAAAATATATTTTATTTATACGATATGAAAATAATATGATAGTACTTATTATATGGGAATATATGTATAATAGAAATTAGAAATACCCTTTCAAAGTTATCTCTTAAGATAGAACCTATATTACGTATCATCAAATTCATATAAACTCAATTATACTACTTTTACTAAAATTGGGTAATTTTAGGTAATAAAACAGGTATTTCTATAATATTATGAAAATTTTTGTTCTATGATGATTTTATCATAATTAAAACGTAACTTGACTCATTAAATATACATTTTGATATGATTAAGATAATATATTATAAATGATAGTACAACTACTCAGATCATTAATGTTCACTAATTTAATATAACTTATATAATAAAACTATAATAATTAAGTAACTATGTAAATATAACTATATATGATTAATGTAATATATATATATATATATATATATTTATTTATGAATATAACTTCATGATAATACAAATAGTAGATAGAACTCTAACGCTTTCATAAATCCTATGAAAACTAAATTTGGTTTTGGTATATATAGGATTTGTTAGTCAGTAGAAAGCTGGTAATACCAATCTACTAGAGTGAGCAACAGTATAAGTAAGTTGGGATTATGACTTTATTCCTTGTTGACATACTATACCAAAGTATCTAGAGACTTAAGTGTGTTTTTGTTTGTGGTTATAAATTAGCTATTTGTACTATGCTATGTGATTGATTCATATTGTGTATTGTAACAAGAGTTGAACTCCTTGGTATACTGTTCTGCATGATTTCATAGTATTGTATTGTATGATCTTATTTAGCCACCCCTAAACAAAACTAATAGTTATATGACCACTAATGTAACTAGGCATGCATAATAACCCATTAAGGGGATGATTAAGTGTATCATACCGAATACCGGTTTGCTTCGATAAGAATAGCCGAAATGGTCCTTGCCTTATCTTTAGTCAAACTAAGTTGCAAGCAAAGAAGTATAGTAAGGGTAAAGGCCGTATTTTGAAAGTAGTCTTGAACAGAGGGTGTTCTCCATTTCATAAGCCTAGGTTTGGTCTGATTTGAGTTGCGGTAAACTCCTCAATCTGAGTTAGAGCGGATGTAATTTCTTTGACCCACAATAAACCGGATAACATTATGTGATGTTGCAAATGGTTGATTTCATTTCATATCATTATAATTAATAATCTTGTTTGTGTTTGTATAGTACTATTTTGTCTCAATCCCTCTTACTGAGCTAATTATGCTCACATCCTTATGGACTCATTTGCAGGTAATGAGTAAAAGTTTAGGATGTATAAATAGAACCACACATAGGTTAGTATACGATTGCTTAAGAAAGCAAGGAAAGGAGAATCCACTGAATCTAGACTTTTGACTTTTCTTTTGTTCTAAGGAAACTAACTGGGAATCCTTGGGACATCCACTAGTTTCCTATTTTATTGTAAATAGACTCCAAGACCCGTGGTTTTTGTAAACTCTTAGTATGAATTATTACTCTATATGTGGAAATGCTTATATAAGTATTGTTATATCATCGAACAATAAGTTGTCTTAAACAAGTATTTTGAAAAGCTATATCACAAGTTTGATTATTAACAGGTGTCAAACTAGATGCTTTAAGCTGGTTAAGTTGTGTACGCTTTATGTAGATTGTGTCTACAATAGCAAATATGAAGTTAGCTTTTATCTTATGTTAGTTTACAAAGAGGAATTCTTATGACTTCTCTTGTTCGGAGCATGACATGGTGTACCAGTAACTATTGTATCGGATAGAGATAGTTAGTTTATACTAAAGTTTTGGGAAAGCTTACACCAATCTTTAGGTATTAAGTTGCAATTCAATACAGCCTATCACCTTTAGACAAATAGACAATCGCAAAGAATTATTCAGATAATAGAAGATATGTTAAGAGGATACATGTTGGATTTTGGTGGTGACTAGGATCAATATTTACCATTAGTAGAGTTTGCTTATAATAATAGTCATCAAGCAACTATATAGATGGTACCCTATGAAGCTTTATATGAGAGAAAATGTTGATCACCACTATATCGGGAAAATGATGAACACACGATGATAAAACTTGATATGATCCAATAGATGAATGATAAAGTGAAGATGATACGATAGAAGATAAATGTAGCATGGGATTGATATAAGAATTGGGTAGATCTAAAAAGAAAACCTATAGAGTTTGCAATAGGAGATTATGCATATGTTAAGATAAGTCCATTTAGGGAATTTAAACAATTCGGTACCACAAGAAAACTAAGTCTTTGATACATCAGAACTTTTGAAATATTGGCGAAATTAAGGAATCTAGCATATCGTGTTGCTTTACCACTAAGTTTTGCTAGATATCATGATGTGTTTCACGTATTGATGTTACAGAAATTTATGAAGAATTCAAATGCAATTTTTGAATTGAAAATAGTAGATTTATAAGAAGACAATACAATTTGGGGGAAACCAATCAAAATTTTGCAAAATTAGATTCAAAAGTTAAGGAATTGAGAAGTTAAATATGTGAAAGTTCAATAGAGTGGTAGTTAAAGAGTAGAAGTGACATAGGAGCTGAAGGTCGCTATGGAAAAACGATACCCTAACCTTTTCTAAGAGATAGGTTAATATTATGGTATTATGAAGATATGTTTGGTTAAGAGTTATATGATGCTTAGATGAAAGTTTTGAGGATAAAACTCTTTTGAAGAGGGGTGGAAATATAAACCTCATACTTTTTCGATTACAAATAGAGAGGGTAATTTATAGCGTTGATGAAACCATCTCGATTGACTTAGAAATTTATATGTGAGCTCGAGACACTAGTCAAATAGACTCTGTAGACTTAGATTTCAAAAATCTAATAAATAATAATAATATAGCTAAAATAGTATAATTTTACCATATTACTTAATATTTATAGTAATTATGTGGAATAGGATCCGTTAATTAAGAAATTTTGAGAGATAAATGACATATGTAATAAAATTATTATATGACATAAAATAACATATACAATATATATAAATACGTCGTATGTAATTATTATGTATAAATATATACCCGTAACTAATTAAAATACCCGCATACCTACATATTAAACTAAATTAAGCCAAAGAAATTCAAACAAAATTAATAAAAAATTACAAAACAACACGGGTAACTAGATTAAGTTCAGTTCTATGTGTGGAAGGATTGAAGACAGGTGTTATTGAGTTAGCTAACTTAAACTTGCAATTAGGACCTAAGTATATAAGGAAATTTCTATAAGGAGAGAGAAGCAAATTCATTTGATCATCTTACAAGCTCTGGAAAATTAGAAAACATTCTCCACTGGATAGTACATGCAATTTAGGATCTAGAAAAATTAAGCTTGGGCTATAGAAAGTAAAGAAGTAAATTAGGAAAAAATATTCAAAATTAGGTGTAATATGAGCTTAGAGGTTTATAAGGGCTTAAGGAGTTGCTAGAGACCAATCGCTACTACTAGGTGATAGAGGAGCCAACATCCAGCTCTACCAACAAGGAGGTGGCTATCAATGGTGGTTAAAGCAACCAGTTCTAGTGAGGATGCAATTTTAATCCAATTTTACATAAATTAGTAAAAATATTAAATATACCTAAAAAATCCCAAAAATTTATTTCCACATATTTTCAAGTGTAAAATCTAAGAAAAATATTATTTTATATAAATTTAGTACCTATGATATATGTTCTTAAGAAAGGCAAAACTGAGCTATTTTTTATATCAAAATAAATTAGTCTAACGATGTAGTTTTGACCTTAAAATTTTTTTGTAAGCTTCCCTATACTTATATTAAGTTGTTACGAAGAGACTTTTCACAAAACTATTTTCTAAATTTTATTTGAATTTTTTAGCTTTAAATTGTGCTTAATTTAGTGTTTTTAGCTAAAAATTAATATATTTTTCTAAAAGATCTCACTTGAAATCTAAGTTCAACCATATAATGGAGTATTTATATGATGTTGGAGCTATTAAATGGGGTTGTATAGTAAGAAGTTATAAGAAATCGTGAATTTGTTTTTGTATGGGTAGTTTAATAACTTGGTTACTTGTCAAATTTGGTGAAATGATAAATTAGGATATGTTATATAAAGAGTTGGGAAGTAATGAATTTGAGTATTAGCGAATGAAGTATTACTTCAAGTTGTACTTAGCTCGAATTAGAGGAGAAATGGGCAAATCATTTAATTATAATAAGTTAGTTAAATATGAAGCTAAATAAGAGGATTTGGAATGAACATTGTACTAAGGAATCCACTTAGAAGCAAAATCAGAGGCAAACCAAAAAATGAAATGTAAGTTCAAGGGAGTTTAGAGGCTAAATTAGAGGATGATTTCTTTAAGACTCTAAGGATAGTTAAAATCATAGGGTAATTTAGAGAACTTTGTAACCTAAAGGAACTTATAAAACTAGAGAACTACTTAAGAAATCCTAACTTGTAAGTGAATATAACTTACAAAACTTACACCAAAACAATTGAAATCATATAAAATAAAGTAATTATTGTTAAATCAAGGATCAAATATGGATTAAATCTAATCTATTGTATATGTATAGGGATAGTTGAAGACCATCAAGACGATGGTTAAGATTAGCAAACCAAGAAGTGTAGATAAGTTAGGATTCGTGTATCGCAACATGTTGGAGTACTATATTAGAGTACTTAGAGACCTAGGAGTGCATTTAATTGTGCTTATAACTTAGTTATGTGTGCATGCCTCGTATGTGCTTATTTACTTAAACTATAAACTTCGAGTGCTGTTTTTTTTTAAATATGCATGACTTGCTCTGTCTTGTGAAATTATTGCTCACCCTTAATTGGACTTAACTTAAGACTGACTTTTAACTTAATTGAATGTGCATAACAATCTATTAGGAGAATAATTAGGTATGTCAAACCAAATACCGAACCCCTTTGATAAGAATAGCTGAAATGATCTTTTCTCTACCCTTAGTCAAACTTAGTGCAAGAGAAGAAGTCGTATCAAGGTTAAGGACTATGGTTCAAAAGAAGTTTCGAGAGAAGGCTGTTCTTCATTGCACAAATTTGGATTTGGTTTAATTTAAGTCATGTTAAAGCTCCTCAATCTAGATTAGAGCGGATGTAATTTCTCTAACCTCATAATAGATTTGTTAACATTATGTAATGTTGCATTTTCTTGTTTGCATTGTATTTCACTTAAATAAAATGTTTAAAAACCATGTTTGTATTTGATGTACTCTTTTGTCTCTGTCCTACTTACTGAACTAGTTATGCTTACATCCGTATAAACTCTTTTATAGGTACTAAGTAAGGGTTTAAAGATGTAGCATTATAACCACTTGCAAGTTAGTGAACATTGGGCTAGGAGAGTAAGGAACCTGAAGACCTATTAGATCTGGACTTATGTTTGGTTTTCTTTTGGTTTTGTAGAAACTAATTTGGATTCCTAAGGATGCTTACCAGTTTCCTACTTTATTGTGTATAGACTCTGAGACTTATGGTGTTTGTGAACTTTTTATGTAAGCTAAGACTTTTGATATGTAAATACTACTATATTATAGAAAATTGTATCATAGGTGTTTTGTAAAGCTATGCCATAAGTTTTGTTATTAACCTGTGACAGATTGCATGCTTCATACTGGTTGAGTCGGATATGCCTTATGTAGGTTATATCTACGATAAAAGCTGTGAGATCAGCTTCTATCTTAAATTAGTTTATACAGCGAAATTATTACGACTTCTTACGTTTAGGGTGTGACAAATAGCCTTAAACATGTGATTTTGGGAAGAAATTTGAAGGTAATCTTAGGGAATCCAAAAATGATAAGTAAGTTTCTACAATTTAAATAGTGAAGGAACTTTAGATATTTAAGTTTCAGAAAAAGAGGACTTAAGAAATAAATAGAATGAGGAAAATAAAAGAGAATTTTGGGGATAAAAGTTGGATGTAGACATATTTATAAATTTTATTTTAGGAGATATTAGTCTAACGATAATAGGAAAATGATCTAAATAAGCTTGAGTTCTTTAAGTCAATTGATGAAACAATGAGTAAGGTGCAATATGAATCAACTAAAGAGACTTATTAGAATTGATTGAACTTGAAAACTCATGAACAATATTGTGGATAACACAAACCTGTATATTTAGGAGATTAATAGCAAGCTTGAGATTAAATTTATAAAGGGATATCTACTTTATTACAAAATAAAAAAGAGAAAATATTGAGGAGAAAGATCAACCAAGTATGCTAAAATCCAATCATATGATGAGAGAAAAACAATAAATATTTTAAAGGAAGGCATGAGAAACAAACATTCAAAGTTGCTCTAAAGTGAAGGCAACTTTCGAGAAAGAAAGTTCTCAATGAAAAGCCCAAGAAAAAGAATAATTTAAAAATAGGGGTAATAGGGTAATTTTACACCATAAATCATTCAATTTGTGAAATAATTATATTGCGTACCCAAGTATAGGTTAAGTAAGGGATTTATGACTAGCATTCAGTTTTCCTACATAAACTCTTATAAGCTCCTGTCCTACCTTTAGAAGAAATAAAATAAAAGAATTGTAGGCATGTAAGGATAAAGGGTAAGGTTTATCTCTCTTCCTTCTTTATTCTATTACCAAAGATAGATATAAAGAGATATTAATCAATAAATTTCTTACGTGAAAGGAGACTTGTGTTCAAGAAATTTTAAGGCTTAAGACAATTCTTGGAAATATAAGGAACATCTATAGATTGGAAATTTAATCGATTGCAAGTGCAGCATTTTGTGGTGGCTCATTGTAAGACAAAAGGGAATCTATATCAAATTGAGGCCATGACTTAATCCCTTTCGTATATTTCTCATGATTTTGGGGATCACAATAAATAAGACTATGTTGGTTACCGGCTAATAATCAAATATAACAAATTGTACTTGTTGCATTATTTATTAATATGTATGCATGTGATTAGTGCTTGTGTGTATCATGTGCATGTCTGTTTTGTATTCCATATTAAGTTTTAACTCAATCGATATCATTTTTCAAATGCATGTACTTAGTTGACAATTTTAGAAATTGTTGAATTTGGAGACATTCACCAACATTACCAGGATGGGGAGCGACCATTTCTAATACAAGGATGATCTTGAGTTACAATAGATAAATTTTCATTTTTGGATTAGTATATTTATGTTTAGTATTTTGTGGAGTTTACATAGTAGTTATTCTAATTTTGAAGGTTAAATTTTATTACACGGACATCTCTTGAAAACATTTGAAATTGCATAAACCCCCACTTTGTCTAAAAGTCGATGCTTAGTACCCCTAAAACAAATATATACCCTATTTTCTTTTTTAATTAGACTATTACATATAAAGTAAACTGATATGGATGATGACTTAGTAATTTATTCATATATATTATGTCAGGACTCTATAGGGGGCCTAGTAGGAATACTTAAAATTTT
Source organism: Lumnitzera littorea (assembly GCA_024138015.1). NCBI lineage: Eukaryota > Viridiplantae > Streptophyta > Magnoliopsida > Myrtales > Combretaceae > Lumnitzera > Lumnitzera littorea. The sequence goes on from JAMXBB010000010.1 coordinate 58,148,752, forward strand.
CATAACATGTGTACACCCATGATATGAAAACCGTCTTCCAAGTCAAAGATTGTAAGACTCTAAATAATAAATCACTAAGATTAATGATTTCCAAGTAATTAATTTATTGTAACATGACATAATATATAATCATAAATAACTATGGATGTCCGATATCCCATAGTTCTTAAGAACCGTAGAGAATCGGTATCCCTTATTAAATAATAAGACAGGATATACCAACATTATAAAATTGTAGGAAAAATTAAATTATATTAAATTTTAACATATGAATACTTTCTACTAAGAATGTTTATGCATCACCTATAAACATCTCAACTAAATTTAACACTAATGTACATATCTTCATCTCACACTCAGCACTTGAGACTTATCCCAATCCCATCGTATGTAAACTTGCAAAAGAAAGACTATTGGGGAATAAGCTACAACACTGACAAACAAGTTATCAAACAAATTGTTACAACCATATGAATGCATGCATACGTAGTATGCCAAACAATATATGCAGTTGACCGGTACTGTATATAATATCGGATTTTAACGCCCTTCGAGATAAGGGTTGGAGATTCATCGACACCAATCACGATTGAGCTTTAGCACCTAGGTTTTTTTTTTTTTACCAATAACTTTGAATTCTGTATTTCACAAAAAACTACATTTCCATTTATAAAAATCCAATAGTTCAGAAAGTCCCAGGCTTAGCGGTGAGTTGGCCCCCGCAGTCCACACTCATACCCTACAACGGAGATCTCTAGACTCAACCTTTAGCCATACAGTTAGCGTCTCCATCACACAGTTAGCGTCTCCATCGCCTAGTAAGCCCGTAGGTTCAGGTAAGGTCATGTTATACGAGTGCACCATACAGAAACACTTTAATATATATAAATAACCCCCGTAAGGCCTCTCTTTATCTCCGTGTGAAGTGATGGCTAGAATAAGTAAATGTAATGCATGGATAATGCATGACCCTTTTAATTTAAGATAAGTCAAATATAATTAGGTCAAATTATGAGGCAATCAATCAATATTAGCAAACCATCCACGTCATATAAAAATCAATCATACCATCAAATCATCAATTATCGTATTTAATAATATTTCTTATAATAATAAATCAATATCAAGCACACGTATATCTCGAAACCCCATGCATCAAGTTATTGATTTTCAATTTAAGTATACTAACTACAAGCACAAACAAGTATAGAGTCATCGGGAGTACTCATTTGACTATAACGACTCGCTCTAGTCGTAATAACCGATCAGGAGATCCTCGCCCTTGTCGGGATCACTTGATCATTACTAGATAACAAGGATAATAAGTAGTTGACTTAACTAATGGTTCTGGATATCTATCTACCTAATTCTACTTAGATTACTATTAACCCTTATTCGATTAAACCTAATTGCTAATCATACGTAACTTTTTCATTCTATTTTCAATATTTACGAATTTATAGTCGTTTTTCATCGTTTTTGGACGCACGTTCATACGATGATGTCCGTTTTGGACGTTGAGACTCGTGTTTTACAATGTAGACTAAATTTATTGAAATTTTATCTTATTGAAATTTAATTATTCTTATTGCTTATGTTTATGCCTTAGTTTAAGACTTAATGATTGAATTAGCTATTTGATTCTTACACTTAGGAAATTTTACATTAGTGCTATTAATTCACATACTTGATTAAGTTTAATTCAATCTAGGAAGTGTATTAGGGTTTAAAGGATCTTCGACTCCTAAGGACATGTATACATATATCGGTTATATTCTTATGTCATCTTATAATTTATTCTTTTACAAGCTTATGCAATCATTTGATGATGTCATGGCTTATGCAATCATTTGATGATGTCATGGCTTATACAATCCTTTAATGACATCATTGCTTATATCATTAGTCCATTATTATCCTTATATATTTACACACTTTATACATATGTGATATACATACCTATACTTCTAAGATACTAATATATATACTTGTGTACTTATAAGTACTTATACAAATACTAATATACATACCCATATATGCATACGGTGACATACGTATTTTTATATGTATTTTCGTATGCCTTATCTATCCCCTTAAGAAAGCTTCACAATTTCATTCTTTTTGTATTTTAAGGGTATATTTGACATGGTATATGTATGTATAGTTAGTATATACCTTATTTTAAGTTATGTACATATTATATACTTATGTACAAAGGTATTTATACATGTATATCTCTAGCATACCCTTATGTACACATACTTAAAGACATGTACACATGCATCTTCTTCCATTGCCTAAAGAATTCTACACTTCCATATATAAAGATTTAAACTTTAGGCCTAAATCAACATATATATACATAACACATAACTTCTTAACTTAACCTAACTCTTCTTTTAACCAGTAAAGAAGATGAAGCAAGACATAATATCATAAGTATATACCTTAATTTGTGTTGGAATTATGGAGACAAAAAGGAAGGTACTGAAAGTGAAATGGAAGATAGAAACTCACGGCAATGGAGGAGGAGATTTTACGTTGTTTCTTTTTGTTTTGTTTTGTTTTTGGAATGAAGAAGAAGGTGGGGTCTAGTAGGAAAGAAGTGGACGGCAATTTAGGAGGAGAAGGAAAAAGAAATGCTAAAAGAAAAGAAAAGAAAGAAAATCATGAGAAGGAAGATATTTTCTTCAAATGAAAAGGATACTTTTATTGACTTTTCAAATTGTTGACTTAGTCAACCCTTTGACCTTGGTCAACATGTGTTGACTTGGTCAACTTTCTTTAAGCATATGTAATTTTGTATACATAATGTAGTAATTAAGGGAAATTAAGGGAAAAATTAAGGAAATAAGAGGAAATGAGGTATTTGGTAAATTGATTAGTAAAAATAGTTGATGAGGTCTTACTTTAGGTATTTATAGCCTATATATATCATTTGATAAACTACTTTATGTAACTAATGCAAAAAGTACTAATTAGAGTATTAAGGTTCACCATATTTAATCTAATCTTCAACTATACCCCTAACTCTATGTAATATTATTTTAATCATATACTTAAAAAATAAATATAATCTATGATTCCTTATCTTAGTTTCTAAAAGACTACTTGAGGATTCAAAACATATATGCATGATTAAAAGTCATCTCTAACCTTTTACTAATAATTTTGGCAAAATATGAGAGTTATATTATCAATTAAGGTTTTAGAATATATTATGATGAATTAGTACACATATGTCTTTAAAGTAATCATTTTAGGATTTCTATCACTTTTGAATGGAATCTTTAGCATTTAGATGCATTTACAGTAAAAAAGTTTGTTACACGATTGATTAATTCTTTTAGGGTTTTCTCTTTCATTAGCCTTGCTGACTCCTAAATTGTCTAACATAATTAAATTTATTTTAAAAGCTAGATTGAAAATTTTAGAGGTTTACATATTATTACTTAAATTAATTAAAATTAAAAATAAGTAAAAAAGCAAAAAGCAAATAAAATAAAATCAAAATTGTGAGTTTATGTTGTAAATTAAAAAAATTGAGTAAATATACTACATTAAATAAACATATATTATGCAAATTACACAAAAAGAAGAAAAGGTTCTATAGTGTACATATATACATCCATAAATCCAAACTGTTCTATATATGGATGATATATATATACATATATAAAATGGATGATGTAAGTTTATTCAATGTAATATATATATATATATATATACATGGATGATGTAGGTTTATTCAATGTAATACATATATACATACATACATACATATATATATGTATAAACTCACTTTACAAGTTATAATAGACACATATGATATATGTTTATTTCATAATATGTGCAATTTGTAAAATATATGTTTATTCAATATCAGAGGTAAAAAACAAAGTTATTTAGGTCTTCTATATCTTATATACTAACATTTGTGATTGATATATATATATAGATGTATTCACCATGCATGTAAACAAACTCATCTTTAGATGGGTACATATTCATTAGAACCTTTAAAATTAAATAAACATATATGACAATTTTGATTTTACTTTCATCAGGAAATTGGCTTATTTAATGTAATATATATTTAATCAATGTATTTCCTATCAAGAAATTGGTTTGACGTCTACAACTTACAAAATAAACCAAAAATTTCTTATTTTATTGCATTTTTACTTTTCATAGTTGTTTTAACTTTAATTAATTTAACTAATAATATATAAATAAATCGTGAAATCATCATTTAATCAACTCACTTTACAAGTGACAATCCAATTAACAAAGGAAATAAAACTTATGCTTATTTCAGGGATGCTAAGTGCTGACTTTTGAAAAAAGTGGGAGTTTGTGCAATTTTAAAAGTTTCAAAGGAGTGTTTATATAATTTACTCATTTTATTAAGATAATTTAGAGAGTAAAATAGATATTTAAAGATTGTAGTAAAACTTTAGACTTAACGTATCAATAAATGCTAGGGGCACGTAACAGGTTATAGCACTCCAAAATTAGAGCGTTACATATAACTATAGAATACATAAATTATTCATATTATTAATTTATAAATAATTTACTCAAATCTCTATGGTTTTGGGATATACCAAAAGAATGCGGGATTTAACAGATCGAGATTGCTAATTGAGTAATATGGAGCAAGATGAAGGAAAGATTAGGTTTCAATATCAAGAATATTATTTAGGAGTATCGAGTAATACATCCAGGAGATGAGAATAACGATACAAGTGGTCTAATGTATAAAAATAGGCTTAATCCATCACTAATGGAGACTCAAGAATACCTTAAACATGTAGATACTCCTTCTAGGAAGGAATGGAGATTAATATGGGAATCTCACTTTCCAGTTTCCACCAAAATTTAAACTATTTCTCTGGCGAGTCATTAAAGATAGCCTTGCCACAGCCGTAAATTTGCGTAAGAGGCAATTAAGAATCAATAGTGCATGTCCTCATTGCGGTGAAGAAGAAGAGAGTTTAGAACATGTGTTGCATGAATGTCCTAGAATTGATGAAGTGTTCATAAAATGGGAGTCTTACCCCTGGCATTATCCACTGTTTCAAGGAATTATATTTATATGCATTAAATTAAACTACCTAGTAAAGAGAAAATCTCTTTAGAGTTGATACCACAGAAGGAGCCTGTTGTGGGGTAATATTGTGGCAGTTATGCGGAATGCAAAATAAAAAATCGTTTAATTTACGACAACTAAAAGATAGTAAGGAACAAACCATTAGAAGATTATTAACTCATGGATATTGGGTATGTTTCAGAAAGGAGAAACAAGCGATAATAGTGGAAACTGTTAGTTTGAAATGCCAACCTCCACAGGGAGGACCGATCAAACTCAACATAGATGAATCCTTGATTGTGGTCAGTAATGAAGCAACAATAGCGGGAGTATCTAGAAATAGTGAAGGAGGATGGATCATGGGTTTTGGTCAGAAAATTGGACATTTATACATTGTACAATTGAACTTCAGGCAATATACTTTAGAGTGTTGTACTATTTGCCACAAAACTATTTTAATGTTGAAATATGCTTTGATTCTGTGGTGGCTGTTTCCTTACTTATACATGATTCAATCATTCAATTAAAGTATCAGTAATGTAATTATGGCTGTAGGGAAATACTTTCCGAGCTCCAGTTGATTGAAGCAATAGCTAGTAAAAGCAATAGAGTTGGACATAAACCTGCATAAGAGTCGGTTTTAAATTGTAAATCGGCCTAGAATTGGCCTAGCGAGCTTTCAAATTAGCTTGGTTTGAATGGAGATGAGCCCAAACCGGTCAACGAATTGCCAGATTTTAAGGGTTTTGGCGGTTCAACCTTAAAAACTGTCCACTTGTTAGTTGAATCAGTAGTTTATCCATATATTTAGGTTCATCCGAATTTCAATTTTCTTTTTAAATAAAACAAAACAAATATAATCACGTTCATGTAATCCAAATTAATTATTTTGAAATAAAAAAAATTCAATAAAAAATAAGAGTGAATAGTGTACGCATCATTACATGTTTATATAAAGTATTATAATTATTTGGAGAAAAAAAAATAAATATAAAAGTATGAGATAAATTATTAATAATAATTGATGGAAATATAAAAAATTAAATTTGAAGAAAAGAAAAAAAAATAAAAAAAACACTATTTAAGAGTAGAGAATTTGAACTGGTCCTTAAACTATTCATTCATATGAACTTACCTAAATAACCTTAAAAGTCTGATTCGATTTAACTAATTATTAATACGTGAATCAACAATTTAAGACCCGTTCCGAGCCAAACTAATTTCACATTCACTTTTAGCTAGGTTTATGCACTCTATCCCAAACAAATGTTTGCTTGTTTTTTTTTGAAACTCCTGTTTATATCTCCTCTTTTTCAAAGGACGACGTACAACGTTGTGGCGTTACGGAGCCGATGAAGTTTATGTCTATAAATAATGATCTTTTGTATGCTTCCTCTGCAGGACGATTGATTATATTTCAGGGTGGAGCCTTTATGTAAATAGTTTGTTTTATATAATGCACTATCTTTAACCTTAAAAGAAAAAAAAAAAAAAAAAAAAAAAACCCAAATCTACATATCAACGTTCCGGGTCACGGTTTATTGAAGGGTTCACAATTTTTATCCTTTTTCCCACCATATTTGACAAGTTCTAGGAGACAAACATGCAAAAAAAAAAAAATGAAAAGAAACATGAATTTTACTTTTAGGATGTTCTCGTATCTTTTCTTTGATTTTCATAACCTAACGTTATTTAATTAAGCTCCTTCCCTCTTCTCTTATGAGGGAGTTGAGGTTTATATGCTAAATAAAATAATTATTTGGGCTAATCTTGTAAAAGTCTAAAAATAGATTATTTAAAAACCTAAGACACTAAAATCTTAAAGAAAACTACCAAAAACTATTGTTAATTTTAGGTATGTCAGTAGTTTAAATCTGCGATCTTCGTTGACGAAACGGAATCCTCAATCTTCTTTAAAAAGAATAAATAATAGATTTTCTCAGACAAAAAGAACTGTAACCTTCTTGAAAAAAAAAATAGCACATATGAAATGAAAAAGTTAATTTTATTTGTTTATTATTATTTTTAATGGTTTAACCACCCAAATTTCTTGAGCTTCACTCTGCTACTTGTTAAAGATTAACAATCATCTACATTATTTAAATATAAAAAGTCCCTTTTAACTACTATTTAACTAATTAGTTGGTGTCTTTAATTTTTTTAACTGTCATTTATATTTTCCACTTACTTCGGAGTCTCCATCCATGTTTGGTAGTTGTCCAAAACCTCCTCTTATTCTCTTATATCTATATAATTAAAATCTTTGAAGATTTAAGTAACCATTATAATTAAAATTATTATTTTAATCAGTATCAAATATTATTTAACAAAAAAATCAATATTAAAATAATATTATGAAATTATATATAACTTATATTATTGATAAAATTGTCTTTCCTTATAATATTCATATCTAATTTCTCTCTCCTACTCTCTAAAACTACACTTCGATTTTTTCTCTCTTCCACTTTCTTATTTATTTTCTTTTACAATTTTCAATAAAAGCCTATTATTTTTTTTACAATTTCATTATTTCTTTTATTAATATGATTTTTTTGAAAGAAATTGTTATAAATTATATAGGTATATTAAAAGTAAAATTTATAATGGTTAATACAAAATATTTTACTATAAGCTTGAAATAAATATATATATTTTTTTTTATTAGATGAAAAAAAAAATTTATACACACAACATAAGTGTACCGATAACTAGTTTGTAATTATTGTTTTCAATATGTATACATATAGAGTAATGATTTTTTTAATGAAAAGTTATATTCAAATAACAAGAGATATAATTTTTAATTAATTAATTTATTTATTAGGATAATTTTTCTAAAGTTTCCCTTGTATTATATTAATCGTGACTTTTTTTTATTGACTGCGGATTAGCATTCTCTACTTGAATAATAAGAGGTAAAAAAATTATAGAAGAAAAAAAAAATATGAGATGGTTGTTTTTGCATGTTTGTGCTATATTAGTAGTTGTATTGATGTTTCAAAGCTTAATATATTGTATTTATGAATAGATTATGTATTTATTTATAAGAATATTTTTCTTTTTGACTTTATATGATATTAATATCAAGTAGTATCAATCATTTATAAATACATATATCTTATTGTATAAGTATTTTTATATTTAATCGATTTATTTAATTCGTTACAATAAATTATTCTATTTCATCATTAATGTCTTTTTAGCACCCGTGGCACAAATATAACTTCTGCTAGTATTTTTAAAGAGCATGGCTACTATGATTTTTTCTTTTCTTTTTAATTCAATTTTTTTTATCAAAACAATCTATATATTAATATATATGTGTGATTATATAAATTATTTATTTTACATATATTCGCAGGTGTCTTATTGGCTAGTTTTTTTTTGAAAAGGTTATGGATATTTCTGCGTGCTACTTTGTCTTTTTAGTAACATGGATTGCAGGAATAAAGAATAATTTGATTCGGTGGCAAATGCTTTCGTTTCCTTGTAGAACATAAAAAGACAGACACCTCACCTCGCCTCCTCTCCTGTTTCTTCAACTACCATTCTGCCCTCCTGGTCGAGTACTCATAACTCTCATGAGTCATTTGTCAAAATTGCAACTTTAAAGATCAAATAGATGTCAAATTTAAAGTAAGTTTCGTATCAAGCAGTCTAATTGCAATACACACGATTTGGAAGAAGTGACATGGAGGGGACAATGGTTGAACCATCGGCTCCAAAACCATCATGGTTCTCTCCAAAAAAGTAATGCTCTAATGTATTTCCTTTTCTCTGTATGTGTAATTTATGTCGACTCTTGCTTGTTCTCTAGAAATACAGTAGCTTTTGTGAAACTCTTCTGGTCAGGTGTCGATTTCTTGCTGAATTTGAATTTTGTAATTCTGGGGATGACGAAATAGGCAAACTGGAAAGATGATATCCCCAATTTTGTGTTGGTTGGAGTCGATATGTTCCAATGATGGGTGTTTTGAGTTGCCATTTTGTTGGTTTGAAATGGAACTGTCAAATATGCGCTAGTTTAGTTTACTAAAATATAGAATGATTTAACTTATTGTTAAATTTAGCAAAATTTGGCCGTGGATAGAATGCCCTGTGGACCCGGAACAGAAATGGCTAGTATTTGCAAAGTCAATGGAACAGGAAGAGTCGTTCTCATGTTTTCCCTTTAAGAAACAAAAGATGGTTTATTCAGCTGTGGGTTGGAAAAGGTAGTTGAAGCTGAAAGGCAGTATCAAAACAAGTAAGATATACGATCTACAAGAAGCCGGGATTGTTTCATTTGTTAGGTTGCTATTGGATTCCAGATATGGGAGCATGTAATCATCATTTGGATTTAATGCTTGTCATTTTGATGAGATGTTAAATGACCACAATAGTTGTTAATGTAACTAGAATATCCAATGAGTGTTTCTCATTCATTTGAGTGTGGTCTAGCGTTAAAAGATTCAGTTATTTATTTCAACCGAAAGGCGTTAGTCAATAGGAACATATGCTGATTGCTTGGGATGTTCTCATTGCAGACTGCTGATCATATTTTGTGTCATTAACATGATTAATTATGTTGATCGTGGAGCTATAGCAAGCAATGGTGTAAATGGAAGTGCCAAGACTTGCACAGAAAGTGGCACATGCTCTTCTGGTAGTGGAATCCAGTAAGTCATATTTGAATTCTTCTCCTCGAAGAGTCTTATATGGATTTGTTGCTTAATTCCATCATTAATGTTGTGAGAAGCTAGAAGTCAAAGAACTGTATGATTCTTTTTTGTGTTTTCAATTCCTGCCTAAAATCGAAGACATAATATTTCCATTAATATCAGTAGCACTGACAAAACATGCGGTGTACCTTCTGTTTTGGACAATTGAGAAACTTCTGTTGGTTGGCACTTAGCTGTTGATTTCCAATGTGCTGTTCTCTGCAAATGTTGAGTTTAACTTCTGGTCAGGGGTGACTTTGACTTGAGTAACTTTGAAGATGGAGTTTTATCATCAGCCTTCATGGTTGGGCTTCTTGTTGCTTCTCCCATATTTGCATCATTGGCAAAGAGGTAAGAGTTGATTTAATTTACTTGATTCTAAATCCATAGAGTTATAGCTTAAAGCAAGGGAAGAAAGTTTTGGATCATCTTAAATTTGCTCCTGACCAACTCTGATAAACTTATGGTTCTCCATTCTATGTTTTGCAGTGTCAATCCATTCAGGCTCATTGGGGTTGGACTATCAGTCTGGACTTTTGCCGTCATTGGTTGTGGTCTATCCTTCAACTTTTGGTCCATCACAATTTGTCGCATGTAATTGCTGAAATTATCTTGTTTTTTATTTTGATTTTGGTTCTCATGCAGCCGACACTAATAAACTATTTTTTGAATTCTATATGTTTCGTCTGCATAATATAGTTCCACTTGATGTTGCTGCAGGCTTGTCGGTGTTGGAGAAGCTTCATTCATAAGTCTGGCAGCCCCATTCATTGATGATAATGCCCCAGCTGAACAGGTTTTTGTTTACATGCATGCTATAACCTGGTCTATTGATGGAACGAGGTCCTTAGTTTCACTTTTAAGCATTGGATTATTAAACTGCGCATGAGGGGAAAGATGGTGTGTCACTCTAGAGTAGATCTTTTTAATGTTTAAGTTCACTATATCCATGATATTGCTTGCATCTGACAACATGGCTCCCCTATACTCCCTGAAGTGTGCTGTGGAGATAATCATTCTTCAAATGTAATTGTCAGTCTCTTTCTCTTCTCTTGGGTTCAATTGGGTAAACATCAGTTTGAGGAAAAGATAGGCATAATTACCCAAAAAAGAAGGATAACCATGTAGGGCAAACTGTGTTCCTGCTAAAGTGTGAATCTTGTTTGCTTAGGCCCTGTTTGTTTCAAGGAAAATGTCTTGCAAATAGAAAACATTTTCTATTGAAAATCTTTTCTTGAAAATGGTACGCTTTCATATGCTTGGTTGCTTTTATAAAAACATGTCGAAAAGAATTTTCCATTGTTTGGTATGAATTTTATGCAAAGTGTAGTCATTTAGATAAAATATCATCAATGTATTATCATGAATATATTACAAGCTTTTATATAAAAGTATGATATATAAATTAGTTATTAACGTTCATTATTATAACTATTTTTACTTGTATTTTAAAATTTTATATATAAATGCTTTGATTTAATTTTTTCATCAAAGTCCTTTCATATTTATAATAATGTAGGTTGGTTCTAATAAAAATACAATAGAAATTACTTTTAGAAAGTTAAAAAAACTTATGGAAAGTATAGAGGTTGGAGTTTTTTTCTTTGTTTTTGTACACCCCTTATGTACATTTTGATTAATATTATTATCTCATTTACCCCCCACCCCCAAAAAAAAAAACATGACTTTCCGTTTTAAAAAGTATAAGTCATTTTCTTGAAAAGGTTGAAGATTTTCCTTTTAGTAGGAAAATGTTTTCCTATGCAAGGGAAAGTGTTTTCTACCTAAAAGGTCATTTTTAGCTTGACAAATAAAGAAAAATAAGAAAAATCTTTCTTGGAAAAAGATTTTCTCCGAAGCAAATGGGGCCTTAGTTACATTCTAAAGAGGTAAATGCCTACTGATTATCATTAATCATTTTTGAAGTGTTCTGCTCCAAATCCTAATATTCTTAAAAGTGAGGCCTGATGTGCTTCTTTCTCCATGTGGTTCGTGATAAGGTTCATTTTAATTGAATGGTTTTAGTTTTAACACATTCTAGTTACACACATTCCAAAGCTTTCATTCTACCGTGTAAATATGCATCCTAATGTACTTTGATGGTTTTATTGTAATTGTTGGCCAAGGTTCACATGGCAATGCTTTTCTTTAAGGGATAATTTTGGATATACTATTAGAAAACTTCCATACATCCCTCGGGAAATTACATGATTGCTTGTGCTATGTGGCATCCTTCTCCATCGTATAGTTAACTTTGTGAAAGGCTGTGTATTCTTGATGCATGTTAAATGAAATTGCTTTGTTGCTTATACATCATCCTAGTGTTGAGTTCTTAATCGCTGATTTGGTTTCAGTGGGTTGTTTACTCTTTGAGCATGCTATACATAGGGTGTGAAAGTCAGTTCATTTTTCAGTTGTTAAAATTTGTGTGGTGTGTCAAATATCTAGAACTGAATTAGTGAATTACATATGTCTAGCATGAAACAAAAGCAAATTATGGCATAAGATAAGACATTTGCACCAAAATTTGCTCTGTTCTGCAATTGCCAATACGGTTTGACATTTCTTTTATTCTCTTCTTCCATGTAAAGAGGGCTTGAAAGGTGAGTCATTATTTTTCTTGTAAACAACCTAAAATTTAATCTCTTTCTTTGGTTCTATGCTTGATGTGTCAAGTTGAGATAGTTGTTGATTTCATTGTGGCATTATGTTTTGCATTCTGACTATGCTCTACCTTGCTTCTAATAACCATCTTCTGATCAGAAAACTGCATGGCTGGCTATATTTTACATGTGTATACCTACTGGATATGCACTTGGCTACGTGTATGGGGGATTGGTAAGTTATCTACTTAATTTGATCCATAATTTATAAAATGTGTGTCCTAACTGAAAAAGGAAAAATTTTACAGAGTAAAACCTCATTCATTTTTCTTTGGCTGTGCTGTAGTCAGTTTTACTAGTTTCAGCAGCCATATATGATACTTAGTTTGGAGCATAGACAACAATTTTCCTTTTACTTGGGGTGTTTTAACCATTATTTTATATCTACAGGTAGGCGATTACAGTAATTGGCGTTTTGCATTCTGGGGGGAGGCAATTTTGATGCTTCCTTTTGCTGTTTTGGGTTTTGTTATAAAACCTCTGGAATTGAAAGGTGCATGCTCTATAACAATATTTTTGCTTCTGTTCTGAAGGGTTCTTTAATCTCTGAAAAGCTTTGCAAATATAGGTTTTGGTCCTTGTGAACCAAGCAAGGGGCAAGACATAGAGGCAGCTGCTGTGGAAACTCAAGGTGAAATTTATACTCAGCCTTCTATAACCTCTTTTGATCTCCATTTTGATCGACTTTTTTATTCGGCGTTTTCAAAAACGGTAAATTCTGCTTTTCTTCTATGCACTATTGTGCATAACTGTGTTGGAATATTTGTCAGCTAGGATTGAATGCACATTGTTACAATAGTGGTTATGTCCACCATGAAATTCCGATGCGTGGTTATCCATTTGCTAAAGAATGGCATGATTCGAACATGACAAATTCATGGATAAGTGCTGGAAGCATCCGATATACTCCTGATTTCATGATGTGCAGGAATACATTTTTGAATGATCCAACTGTCTAGAGATTAAATGGAAGTGAAGTAAAGCAAAAACTGTGGAAATGAAATTCAATGCCTACAATTAAAACACTTTTCATTTCCATGACTTGGAAGCCTTGATTTTATATCTGTAGCAGTTCAGTGATGCCTTTGTAGGCTGCATACATTATTCATTTTCTTTTTTTCACATTCTCAATGCAGATGGAGACATCAGAGTTGTCAATGGAAGCAAAAGCTTAATTACATCATCTAGGTAAGAAATGGTTGTGATGATATCTTAATTACCTTAACAAAACTATTTTTTCCAGTTAATAATGTTGAGATTTTTAGATTGTAGAACTCAACAGAGACGGTTGCCTATTTGTTGCCTTCTGACAGTCAGTTGTCTTCATTAAAACCATTTCTGTAATTGGTGACAAAAGTATTTGCCTACTCTGGGTACAATTGGATCTGTGAGTTTGATGATTCATCATCCTTGAATCTTGGTAGTGGTGTTGGGAATATCTTAGGAGTATATTCTAGAATAGGAATTAAGATCGTCATGTTATTTTTATGCATTTTAGGAGATATTGTTGGATGAGTTGCTATCTTTTATTGGGAAAGTAAGATTCAGAAGCTTGTATGAATAACTATGCCACTATTATCAATAATAAAGCAAGCCAGAAGTTATTCAGAAATCAGAATTTGCAGTTTATGAGCAGTCTAGAATAGTTTGCGAGGAAGGGAGGGTCCTTTCTACAAGCCCTCAAAAACCATGGCTCAATGGACCCTCAATTCACCATAACCAATTCATGCCTATGACTAGATCCTAAACCATGTCCTCTAACAACTTGTTATCAGAGCCAATCATCATGTGTGATTCATTCCAAGAACAATTCACTATGTTTCTTCAATAGCATGCTCAAGATCGATTGGAGATGTAAGCAATGCATGAACATTAGGCTGCTATGCGTGAACAAGAGGCGATTGAGTGCGTGAACTTTGCGTGATGAATTGAGTAGTTAGCAAGACGGATTTTTGAGATCCACATAGAGGAAAGCTGCAATGCTGGAGGAGTACAAGCAGACCTAGGTGTGAATTCCAGTGACTGCTCCACTTAGGCAATTGAAGACCCAACAGTTGCACAGGCCACTGAGACCAACACTCACCCTTCTTGGAGCACTGATTTTCACCAAGAAGCATCAATTCGAGTAGTACTCAACCCAACAGCAGGCAACCCAATTTATGATCTTTCTCATGTGCCCTTGCTGCATGCCCCTCCAGCAGTTGCTTATTCACACTTGGTAGGAACCAGATCAATAGTGCATATAGAAAATATTTTCTATGAATGAATTTAGGGGAAAGAGAAAATACCTGAGCAGTATCTCAGCTTAGCCAAAGTTCCTTCCAAGCAATGGTCTAACCAAGTCTAACTAACTCCCCTTTTTCTTTATAAAGCCATCTCAGATATTTTCCCAAAGAATATTCCAGAACTAGCCACATCAGCCACTAGACCAGTCATCAAGATTCACACTAGAGCCATCCAGCCACTCAGCCACTAACGCAACAACCTAACACAATACAGACAAACTGACTATACAACACACCATACACATACACCCCCAGATCACTATCCCAACAAATAACACATTGCAACCCCAAACACATCACTGAACCTGCCATGTCCCAACCACAACACAAGCACACACACACACACACACCAAATACATCAAATAAACCTCTCAAGTAATCTAGGAAGTGTCCCCCTAGGCCGCCTCCTATAAACATGCTATATTGGAGGCTGTTTTTGGGAAGCACATCAATAGCTAAAATTTCCGAGAGCCTTTTAGAAGATGACATGGTTAGGAGGAAATCCTCAAATGCCTGTCCAAGAGGAGTGAAGAATTACAGTATGATAAATGTGCTTTTCCATTATTTGGTCTCCCATATCTAACATCAGCTGGATTAAAGATGTTTCAAACAGATTACTGAAGAAAAATCTAATCCATGATCTCTTTACGTATCCTTTGCTTCCATTTTGTAGAGTCAGTTGGAGAAGATTTTGACATGTGAAATCATAAGAAGGGAAAAGTCCTAAAATATCTTTGTTTTAGGCACGTAGGACCTTGTTATGCCTTTCTCTCCTACTAATGCACTTGCATTTTTTTCCTCCTTGGTTCCTTGTACTCTTCCAATGAAAGGCATATCATTCATTACATTTGAAAAAAGTTACCCAACATAGATGAATGCCATGTCTCTCTTGCTTCAACATGCACTACTGTTATGATGCTCTTTCATGTTGGGATTAATCATATCCTTTTCTGTACAGATGATGCATCTGGATTTGATTATTGTCCTATACTGGGTTCTTACATGCTGCAGGTTGAACAGCACTCATTACTGGGACCCTGTCTCAAAATTTGTAAAAGATATGAAAGTCCTTTTGAATGACAAGGTCTATGTTGTGAATGTTTTAGGTATTCCCCTCAAACCTTTATGTGTAAACATTATATTTCTCGTACATTCTTCTTGTATGCTCTTAGTATTTTGATCTCATCTAGTTTCCTTCCCATGTGCCATCTCTTGAATATATATAAGACCTCGAGTTGTATTCACTTCTTTCTACCCTAATTATATGCATCATTACTCTTTCCAGGTTACATAGGATACAACTTCGTCCTTGGTGCATACTCATATTGGGGACCTAAGGCTGGCTATAATATTTATAACATGGTAACTTTTTCTATCATGGGCTTGTGGTAGTCTATATACATGTCTCAGAAAACAAAAGAAATTTGTGTGTTTGATTTATGACAAAAATGCTATTATTACTAATGATAAGATTTTGTTAGAAATTAACGATTGTAACTAGCAAATAGGACAATTGTCATCCATCCTAACATACATCCTGCCATGCTGGTGGTCCATTAGAATCTGCCTTGTTGGCAATCCACCACCTCACAAGCTAGGCTGGCCCCTATCACTAACAGCTCCCTGAACAGGAGTTTCCCCCAGAAAAAAAATATTACATTGTGTATATAACATTCCTTGTGGAGTATGTGACTTCAATACAAAATTAAAAAAAAAAGTAGAAAATCTGCATGCACTGTGTCACGGTCCGAGGCTTTCGTTAGCACACAAATAAACCGTACGACGCTTACTATCCTGTCTCTGCAATAGTAAGCAAGCCTAACTCGCACGCAACACTAACCAACCAAACCTAAACCTGTAAGCAACACAACTAAGGAAGAAAGCCAGCAGATTATAAGGGACACAATCTCTAATGGAAAAAGGAATAGCACACTTTTATTAATTCCGACAGTATTACAAAGCTACAATATGTGTACACGGGGGTACAGTGTATATAACAGGTGCTACCGGTCGTAATCAACCAACGTGGTGAGTAAGAGCTTCAATCCAGAAGAGTACTCACACCCCCGTAAAGAGCTTTACGGACACTATTGGGTCTGGCAAGAGTAGATATTAAAACTAGTGAAATGGCACCACTTTCTAAAAGTGGAAATTTCTAATAATAGTAAGGCCCTATCTTACACAATAATAAAGTCCCTCCCCTTATGTTACAATATGTACAAAAGAATGGCCTCTTGTCATAAAAAGTATCTTATAAAAAGGGACTCTGACATCCTCCTCCACTTAATTCTTTTGACGTCCTCGGCAATATGTACTAGAGTTTGGATTTGGTAGCAGAGGTCTTCTGGCTAGCAAGGATGACTTTCTCTCGGATAAGGGCTTCAAATCTTCTTCAGTCTCTTAGCTTGTATCTTCTTCTCCTCTATTTCTCTACTTGACCAAATATTCTTTATGATCTTCTCCAGTAGAAGGATCTCTGACTCTTCGCTCTGTAAGGATGTCTTCCACGACTTGACTTAGGTTGAACTTAATCTTGACGTGTGATCGCTTAGACACATTGCGAGATGGGTCTTCTATGTCTAGATAATATGGCTTCAAGATGCTGACATGAAAAACTGGATGGACCTTCAACCACGCAGGAAGCTCGACCTTGTAAGCTACTCGTCCAATCTTCGATATGATAGGAACTGGACCAATATACCTTTAGATCAATCTTCTATCCTTGTTCCTCAATGATCTGACTTGTTTTGGAAGAAGCTTTATGAGGACCTGATCTCCAACATTGAATTCTTTGGATCGGCGATTCTGATCTGCCCATTTCTTCATTCTCTTGGAAGCCTTTTCAAGGTACGATTTTGCTACTTCTGAACTCTGCTTCCAATCCCTGGTGAACTGATAGGCTCTTGGGCATCTCCCGGTATATGGTGCTGCCACTGTGTGAGGTAACAGTGGTTGCTGACCCGTAATGATTTCTATAGGGCTCTTGTTGGAGGAAGAGCTCCGCTGGATGTTGAAACAAAACTGGGCGATATCCAGCAAGTTAATCCAATTCTTCTGATTGGCACTGACAAAGTGCCGAAGGTATTCCTTCAGCAACCCATTGAATCTCTCTGTCTGTCCGTCACTCTGTGGATGGTAACTGGAGGTCATGCTCAGCTTAGAGCTTAGGAGTTGGAACAACTTTGTCCAAAACTTCCCTGTAAACCTAGCGTCCTTATCACTCACAATATTTTGGGCTACACCCCAAAATTTTACCACATGCTTGAAGAAAAGCTGGGCTGTCTCTTCTGCGCTTGAACTCTTCGTGGTAGGAATGAAGGTGGCATACTTAGAGAACCTATCAACAACAACAAAAACAGATGAGTGCTCCCCTACTTTTGGTAGGGAAGTGATAAAGTCCATGGAGACGCTCTCCCATGGGCGAGAGGGCACAAGAAGTGGCTCCAAGAGGCCTGCCACCTTCTGCCTCTCAACTTTGTCTTGTTGGCAGGTTAAGCAAGTCTTCGTATAAGTCATCACATCCTCCTTTATATCTGACCAGTAATAGCCCTGCTTCAACAAGCTCCATGTCCTTTGCCAACCTGGATGTCCAGCCCACAAAGTATCATGGCACTCTCTCATGAGTGCCCTTCTCAAGTTGCCCGCCTTCGGGACATACAATTGGCACCCTTTTGTGTAAATGAGGTTGCCTTTTACCCAAAATCTGCGCGTCTTCCCTTCTTCAACCAACTGCTTAAGATTTTTGGCCAACAAGTCTTGATCTATGTGTTGCTTGATCTGCTCTTGAATTGAAGTTGAGATTTGACTCGCTGACTAGTGTGCAATCTGTGCTAAGGATGCTAAATCAACTCGCCTACTTAATGCATCTGCTACTTGATTAGTCCGTCCACTACGATACTCAATCTCCATATTAAACTCTGCAAAAAACTCTTGCCATCTGGCTTGTTTGGCCGAAAGCTTCGATTGAGTCAATATATGGCTAGCAGCAGAATTGTCTATCTTTACTAGAAACTTAGATCCTAGTAAATAGTGTTTCTAGGTCCTTAGACAGTAAACAATTGCAAGTAACTCCTTCTCTTGGGCTGAATACCTGCACTCTGTTTGATTCAACTTCCTACTCTCATATGCCACTGGATGACCCTCTTGCAACAACACTCTACCCAATGTAATGTCTGAGGCATTCGTGTAGACTTTAAAAGGTTTAGAAATGTCAGGAAGTGCGAGGACTGGCTCCTCCGTCACTACACGCTTCAACTCCTTGAAGGCACTCTGACATATCCCATCCCATGACCATGCTTGGTCCTTCTTCAATAGATCTGTGAGGGGTGTAACTCAACAGGAATATCCCTCAACGAACTTTCTATAGTAATTTGCGAGTCCAAGGAAGGACCATAACTCCGTTACATTCTTAGACACTGGCCATTGCCTGATTGCTTTCACCTTTGCCATATCCATTCGGATCCACCCTTCTTCAACAACATGACCCAAGAAGTTGATACGCTTCTGGGCAAAGGCACATTTCTCACGTTTTACGTACAAATGATTCTTCTGTAGCTTCTTGAAAACCATTCGTAGGTGCTTCACATGGTCCTGTAATGTCCTGCGATACACAACAATGTCGTCTAGATAGACGACTACAAATTTGTCGAGATATTCACGAAATACATTATTCATTAAGGTACAAAATGTTGCAGGAGCATTAGTGAGACCGAAGGGCATCATCAAGAACTCATAAGCGCCATACCGGGTTACACACGTCGTTTTGGGCTCATCCCCTTCAGCAATGCGAACCTGATGATAGCCTGAGCGAAGATCCAGTTTTGTAAAATATTTAGCCCCATTCAGTTGATTAAACAAATCAACAATTAGGTGAATTAGGTAATGGTTCTTCACCGTCAACTTATTTAGAGCCCGGTAGTCAATACATAATCTCAAACTCCCATCCTGCTTCTTTTGAAATAGAATAGGAGCCCCGTATGGTGCTTTTGAGGGTCGAATAAAACCTGCCTCTAACAACTCATCCAATTGCTTCTTCAATTCGGCAAGTTCGGGAGGCGATATTCTGTAAGGAGCTCTAGCTGGTGGTTTGGCACCAGGAATCAATTCAATCTCGTGGTCCACCGACCTTCTGAGAGGTAATTCCTTAGGAAGCTTATTAGGAATCACATAATTGTACTCCTTTAAGACCTTCTCTATTTCCTCTGGTATCTCCGTCTTTCTTGCTTCCTCTTTCTCTGTAAGGAAAGTCAAGAAAGTTGGCTCTTAATGTTTGAGGCCTCTCTTGAATTAGAGCGCTGATAACATTATAGCCTCAATATTCTTTCCTTTCTTGTCATTGTTGTTTGCCCTATTCCTCTGAACTGTCACACAGCAAGACTTTTCACCTATGAATAACAAGCAATCTGTTACGGGCATGGGAGCAACTCTGGCTTGTCTCAAGAAATCTATTCCAAGGACTATGCTGAAGTCGTCCAATGGAACAGCTGTGAAGTTGAGATTTCCACTCCAATCTCCAATCCTCACTTTCACTCCTCTTGCAACTCCTTGGACAGGGCGGGCCTTGGAGTTAACAGCTTTAATCTGGCTAGTGTCCTCAGCAAGCATTAACCCCAACCTTTCCGCCTCAAGCACATCAATGAAGTTGTGTGTAGCACCGGAGTCTACCATTGTACTGGTACTCTTGCCATTGATGTTCAATTGGACATACATCAACTCATTGTTGTTCTTAGGCTTACGTCGCACTGAGGAACTCTTTCCAACGGCCAACAACATGTACAATGCGCCCATTCGGGGTTGATCCTCTCCATCACTCCCTAACTCATCATCTTGGCAGGCATTCTCTACTTTTTGTGCCATAGCATTGAGTGCTGCCCTATGTGGACACTTAGCTACTTTGTGTGGGCCATTACACAAGAAACATGAGAATGAGGGCTTCTTACCTCCATTGGTTGCCCCACTTGCCCCACTTTTTCCGGACTGGTGAGAGTTATAGGGTTTCCTTTGACTCCCTCCAGTATTGTTACTGCTGCTACTTGAACTTGGGGCTCCCCCACTCTTGGGTTTGCCCGACTTAACTGACTTTCCACCCTTGTGTCCTGTCGACACATTCTTTCCTTTATTATCATGAGTGTAGTCAATCAAGCGCTCAACTGCTGCTTGTGCTGTAGCCAAGTTAGTAACTCGTTGCTTCTGGAACTCATTCCTGGCATAAGGCTTCAGTCCTTCTAGGAAATAGAATAGCTTATCATCTTCAGCCATGCTCTTGATGTCCAACATCAATGTCGAGAACTTCCGGACATATTTTCTAATGTCATCACCCTGTCGAAGTTCCCTCAACTTCTTTCGGGCATTGTACTCAACATTCTCAGGGAAAAACTGAGTCCGCAACTCAGGCTTCAACTCCACCCATGTATCTACATGAGCGTTGCCATTTTGGATATCCTCATATTTAGTGCACCACCACAGTTTGGCATCACCAGTTAAGTACATTGTAGCCATGGTGATCTTTGATCTCTCATCATTTGTCCCCGCAGCAGCGAAGTACTGCTCCATATCAAATAAAAAGTTCTCTAGCAACTTAACATCCCTCACGCCAGTAAATGCCTTGGGCTTAGGCATCTTTAGATGTCTTGCATGAGTAGGAATATGAACGAGGGCAGGGATAAGAGCATTTCCCACAGCCCGAGTTAAAATAGCTATCTGTGCCCGTAGCTCTTCAACAGTCTCGATTGAGGCACGAGTAGCAACTTGTCTTCTCACGTCTTCTATACGAGTCTCCAAGTGTTGTCTTGCTTCATCGGTCGTTATGTGCATTTCCTCTCTGAGGGTTTGCACGATAACACCAAAATTCTCAGCCATCTCAGTCATCTTAGCATTCATCTCTTGATGATTGGTTTCAACTTCAGCCACTCTTACTAACAATGCGACTAAATCATCAATCCGCTTAGATACTCCCTTGAGGATTTTCTCAAAGCTATCAAGCCTCTTGCTCACTTCCTCTTATCGTGTCATGGTCGTTCCCGCTGGAATAACCTAGACTCTGATACCAACTGTCACGGTCCGAGACTTTCGTTAGCACACAAATAGACCGTGCGACGCTTACTATCCTGTCTCTGCAGTAGTAAACAAGCCTAACTCGCACGCAATGCTAGCCAACCAAGCCTAAACCTATAAGCAACACAACCAAGGAAGAAAGCCAATAGATTATAAGGAATACAATCTCTAATGGAAAAAGGAATAGCACACTTTTATTAATTCTGACAGTATTACAAGGCTACAATGTGTGTGTACAGGGGTACAATGTATGTAACAGGTGCCGCCGGTCGTGATCAACCAACGTGATGAGTAAGAGCTTTAATCCAGAAGAGTACGCAAAGAACTTTACGGACATTATTAGGCCTGGCAGGAGTAGACATTAAAACTGGTGAAATGACACTACTTTCTAAAAGTGGAAATTTCTAATAATAATAAGGCCCTATCTTACACAATAATAAAATCCCTCCCCTTATGTTACAATATGTACAAAAGAATGGCCCTTTGTCATAAAAAGTATCTTACAAAAAGGAATCCTGACACACTGCATGCGGCTTTAATTGTGTATATATAACATAAAGAAGTCATCCATTTAAACTCTCCCCCAAACCTTACCCCTAAGGGCCCTCTTCCCCCATTACCAGGCTGTCGAAATCACACACATCACTCTCAAACTCACCTACACTTCTTTGAGAAGTTGAGCCTTAGAATGTGGTTCAACACAAAGGTGGACTTTCAAGAAGCAGTGAAAAACTATAATATTAGACATTATCGTATTTTCCAAGTTCTTGAATCAAACAAACTTATATGGCCAATTTGTTATACAAAGAAAAACAATGGGTAGAAGTGGAGATTGGATGCTCTTAGGTATGTTTGTGATCACTATCCTTGAGGGATCTCCTATGTATGTCAATCCAAACTATTCAGAATAAGTTTAGGTATACAGTTAGTAAAAAGAGGGTGTTTGAGGGAAAGATGAAGGCGATAGAGATGATATATAGTAACTGAGAGAAATCTTATAATGAACTTCCAAAATGCCCCAAATGCAACCAGGATCACTAACCCTTGGGCACAAGTGGATTATAGGTAGAAAAGATCTAAAGAGCCAAATGTATCTATCTTGAAGTAGGTGTTTAGGACATTCAATCCATGTGTGGAGGCATTAAAATTTTATCATCATGTGGTTTGTGTAGATGTGGCCACAAATTTGTTGCCTATAGCATAGATAGGAATAACTACATGGTATCATTGCCTTTTGCTCTAGTAAACATGGAGTTGGAAGAGCATGGTTCCTTCAAAAGTTGAAGATGCATATGGTAGGCTCTCAACAAGAAACCCTTTGTCTTATCTCCAATAGGCAAATTGATATTTAAAAAAGTACTCGACAATGTTAGCACGAGTTGGAAGCTCTTATTTGTGGTACGTAAGTTTTGTACAAGGTACATTGCTAACAACTTTAATTAGAAACATAAGAACAAATTATACAAGAAATTGGCTATGGTTGCGGGAATCCGGGCACGGTATTGCAAATTTTATGCATTGATGTAAGAAGTGTGGAAAGTTAAGCTAAATGTTTCGATATGATTTGTGAAACTTGACATAGAAAAGTAGACACTAGCCAAAGATGGGTGCTACCGCTTAAGGTATATAACGTCTAATATAGTAAAGAGTTATAACTTAGTTTTGGAATTGGCTTGGGGCTTACCAATAATAGCACTTGTGAAGAAGATTTTCTGCAACTACATTGTAAGAACGACGAATTGGCCAAGGGAATTGTTGTGGGTAAAGTTTGCGCATTGGTAAATTGATTCTTCTTACGTGTACTCGTATTTCATTATCAAGCATCACCTTGTGATTGTTTAGGATGTGTTCCATGTGAAAACTCCCTATTCTTAGAACCTATTATGAAATTCAAGATTGAGGGAAATTTATACCAATGTTGTAACAAAATTTGAGATTGAGGGAAATTTATACAAGTGTTGTAACAAAATTCAAGATTGAGGGAAATTCTTAGAACCTATTATGAAAACTCCTTATTCTTGAAACTCCCTATCCATGTGAAAACTCCCTATTCTTGTTTTATTCCTTTTCAACAAGAGAAATTTATACAAGTGTTGTAACAAAACTTTTCCTACAATGCATCTAACAATCTATTCATCGAACATTGGTAAATTGATTCTTGTTGCGCCTACTCGTATCTCATCATCAATCATCACCTTGTAATTGTTCAGGATTGAACGCAATGTGTATCATGTGAAAACTCCCTATTCTCCTCTTTCGATCCTAAAATCCTTTGCACTTGCACTCCCAATTCAAATACAATTCTTGTTGCTTTTCTTTGTCTTGTTCTCACATAATCATAGCTATCATCAACTTCAGTTAATCAATAGAAACTGAATTGACATTTCACCTCTGCCATTTTTGCATTAAAATCCTTGCCAAACTCCTCTGTAACTTTCTTCGAAGTATTGATTCTATTGTACATCCTAGTTATAATCTTGCTGCCAAAATTATCTAGCAGGTCAGACCAAATATTATGAGTAGGGGTAAAACCATAAAAATGATACAAACCCTAACTTCTGATGCAGAAGTAAGAACCTAAGCTGTGCCCCTCCCACTTTCCCAATAGGAAAGTAACAAATGATAGAATGTATCCCCCTAACTACCAGATACAAGTATATATACACTTCACAATACTGACTTACTAGTTACTAACTCAGAGAGCAGCTTCTTCCACTTTAATACACATCCTGCCACATCACCTCACATGCCAGGTTGGCCTTCATCACTAACTGTGATAGAGAACCAAGAATTGAAATATTAATTACACTTAATATATGAGAAAAGATACACACTCCAGAGCAAATTGCTGCTAAACACAATGCTTAAAGCTCCTATTCACTCACTAAGAGCAAAATACGAAAATGACTACTTGGCTCTCCACTACGACTCCCCTATTTATACTATTATTCTACGATTCATGTGGCACATGTTAACATTTCCATTGGTCTCCTTAAAACTACATTATTACTGATTACAACTATACAAATACTACAGATCATATATGATATCTAACGAACAGCCTGTCAATCAACCTTTTGCTTACCATTTCACTCTTGTAATGGGAAGCTTGTCATCTGTTTGAATAGATTGTATCACTATTCAAGTTAGCACTTGCAGTGTCTGAATATTATGTTTTCTTCTTTCTTGCAGACTGATGCTGATTTGATATTTGGAGGAATTACAATCTTTTGTGGGATATTTGGTACGTTAGCAGGAGGCTATATACTGGATTTCATGACTTCTACAATCAATAATGCTTTCAAGGTAGAAGAGTTAATCTTGTCCATAAACCTTAATGCAGTGTAAAAGTGTCTTGACAGAGAAGCGTGGATAGAGAGTATATTCTGTCAAAAATCTCATCTAGAGTTTCATATTCTTCTGACATACTCCTAGTTGAGGAAGATGCTATAAGATTCTGTTCTAATATTGGTGAATAGCCTTTGTATTAGTTGCAAATTGTTTTACAAGTAAAAATTTATGAATAAATAATTGAATCAATTTGCTAACACTCTCATTCTATGAAGTTTTAGCTTGTGTTACGTCTTCACCATTTGTTCTCTAATATGTACTTCCTCCTGACTGCATTCCATGTTGTGCTTCCTGCAGCTCCTTTCAGCAGCCACGCTACTTGGTGCAACATTTTGCTTTACTTCCTTTTGTTTCAAGAGCATGTATGCTTTCCTTGTTCTCTTTGCAATTGGCGAACTCCTTGTCTTTGCTACTCAGGTATTTCTTCCTGTCCAAAAGAACATTTTCTCTTTTGCTTTTGTTAGTCTCCTAAATACAGCAAAATCTCACCTTCACTTTTCTAATTTGGCCAACTTCTATTTAAACTGTTGAACTTTTCTCTTTGCCATACTTATACAGAAGTTCCCGTGACAATGTCTTCTATGCAAACTGATGGCAGTGTAAATCAGTGCTAGTCACCGAAAACCAAGTTTCATTATTTCCCCCTTCCAACATGCTTATACATGAATTACTGTTAAAAACTCTGGGATCCTTCTGTATTTGCTGCTTAGTGAAAGTATATTAAATGACGAGTTCATAGGATCTAGGTTGCAGTTTATATTTGCTTCTAACAGGTAAAAATTTAAATGGCTTTTTGAAAATAGACCCCATAGTTTGAAATTGAAACTGGGAGATTGGAGAGATGTATATAAAGAAAATGAAGAAATCATTTGTAGCACAAATACAATCTTTCTTTCTCTCTGGTGTGACCTTTTAAAATTAAAGGTCGTGGCTATTCTGGAACAGACTTGTGGAAATCCAATATAAAAACTTGAAATTCTCATCTATTTAGACTCTCTTTCTCTATCTGTGTGTGTGTGTGTCTGTTTTTGTTTTGGTGCTGAGTTCAATTTTGTTCCATTCCCCTAATTTTTAGGTGTTTAGGTAAATTCTCGGGAAGGTTGACTTTCTTCTTCCTTAAGGTGCTGGCTTAAGGCCTTCAAGATTTTTCCTGTCTCTGTTTACAATTGTTTGGCATAGACATAAATTTTTGTTTAAGATGCCACGACTGTCTTATGTAGAACTCGAGAGCTAATATGTGCAACAAACCCTACTTCTTGTAGGGATGCATTTATTAGATAAAATGTCAAAGCGGACTTTGCCCATTGCTCTAGTTTCATGCTAAGGTTAGCGCTACAATTATTTTATCTAAAAGTTCAAACCTTTTAGGTGAGATGATGGTTGTGCTAACCTCAACAAGTATTACTATTTGGTTTCTTTGTAAGACTCGACATTGCATGTCTTTCTCTGGCAATTTATCTCGTCATGGACAAATATTGTGCTTAAATGAGGCATATATATTTGTTACTGAGAATACTAGCAGCATAGTTTGGTATTTTCTTAAGGTAGCTTTATAGCTGGTTTCAGAATGTTGATTGAGCTATGTTTCTCATTCAGGCACCTGTAAATTATATATCTCTTCACACTGTTAAACCTAGCTTAAGACCACTGTCGATGGCAATTTCTACTGTTTCCATTCACATCTTTGGAGATGTGCCGTCATCACCTCTGGTTGGGGTTTTACAGGTTTGTGCTGCTTTTTCATATCCTGATAGTCTAATGAAAATGATGGTCCATCTTTGTTGCTGACATTTTTAATGCTTAACAAAGCAACAATAGAGCTTTCTTTTCTGGGAATTTGGGTATTTGAGCAAAACAAGTTTTTCTAATGTGCAATAGCAGATGAGCGAAGTCTGTCAGAAATACAAGCATGGCATAGACTGAGGGGCTCTAGGTCAATGCCTTGTGTGGAGTTTTTGTCCATGTGGAAGCTATTGAATATACTCACCTAGTGAAAAAATGGTCAAGATGTGGGTAGGATAATGTATATAGGAGCAACTGAACTTTTGCTTTTGGGCAATCTAGTTTCCAAACACTTAAAACTTGAATTTCAATACTTGAAAATTGAAAAATTATTCATTTTGAGTGTTCGAACTTTTGATTTCGAGCAGTTTAATACTCATCATGTGTATAATGTTTATTAAATGCAAATACTGAAATGAATATATTTTGAATTTTCAAGCATTGAAATTTATGTTTTAAATGTTTGGAAATTAAATTGCCTAAAATTAAAAGTTCAAATACTTTCATATGTATTATTCAAATGTGGGCCGAGTAAATCTTATGCAAATTGTAAATATCAGTTAAATAACGGATAATGGATCTGCCTTTTTCCTGATGAGTCAGGGGGTGGCATAAGAAGCAACATGATGAACAAAAATAATTTTATGCAATAATCTTAAGACATAGAGATCTGGCTTATATATGTGAAAAAGCATGATGTTTGAATTAAACCAAAGTATATTAGAATGGTAATATTTTGGAGGAATTTCGCAGGACTATGTTAACAACTGGAGGGAGACTGCTCTCATCCTCACAGCTGTCTTATTTCCTGCTGCTGGTGTATGGTTTATCGGTATGTATTATTATAGATCGGGTTATCTTAAGTTAATATGGATTACGACAATCATTTATTAAGAAAATAAAAATAATGTGCATTTTACATTGGTACTGTTCATTCATTTCTATTATCCAGAACGGCAACTCAAATGGAAAACTCACTGTGGAATCGTGTATTGTTTACAGGAACATTTCTTCCCAGTGTTGACAGATTTAATGAAGACAGCGAGCATAAAAGTAGCACGATGGATGCGTCGAATATGACAACTCCATTGCTCGAACAGAAGGCGGCTGGCTGCTGAAACGTAAACTTTCAGCTGTGAAGGTTCAAGCTGGTAGATACATGCTATATATTACTCGTGTGTGCATACGGATTCTTCATTTTACTTTTCAAAAACACGAAGCACTTGTTTGAGTAGCAGTTTCTCCTCTCCTTTAAAAAAGGAAAATTCTGCCACGGTTGACTTGTTTTTCTGTGTTCTCGTAGCACTCCTCTGTAAATATTTTTTCTATATTAAGAAAGATAAAAGATAATTAATGTAAATGTTCAAACCAACCCCCCAACACACACCCACCAACCCACCTGAACCCGGCACCCCAACCAAAACCCAACTCTCTCTCTCCTCCTCCTTATCTTTTGCGTTCTACCTTCATGTAATGAGCAATTCATTCTTCCGTTAAAAATGCGGAGTGGGGAAATAGTGTTGTCAGAAACGGCTTGGTCTGTACGATTTAATCCAGTATGGGTCAATCCGGTTCAACGAAACCTTAAATCTTTCTATAAAACCAGTCTATGTCATTAATGTGATTTTCACTAACAGTGACTTTAGTTCTATTAATTGATCCAACCGGTTTAATCATATATTATTTTCTTTTTTATTTTTTAGAAAATATACCAAATTCATTAAAAAAAATGCAGATAAAAAAAAAAAATAAAAAATAAAACGTGAAAAGTTTAAAGCTAAGGATATAGGTAATGTTTATTATATTATAAATAAATATAAATATTATTATTATTCTCAGTTTGAGTCACGATTTAATCATGGTTTGATTCTCTCAATCCTAAATCACTTCTTATTCTCGGATTAACATTTTTATCTAGGTTTGACGATGTTGGATGGAAATGATACATTTTAATGCTGCATTGAGGATGTAGCTGGGGCACAAATTATTAGGTTGTTTTTGTGTAAAGAAAAGAACAGAAAAACTGCGTGGTAATGTTATGGACTCTTTATTATTCTTTTTGGGGCACGTGCTGGAGGATATTATGGGATCTTGATAATTTGATGTTTATATTTTTTAATAGGGGAAAATGAAATTTTTTTTTTCTTTTTGAAAAAATGTTCCAAAAATACACCTGCGTAAAAAATAATTCTAAGAATGTGGTAATTGAAATTGTCTCAGAGATACAATTTTAAATTGAACTAAAACAATGCCTTGAAGAAAAATTTTCGTTTAGATATGAAATAGCATATTTTAAGTATAAAATCACATTTTGAAAATAAGATTTTATCAAAGCTAAAAATAGATCACAAACCTCCTACTCATAATTTAGACATGAAATTGTGTCTTTAATTTAAATTAAGATCAAATCGATGCAATTTGAACTATGATATTTTTAGAATTATTTTTCGTGAGGGCATATTTTCAAAATATTTTTTAAAAAATGTATTTTTTTTCCCTTTTTCCTTCTAATAAAGTAGATGACGAACAAAAAGTTGTCTTAAAAATGGGGAAAAGGAAAGCAATAATATAAAAAAAATTAAGAAATTAGGTTGTTCAAGAAATATTTCCAACAAAATAGTATTTAAAATTGCCATTCAGCACAACAAATAACCAAACTTTATACATATAAAGTAAACATTTGTAAAGTAAAGTAAACCTAAGGAAAGTTATATTTATACTTTACAACCACACTCGATCCTTTACAACAAGATTCCCATACAATCTAAACCCATACAAATAGAAATTCACTACTCTCCAAACTTCTTAACACTTGTGCAGCCAAAAATCATGTAATATCCATATTTCTCAACTGTTAACATTGGAAATCATAATCTTTGATAGATAAAAAGTTCGAAAAACATAACTAAGGAAAATAAAAGTTAATAATATATACAAAATGTGCACAAGATGTTCATTAATTACAATTAAAATGTTCGTTAACTAGAACTAATGAGAATCTATTGCTATGTACGTTGTTTATGTGCAAAGACATGCATCTTTTGAGTATTTGTGTCAAGTTGGGGCTACACCATTTAGCTTACATTCAATTGTCTGATATGTGTGCCATCCCTTGAAAAGGTACCAAATTAGGTCTTGCATAAGGATTACAGCAACTTTGACTTGTGTGACCCCTTCGCCTAAGTTTGTATTGTGATTTCCAGTGCCTCTTAAATGGAGTAGGGAGAGTATGAATCTAATTGCTGGAGCCTTCTGTGGATGATATTTGAAAGTGAAACTAAGTGTTGCAAGAGATGCAAGGCGAGTAATGTTTAGGCAAAAGATTGTCTCGAATGTCTAAATCGACTTGTCTGCATCCTTGTCCTCGATGTCATCCTTCATGTTGTGGCTCGTATAATGAGGACTTATGCTTAATATCCAGTCTGGGCGTAAGTAAATCACTTAGATGGGATGCCCTTATGTTGATGAATGATGTTGTTTACCTCCAATTGCTCAACTATAATATCTTTATATGACATCTGATGCAACCTATGTATTAAATCTACCCATATGTCACCAGTAACAGTGTGTTTAGTATGTAACGACACAAATGAAGTGGTCACAAGAACAAGTAGGATGGATGCAGATGTATACCTAGAAGGCTTCAGATTTGCCAATATATCAGCGAGTGACCTGTTTGACCAAGCTTAAGAGTTTTACCATTTACATATGAGACAACTTATTAGTTAACAGTAACATAAGTGTGGGGTATACTATCATACTTGTAATGGACAAAAGCTTCAATACACATCCTAAAAGCCTTGAACATTCGATCGAATAACACATGGCCTATAGTGTTGGTATTTTGATATTTCCACTCAATTGTTGTACCTAAATCAGCCTCTTGCATAATAAACAATAGGTGTGAAAGCACAACATATGATTCTTCCCACTTTTCCATAAACTTATTCAAATAACTTTATGCTTAACTTCCCAAACTCTCTTTATGTATACAATATATCTATACTGCTTGCAAATGGTTGGTTAAAGATGTTTCATGTTAATACTTGACAATTTTTTATACTTTTGGGATAATGCATATGAGAGTATTTAAATTTTTCATTTTGGACAATTTACTACCTAAACATTTAAACTTAAATTTCAATGCTAGAAATTAAAAATATGTTCATTTGAGCATATGCATTTAATAAATGCTATACACATAATGGGCATCGAACTGTATGAAATTCAAGTTTTGAATGAGCAATAAATCGCTCAAAATAAAAAATTCAGGCACTCTCATATGTATTATTCCCTTTACTTCCTTAATAATGTATTAGGACAAGGTAATTGAGTCCAACTGAGAGTAGTCTTAGCTAATAGTAAGATTTACGCAAGTGTGTAGGCTCTTAAACCTAATGATTTGGAAACACCCAGTATACTTTTTCTAGCATGCTTAACTTGTAACCCTTATCACTATCAGCACATTTGGCATACTGGATTTTCCTTTTCAACTCCATGACAACAAAGTTAGTGGTTCAAAACATAGTGCATCTTCACAATTGTGATCAAATGTTCTTTCTTATGAAACTACATATCTACCTTAAATTTATAGTCACGCCCCGAACAGAAAGAGTCATAACAATCCCGCCGTGTAAACTAATAAAAAATAGAAGCTGACCTCACAGTTACCATCGTAGATACAGTTCACATAAAGCGTACGACTTAACCAGCTTGAAACGTCTGTTCTGACACCTGTTATTAACCAAACATGTAGTAGAACTTTTACAAAATACCCGTTCTATACAACCTATTGTTTAGTACCACAACAGTATTTATATAAATGTTTTTTGTCCAAAGGTAAAATTTACAATCAGAGTTTATTAAAAACCATAGGTTTTGTAGTCTATATACAATAAGGTTAATAATTATGATGAAATGTAATGCAATCACTCAAATGAAACATCGCACAGTGTTATCTGGTCCACTATGAGGTTAGAGAAATTACATTCGCTCCAACCCAGATTGAGGAGTTTAATCATGACTCAAGTCAAACCAAACTCTGGCTTGTGCAATAGAGAACACTCTCTTCCCATGATTGCCTTCGAACTACGACCCCCAACTTTGCCGCGACCTCTTTACTTGTCACTTAGTTTAACTAAGGATGGGGAAAGAACCATTTTAGCTATCCTCATCGAAGAAAGTCAGTATTTGACCTAACACTCTTAATCATTTCTCCTAATGGGTGTTATGCATGTCCAGTTTCATTTTAGTTAAATAAACGTTAGTTTTTAATCAAAGGTGACCAACAAGTTCACACAATACAAAATCCATGTAAATATGTAGAACAGCACACTAAGGAGTTGAATTCCTGTCACAACTGAGTATCATTCATACACACAGCATGCACACAATTATTTAACTACAAATACAACCAAAAATATTCTTGAGTCTCCAAATACTTTAAATAGTATCCAAACAAGTAGTGAAGCCACAATCCTAACTTACATATTTAGACGTTTATTATTGCTGACTCGAATCATCAACCGTCTTTATATTGGAAGGTCCTAATTACACAAAAAATCTAAATTCAGTTTTCGTAATAATTACAAAAATATTAAGGTTTAATCTAAAGTGATTATATATATATATATATATATATATTATTTCCATAATATATAGTCATATTATCACTATATATCGAATTAAGTTATTAATTATTGATACTGTACATCATATATACTATTACGTATTATATATCGTTTCGATCGTATCGAAATGTACTTTTAATTTATTAATTCATATTTTAATTCCGATAAGGTTATCAAAATATGTACATTCTTGAATATAATAAAGTTATAGGTTAAATTTAAGGTTGTTCGATTTTAACAAAATTAGTGTTATTGGGTTTGTATAGACCTAACGACACGTTTTACAAATCCTGTTTTTAGAAATAGCTTTTAACGAGTAGTTTGAGTTTTTAATACAATTATATATAATTATATAAATATGATCGTATTATACGCAATTTACGTTATTAAATTGTATTTTATCTAATTTGTCCATATATCATTATAATATAAGTATTTTTCAATTCTAATATACCTAAAGTGTATCATGATCAGAAAATATTAATAAATATAATAAAAATATCTATTTAATCCAATCTGATCAGTAATCCTATATATATTTTTATTTAACAATTTAATTCATTTTAGCTTATTAATATTACAAATACACCTCGACTTGTAAATTAAGCTATTTTACTTAGTAAATTTGTAATAAATAGTTCGGGTTAACAAATAATTCCCCGAAAATTTCTATAGACTCCTAAAAATATAGGGGATTCAGTTATCACTTAGTTTCAAGTTTCTGACCTATTGCTTGTATATTCGTATTGATAATTTTATCCCTAAATTATCATAAATTACCTAATTATGATTCTTTTTGCACCAAATTAATTTCAATTTGACTCAATACTATTATTGTTTATTATAGATCAGTACATGTCCATTTTATCAATTAGTTTCATAGTTTCCTATTAAATTCATAATTTCAACCTATTTTCAAGCTATTTTCAGGCCTAAAAATGCAATAAATATTAAAAATATTCAAATCAAAATTCGGGCTACATACCAATTATCTATATATCATAAACATCCTACACAAAAATTTTCAACTAAAAACAACATCATTTAGTACATTTATTTTATAAATATAAATTCGAGTGAACAGTAGTTTTCTTAAGAAAGTATATTAAATATTACGAATTTTTCAAAAATAAAAATATCACATGAAATCATGTTTAAAATAACCTAAGAGAAATTTTTTTCATAATTTTTTGGGTGGATTTACTAATTTTTAAAAATTATTGAAAAATAGAGTAGGAATTTGACCTTGCTGTTCTTGGTATCTCCGACAACTGTGGGGTGATGGGGGTATGTCGAAACACCTAGACGCTGTGGTTACTCCTTGGTGGTGGAGTGGCGTAATAGCAGATCAAAGGACATCCTAGAAATTAGGTCAGTTCGGTAATTGCTCTGTTTTTCTTATTTTCTTTTCTATTTTCTACGATTTTTTCTAATTTTTCTTTCTGTTGTTTCTGGTTTCAAAAGATGTACAATGATGTTGTTTAATAGATTTATAGTGGTCTAGGTTGGTTTCTTTTTTTCTTTATTTATTTTTTATTTTTTTCTTGCTTTTTCCTCCATTAATTCCAAGTAGGAGGTATCATTTGCTTGTAGATTTACCTTTTGATTCAACAATTGTCTAACTTTGATGATTTCCAACAGTTTCTAGACTTGAATCAGCAATTGGAGGGATTTTGAATAATATTTTGCAATTATTTAGGTATTTTGAGTATATTTTATTAATACTTAATTATTTACTTAATATATGAGTATATATCCCTTGTAAATATCACGCGTAATATATAACTATTCACATATAATTAAGTTTCTAACATATCTTTTATTTTTAAAATATGTTCTAAAGTTAATTTTATGATTTCAACAATATATATATATATATAATTGTGTAATTTAGGGTTAATTTACGGGTATAATTATTATTTATACCGAGTATACTCATAAAATGATATGTATTTTTATATAGTAAATTATACTATATTATCTTATTTTATAGCTCAATTAACTTATCTTTAAGTTCACATTGCAATCTAAGTTCGATTTTAGGAGTTTCGCATATTTTAGTACTATATTGAATATTACTACTTCTAAGGACAAAATTAGGATTTTGGGTCATTATTTCTAAAATCTAACTTCACTATAATATCTCGACTAATTTTTTTATTTTAGTCGTAAAGTTTGGGCTTAATTGAATAAGTTTTCCTAAAAATCCTAAATCTAGGCTCGGTTGTCTTAAACTCAATTTTGGAAGCTTACATTCATTACTGAAACTCTATTCACCATCATTCATGCTCTCTTCAAATGATACAAGTCTACTACCCATACTAACCGTATAGAATGGTACAAGGTCTGAACTTTCAATTGCATTCACATTTGTGGTTAACCCATGCCTCTAATCATTCCTCTTGCTCAGCCATGAGTTTCATCTATACATTGAAGCTACCCCTTCACTTACACTAATACTATCTTTAAAATTGGCCTCATCAGAATCTTTAGCACTGTCCTCATAAGCTAATTCATTCTCCATATTTATATCCCCGTTTGATCCACTTGTGATTAAAATGTTAACTTAATAAGGCATGTGACTGCTATTAGGTTCTACAGTGGGTAGAATTGATTGAGACTCACACACTTGGGTTTCAACTTGATACCCAACATTACTCTCATGTTCCCCAAATTGTACTCAACTGTTGTAGGGATGTTGATTTCATGAATTTCAATACGCATCTCTATTGAACCAATAACTCCACTACATCTTGCGGAAGATGCCATCAGTTACTGGACATCATAATTGTCGTTTATAGGTATAATACAAAACAAATCTCTATAACCTCCTACATGAGGACTCTTGTGGATTAACGCAATCTAGCAGGTCGTCATCTTAACCTAGAGACAATTACCTATCAAGCCTACCAATTAATCATAAGTTGCACCAATTGGAACATTGACTACTGTTGTTGAGCGTGTATCATAGTACACCCCATCTTCCCCCTCTATAATATTTCCTCCAATATAGCAAACCACTATCACTATTACTATCCATTCTCACTTTGTTTGTCATAATAACTTCATAAAATTCAAAATGCCAATAAAAACCATGTGTTCTATTTGAAAAAAAAAAAATACAAACATAGATACCAATAATATAATAGTTAAAAGTGTTATTAACATACACATTCTCGTAACTATAAACCTTGCAAATTTCTTAGATCAAGGCTGGGAAGTTAATAAGATTTTTTGAAAGATATCCTTAGTATTGATAAGATAACTAACCCTAAACTTAAGAGATTACACTTAAAAAACCTAATGTAAACTCCTAAAACTCTAAATGGCAACCTTGACCCTAGTTTGGCTCATACACTCAAAAGCCCTAAAATTATATAAACAAATACTAATAACTAATGTTAATTCCTAAGATCGACCTAATCTAATGAAACCAACCTTGTGACCCAATGGGAAAGAGATCGATAGTCGAAGCCCATGAGAGCTCCCTAAAACTGAAAAAAGGTAAACTAAGCAAAAAATAAATATTGATATAGATAACTCTTACAATGAATTCAAAACCATAAAATGAATACTATAACGCTTAAATGGACCTTTGAACACTAAAATCCTAATTAAAACCCTAATACATGCGAACCTTTAAATGATTGTATAACTCTAACCTAGTGTTGAAAACCTTAATCTAACTATTGTGCTCTAATTAAATAGTAAAACTATTTACTAATCAGAGACTAATCGCTTAATTATCCTAAAACCCTAATCTATCCTCTAAAACATACTCAAATAGTAACAATTGTCCCAATTCTTTAAACTAGTTAGATAAGATGATCCAGTAGGCTTAACTAACTTAATTTGATATATTAAGTCCTAAAATGCATTTAATTTGTGCTAAGTGTACGAGTAATCAAGATTAAGAACCTTAATTACACTTTAATCTGCTAATCAAGTTTTACATGATAATTAACTATACGTTAAAAGTGATTAATCATACGAAACCAAAGTAATTATATAAAATATCTCCTTAATAATACCAACATTATACTTAGGGAGACAATATGAACCTTACAAACTTTCAAATTCGAACTCGAAGTTAGATACAGGAGTCAATAGGTAATCCTTAAAACCGCTCAAGATATAACAATAAAATTCTTAAATAAAATTATTGAACCCTAAATAATAAGTTACAAACCTTAAAGAGAGTAAAACCCTAAAATCTTAATTATACATGTAAAACCTTAATAGGAAACCTTAAAACGATTGAAAAATATCAATAAACTGACTAAAACCTTAATTGAAAGTTCAAAACCCTAATTCAACTAATAAACCCTAAGTATAACGCTGAACTATTCGCTAATCACTCGGAAACCCTAAATCATCAATCTTGTATGCAGTCCAAAAACCCTCATCGGTCTTGAATACTAAAAGACTCTAAAAATGAAGTAATATAAGTCAATGAACTTAATTGAAGTGATAAAATATGAAAAACCCTAATTATGCTTAAATTGCTTAATTAAGTATAACCATGATTAATTAGCTTAATTATCCCTTAATCCATTTACCAACTCTCATTACATCTTAATTAGTAATAAGTTAAACTCAATTAAGAACAAAGAACAAATAATTAATTGGGCATCAAAGGGCACTTGTCCTTTAGGAGACAAAACCCTCTCTCAGTTGGCAAAAAGTAAACAAGGTATAATAGTACTAAGATGATACCATATACCCTTATCCGAAAATAGCTACCTCTTGTCCTCTTTAATCTACCTTCAATATCTACCATTTTATCTCAGTAAGGCCTTTATTTAACCTCATTTTTCACTCTTATAAAACCCTAAGAAAAAATCTCAAGAAACTCAAACAAAAACCAAAGGAAAAAGGAAAGAAATAAAAGGAATTGTCGGACCACCCTATGCACATCAAAGCCTTTTAAGATTACCACCACTACACTACTTCAAATCACAAATAGCTACCCCCATTTAAACCACTGCATCCCCTAGTTTCTTGCAAACAAACCCTTGCCTCTAAAGGAGTATGCTTTGACTTCATTTTTTGAGTGAAAAAGTTGGAACTTATGTAGACTAGTCTAAGGTGAAACTCACTCAACTTAAGTTTTCTATTTACGCTAGTTATACTGATGATATCTTAAGAGTTTATAATTATAAATACTAGCTAAACATGTTATAATCATGTATATGTCATTTTAGAGTCATATAATCACACATTTATTCATGAACTTAACTAGTTTGTTACTTACATTTTAGAAGTGTAAAAGATAGTTTTATGTAAGCAACTTGATACAATGATGAGAAACCACCATCAAACCCCCACTACATGCTAGGGTTGAAACATGAATAGTCTTATCCCCATCATATTTTTAATTTTTCATATTTATCTTAGGAAGACTTAGTTTAAAACACATCTTGGTAGTATTTTAGTATATTACAACAAGTTGTGTAGATAAATAGTTAAAATCTCCTTTAAAACTCTCTTCAACCACCTCCTTTACTTAGGAAAACAAGTTGTAAATTCTAGTTTAGTATGATAATTACATGATTAATTAATGCTAATTAGGATTTAGGACTTAATCATTGGAGTTAAGTAGCAAAACAAGATCCTAAAAGCATAAAATGGCCTAAAATGACATGTAAGCTTAGAGAAATTAATTTAAAACCCTTAAATTAGATAAGACTAGATTTGGAATACTTAGTAAAATGGGTCAGTGGACCCATTAGAATATTTGGATCATTAGAATAAGTTAGAATCAAGTTTAGAGCCTTATAATGCAAATTAGGCATAAACTAGCTTACTTAGTGAATAAAGCCTTAGAAATAGGATTAGAAGCCCAATAAATGAAAAGTACCAGATCTAAATCCCAATAGAAAATGAATTTTTCTTAGAGCTTTTAGTAGGCTTAGGCCCAAAATAATAAATAGGATTGGATCTAAGGTCTTAAAGAGTGAGTTAGGCCCAAAACCCCCTAAAAGGACTAAAAATAAGGCCTAATAACTTATTGACTAGATTTGATTTCTAAATTAAAAAGCTTATAAAATAAAATATAAATGGCCCATTAAGTCTAAAAACCCATGAAAATTATCTCTTATAGGCTCCTTAATAAGCTAAGGTCTTAAATTAGTAAAAAGGGTTTATCTAGGGTCACAAGTGCAACATTAAAGCCCAAATTAAAAGCTATGGAATTTGGGTAGAAACTTAAACTTAAAATACCTAAATAAAGGCCTAAAAGGTCAATTGTAAGGCTAAACAATCAAAATTAAGCCTAAAGGTTGAAACTTGACCCAAACCCTAAAGTGGCCAAACTAAAACCTTTGACCAATGAAAAGTTTTTACCTAAATTGAAGCCTTATGAACCAAAACTCCTTAAGTAGACCTCATCAAATGAAAGAACACTAAAAAATGATGAAAAATGACTATAAGAATATGAAATTCCAACTTAAAAAAAGAAAGTTATGACTAAAATACTAAATAAGTGGAAATAGGGAATTTATAACAAGGCTAGCAAATAGATTAAGTTTAAGATGAGTTTTAGTTACTTTAATTGCCTTACTCAAGTGAGTTGGGATACAAAGTTTGAGAATACTGAGGATTATTAGGAATATTAAACTTTAAGGCTAAGTAAATACTACCCCATATGTTACTTTGTTTTGTGCTTGTAGTTAATGTACCATTTAATTATATCTGATAATTGAACTTATTGTATGTTAGGGTATATGGGAACTTATATGTGCTTGCTTTGGTTGACTTTTACTTGTAAAGTATTCTAAGATATTTTAAACACCCTTATTTTCTACATTAGAACTCAGCATACTGAAGTGTTTGAAATATATTTACTTAGTCACCCATGAATCTGGATTAATGAAAATTCAGTCTTTAATTAAACCGGACATGCATTGTATCTTGTTGTATAAGTTAAAGGGCATTAGCACTAAGCAGTAAAGTGGGAGATCATGCATGAATGGATCCATATTGATATTATATGTTTTGATTGTTTATCGCATGACGTATTCGTGTGACATGTTCTTACCTTGAATTTTAGGATCTTCTTCGCCCTAGGGAATATCACTCTCTACTTAAGACCGAGTAGTGTCTATTGTTGAGGGTGCTTATACTTCTAAGAGAACTCATATTAGACATGGATACTTAGGTCTTCAAGTGCTTAAATACTTTCTAACCTAAGCAACAGTAGGCACAAAACCATCTTGCATGTAGTTACTAGTCAACTATATATATCGTTTACATTGCATATGCATGTACATGCATTCATATGTTTGACAAATAACTTACTTATTATTGTTTGATAGTAAGATATGAAGGTTATTCATTAAATTGGATGTAACTTACCCCTCAATAGTTTCTCTCACAAGTCTTACAAAGCTGGGGCTAGGCTAGGACTCAAGTGTAGAGTGCTTTACTGGGCAAAGAAAGTAGGATGATAAGTTTAGAAAAGCAAATAGGATAGTCAACTTAAACTC
Source organism: Lumnitzera littorea (assembly GCA_024138015.1). Taxonomy (NCBI): domain Eukaryota; kingdom Viridiplantae; phylum Streptophyta; class Magnoliopsida; order Myrtales; family Combretaceae; genus Lumnitzera; species Lumnitzera littorea. The sequence continues at coordinate 58,188,798 of JAMXBB010000010.1, forward strand.
TTAAGTGTCGAATGGCTTTATGATTATCAAAATTTAGATACTCTTATTGTTTAGTAAGTAATTCTAACTCTCTACGGTTCTAATAACTGTGGATTTCTAGATCACTTATAGCTATATATATATACATACATATTTAAGTAAATGTATGTAAAAAGATTAAATATGATTTGAAACTTACAATCTAAAGTCTTACAATCTTGGACTTATAAGATAGTCTTTATATCATGGGTACACATAAAAATTTTAGGTAAAACTACTAGACTTCCTTTTGGGGTGTTACGGTAATAGGAGTTGACTCAGTACTTAATATTATGGCAAAATTTGTAATGGTTGAATCGACATTTAAATTAACCAAAATTCAAAAAAAAAAAAAAACAAAAACAAAAACAATTAAGTGTATCTACATTACATATTACACATGGATATATACTACGCGAACAAATCGGGATGGAAAAAAAAATCACAACACCAACAATGTATCATAATAAATGTACGTCTAAAGTTATTTTTCATGATTATAGATACATACAGGTGAACAAAAGTTCAAGAAAAAGTACCTCTTTTTTTGCATGTAGAGAGAGAAAATGACACCAACATACGTATTTGGATGAGTTTTTATGAAATTGATGTAGGCAAATGTTGTAAGTTATGCTAGGATCTCAAATCCAATGTTGCCAAACCTAGGTTGATTCCTCTAGCCCAACTTGATTAGACTTGATCTCTCCATAAAATCAGTCCAAGTCACCCCTTTAACTCTCATTAACATTGATTTCGGTTTAACCGATTGACTCAATCGATCCAAATTGGTTCTTATACAAACCTACTAGGTTTTCTGGATTAAAATATATTATTTCGTTTATATTTTCTAGCAAAAATACATTAACTTACTAAAAAAATAAATATAGATCAAAGAAAAACAAAAAATAAACTGTAAAAAACTCTTAACTTTTAATTCTTAAGAAAATAGACAATTTTTATTACTTTATAAATAAATATAAATTATATTATAATATTTTTATTTATTTCGATTCAATTTTAGTTAAACCTCTTGACCTTAACCCCTTCCCACTCTTAGGTCAACCTTCTGATCCGAGTTTGACAACGTTGCTCAAATTTAGTGTTGATTCAAGAAGAAATTGGTTAAAAATTAATCTATAGAGAGAATGCATAAGGATGTATTTGAGAGAGAGAAAACACTGTGTTAAAGAATGAAGAGGAAGAAGAAAAAAGGGGTCGACATGTGATATTAACCATGATAAAATCATCTCTTAAAATGAGATAAAATTGTTTTTCGAAAAGGTGATTTTAACCTTATACTAAAAGTATTGTATTGCAGGAAATATTTTTACAATAGCTCTATTTTTAGAATTTTTTGTTTTTATATTATTATTTTCCTTTTCCCTTAAAAATGACTATTATTTGTAATATGCTAGGGAATTTATATTTCGATGTTTATTTCCTATAATCTTTTATTGTAGGGAGTACTTACTCTAATATTTGCTTCGCCTTATTAATTGTTGTAGTATTAAATCAAAATTATAATAAAAAAAAATACTAAGATACCCTTATATTTTTTTGAAAAATAAATAAAATTTATTTAATTTTTTTAATTAATTGAGGTCACAATAGTCTTATCATTTGAATTCTTTTTATCCCTATGGAGAAGGAATAAAAAATTCCATCTTCCAAAACATAACAACTATTTTTTATAGCGAGGCATTGAAAAACCACCAAGAATAAAATTTCGTTGACCAATTTCCAATCAAATAAGTAGTAATAGAAGGTACTTCTAGAAATAGTTATCATTTTCTCAATCTATTAGGTTCAAGTAAGTGGGCCTTAACTCCTCTTACATGGCAGATTTAATTGGGAACCACTTAACCCTGATTTTGGTTCATCAGCTTATGTAAAACTTGTAGGATATATTGCACGTTACTGCAGTTGTTATTGCTCCTTTCATAATTAAAATTTATAATTATTATCTAGACATGCGTAGCTTGGGAAAAGGAAAATAATAGTATAAAATAAAAAAATCTGAAAATAGGACTTTTGAAAAAATAATCCCAACAATACAATACGTAAAATTACCTTTTAAAAAGATGATTTGAAATTTGATATTAAAATTGCCTATTCGAAATATAATTTCATTAGGCCAACGCTCTTTTCTTCCTCTCCCTTTCTCATTCTTATGAACAAAATACACTCTAAAAAAAAAATAAAAGAAAAACCCTAATACGACCTCTCTCTCTCTCTCTACAATCTCTATTTTTACTCGACTTTTTTTTGTCAAATTAGGACTAGATTAGAAGTCTCAAAACGGTTACTAATCCCTTCCTATACCAAATTTGAAGAAATAGTGAGAAATCTACTATTTGTTCTCCATATCTCTCGCTAGATGTGAAATGTACAAGAAGGTTTTTTTTTTTTTTTTTTAAACTTTTGTTCACTTGTATTTATCTATAATGGTGAAACACAAGTTTGTATATGCTTATATTATGATACACTATTGTTCTTGTAAATTTTTTTTTTACTTTTTTTTTGTCCTTGAAATTTGTCCGCCTAAAGTATTTTTTATGGATGTCGAATATGTATTGTAGTTGAATTGGTATAGACATATATATTTCCGATTTTTGCATTCCGAATTTTGGTGTTCATGATTGTGTTTCTTTAAATAGAAAATAAGGTTTACTATGTCCTAGTGAATTCGATAAAGTTACCATGACAAATAGGGTGAAAATGGATAATGTGAGAGTGGCTTGTTATATTGAAGAAAACATTAAAGAAGGGGATGATGAAATGTGCTACAATAGATGCTCGACAACAACAGTCAAGATTTCAATGAGTGCAACTTAAGATCGATTGGTCAGTTTGATGTGTAATCATCTTTAAGTTGACATGATGATTCATCAAGTTGAGTTGATTCACAAGTGTCTTCTTATAGGAGGTAGTAAGTATTTGTTTTGTAATGTGCCAATAAACAATGACTATGATGTTTAGTAGTCATTGGCATCTTCCTAAAGACATGGTGGAGTCGGCAGTTTAGTAGAGATATATGTTGAAATTCATTAAAATCAACATCCCTACCTACGTATGTGGTGAGCCAATATAGGGTTGAATTCAACCACTAGCATCTAAAGCAAGTACTTTTCTTATTAACTTAAGTATTTTTATCTTTTAGAAAAAATTACAAAAAAATTCTTAACGTTTATTTATTTTTTTCTATTTTAGTCCTTATCTTTTCATTTTTTTTAATTTCAATCCTCAATATTTTAGATTTTTTATCAAAAAAGTTCTCCCATTTCTTATGTTAATTCTTTCCATTAGTGAGGATACATAGTAGCATTAGATTGGTTCACGTTTAATTTTAAAAAAATATTAAAATATAAAAATATTTTTAAAATAGTGAAAATTAAAAAAAAATTAAAAATTTTACCATAATATATATGCACTTATTTATTTAGACGTACATAAAAATTTGAAAAATAAAAAAAAAGGAAAATATAGAAAAAAATTAGAAATCTAACCATTTAAGGTAAGGATGGTAGGCAATCACCAGGGGTCATGAGACTCCTTAGAGGTAGTCACTAACCAACTCCTATCTTGGGTGGCTAGATTTTTTATTTTGGCTAGCCAAAGAAGGCGAACCCATTGGTGACTCAAGGTGGCCACCAACCACTAGGCAGGGGTTGTATAACCCCCTTAGTTGGTGAGTGGTCACCTTAGGCCACCTAAAATTAAAAAGAAATAGAAGTAAAGATTCAATCAGGTTGGGTGATTTAATCTCAACTCAATTAGATTTTCACTCCCCCTTTTTTCTTTTTTGTTTTGGCAGTCTACCAACTTCTCTAACTAAGATGAAATCTAGCCATCAACGGCAAGGGGTGGTTGGATTTCATTTTTTTTATATTTTCCAGTTTTTAAAATTTATTAATATATTAATAATATAAATATTTATATAAGCATATGTTATATTACATATATATTTTTTTAATTTTATAGATTTTTTTTCATTTTTTATTTTATGTACTTTGATATATTTTTATTCTTTTAAAAGTTTTTTATTGCTCTTTATTTAAAAAATTGCATACTAGCTAATAATGTGCTACCACGTGTCTTAAGTAACGAAAAATTTAATATAACTTGATGAAATGACTTATTTGACAAAAGTTTTAAGACATTGGGGATTGAAATAAAACTTTTGAAATGTCAAAAATTGAAACAGAAAAAAAGATAAACATTAAAAACTTTTTTTGTACTTTCTCATTATCTTTTCATAATGTTAATTCTTGCAAATTTTAAATTGCTAAGATCCTAGGTGATTTAGATCCCCTATACGGATGAGGACATCGCCAAACTTTGTACATATTATTGAGATAGGATGACAAGCAACTAATACGAGTACCTTATCTACTTCCACATTGTGGAGTTCTATTACCTAAATCGCATGACTCAATAATTTGGCAAGATATAAGAGATTCCTACTTATCTAGATACTTCACGGGTGCTCCACGAGGTAGACTTACGTAGTTAGACTAAGATGAATTGGGCTACTACCCATGAGATTTAGCTAGATTAGTGGGTAAATCATTGCAATAAGATTATTGACGTATAACCATCACCCAATATTGCTCCAAACTATCATGACTGATAGAAGCAGGTCACACTCTGATATATTAGCAAATTTGGAGCCTCTTAGATATACATGGTACACATCTAACTTACTTATTCTTGTTACTCTTCATTTGTATCGTTATATACTAACCATACTGTCATTTGTTAAATGCAATAGATTTTATACACAAGCTACCTCACATGTCATATGAAGATATTATAGCTAAGCACAGCATCGTTCAACAGCTTAAGGTCATTAATCTGAATTATGCATCCCTACTAAGACTAGATATCAAGTATAAGGACTCCCCATTGCATGAGCTACAACATGAAGGGCACCCTTGAGGACGAGGACATGGGCGAGGCAGAGGGCTAGGACATAAAAAAGTCCACTTGGACATTCAAGATGATCTCTGACCTTAGCATTACTCATCCCTCGCATCTCTTACAATGCTTGGGTTCCAATATCAGACACCTTTCAGAGAAAGCTCCAATAGTCAGATTTACACTCCTACTCCAGTTAAGAGGCGAGTTGCAAATCACAACGAAGATATGGGAAAGGGGCTCACATACATTAAACCTACTTTGGTACCTATATAAGGGATGACACATAGATCACAAAGTTAGACATAGACTAGATGGTGTAACCCATGTCTAATACACATACTCATGAGATGCATGCTAATGTGGCCGATGATATAGAGAATAGTATATTCTCACTAGTTGTAGTTAATGAATATTTTGATTGTAATTAATGAACATTTTACATACATTTTGTATATAATGACTAAGTGCATGAAGCATTGAAACTTTTTTTTTTCCTTAATTGTATTATTCCAACTTTTAATCTACCAAAGATCTAATATGGTTGCCGATTATGTTAATGGTTGAAAAATGTAGATATTGTATGGTTTTTTGTTTTACAAGTGTTGAGAAGTTTGAAAAATAGTGAATTTTTAATCATGTAGGGTTTAGGGTGTTTGGATCTTGGTATAAGGGGTTGGGTGCGATTGTAAAGTATGGATAGAATTTCATTTTGTAGTTAACACTTTACATGTATAAAACTTAGGTGATCTTTGGTGTGTTATGTGCTGTATTATTGGGATTATTTTCCCATGAACCCTATTTTCATTATTTTTTATTTTATATTATTATTTTTATTTCCCCAACACAATTTGGACTAAGCCATGTGATTGTCATGTGTAGAAGAAGTTAACATGATAATAAATTAAATTGATTATCCAAATAATGGAAAATATCTTATAGCTTTTTCGATATCAGCCTATATTTATCTTAAATTACACTTTGAAATTCCTTCAATCATTTTTTCTCCATGAAAAAATGATATTAATTTAAAGAAAATATTTGATTTTTTGAAGACAGAGTAAAAAAGAGGGTATATTGTTCTTCTTTTGCTCTCTTTCATTTTTTCTCCTATCTTTCCCTTTTCCATCTCCCTAACCCCATTTTCCCTATCTTCCTCTATCCTCCACTTATTTCCATTTTTTTTTTCTCTTTTCTTGTTCGTTACTTTCCTTTCATTATGGCATTTGTCTCAATTTCAAGTACAACATGCAATATCTATATACTAGTATCATGTAATATTATATTAGATGTAAGAGTAGATTAATACATATTATACATAAGACATTCAAGGAGCTTATAGATTTAGAATTAGGGAGGGTTTGGTTGTTATCATCTTTCGCTTGGTTCATACATGGACCAAGTTAGAAGACAAAAAGGATCTCAATGTATTAGATAAAACCTATAAACTTATACTCTATATTTGGTATAAAAATTTATTTTATAGAAATGTAAGTTATATTTTTAAAAATGCATATTCTATATTAAATAAACCAAACATGCTACAATGTTGTTTTATCCTCCTTATAAAAGGAAAATTGATAAAAGAAAAGTGATTTAATTAATGATGCACAATATTTCTTGATGGAGATGTGAATTGAAACATTTGATTACCTAGCAAATGATTAAGTTAAGCTTCTTCTTTTTCTTTTTTTTTTCCCTCCCCTAATTATTACTCTAATGTCTATTCTTCATAGAATTTGGGGCTTCTCACCTTTGCAAATTTTTTTTTCTTTAGTTGGGAGGAAAAATAAAAGATTAGTGAAATTAACTATGAGCAACTAAAGCTATAATGCAAGTGAGCAATTAAAAAACTCCATTGTATAATCTCTCTTGACACCTAATAAGGAGGAGAGGAGTTATTAGGGGGTTAGCAATAGCTCCTTTTTAAATCTCGTGTTTTATTTTATTTTATTTTTTCATTTACCATTATATATCCATAGATGACCCCCTACCATCCCTATTATGATCATCATCAACATTACAATTCCAACACTATGAGTCTACTTCTATAAATTTAATTAGCTTAAAAATTGTGTTGATCATCTTGATATCTTTTTGTTAGTAGTATTTATAATAAGTGGGTTTTTGTTTGTTGCATTTTCTTTCTCTTTGTTCTTATCCCTTGTGTAGGATCATGTTATCTCTCTTTTGAGATTTATTACACTACATAGTTAGATTAAGTTTTTCTTTTAATAGAAATAATTAATCCACTATACCGCTATGCAAACATTTTGACACTTCAAATGACTTTTCATACTTTAAACTCTTTGGCTATCAGTTTTCTTGTCTAATTGGTTTTGTTGATGTACTTTTTCTCTATATAATTATTTTTTTTAGTGATAGTGTCAAATTTAGTACCTAAGCTTTAAGCCATTTTGCAATTAACTATCTAAATTTTTCAAGTGTCAATCTTACTACCAATTAACTCTTTCCAAGTATCATTGTTCATACCTTTCTTTAACTTTATTAGAAAAGTTTGATGACTTGGCATTTATGACCAATCTTTACCTTACACATGATATTAACTAATAAAACAATTTTATAAAGGCCAACTCACTAAAAGTTGTATGCCATGTAGATATTTATTTCATTTAAACTAAAATGGTTTTTTTAGGAAAATAAACTAAAATTTTTGAAAATTTAATAATTGACAAATAAACAAATTATTTAAAATTATTACTCATAAGAAAACTTATGCCACTAGAAACCCTAATTAGCATTGTTTAGCAAAAACCTCACAAACCTTCTTCTTATCTTTCTCCTCTTTGTTGTTGTTATATTTCTTTTTCGTATATTTGGAGTCTTTCCTACTTCATAGTGACAAAAAATTAATGATTAGATAGAAAAGAAAGATAGGTTACGTAGATTTTAGGAAGATTCTTTCTTTTTTCTAGCGTTTAATTGTTGTTTCCACTTTATTGATAGAGAAGATTAAGAAGTCATTTGGGTGTACACTTATTAAGTTTGAATAAGAGAATGGATTTCATGAAGTTAGGTATTCAAGAAGGTGGTTATTGGAGTTTTAATTTGTCAAGTTAGATTTAATTTTGAAACCCATCACGATGACTGTTGTGAAGATTTGATGAAAAGAGATAGTATGATGAAGAAGATGAAGGAGAAGTCAACTTAGGTTTCTAATTTGATCCTTTCTTTTTTCTTTTGTTAACAAAATGAGAAGATTTGATGATGGTGTAGGCAATTTTCTTGTCAATCTAAGGCAAAAGAAGCCATTGATACAAATCTATGTTGCTTTTGTAATCATCCTACAATAGATCAATAAAGGCATAAGGTCCATACATGTTATGATATACAATATTTAGATATAACTCAGTTGACTCATTTAATAGTAAAAGGTTTGCTAAAAGGAATTTCAATGTTCATCTAGTTTTCAATTCGATGATAGAAAGATGAATAACTCATGTAGGTTCTCCACTTTGATAATAAAGAAGATGAACTTGTTTATGTATTTAGTTTTATTTTTTGTTTAATATTTTGTTAACTTTTGGTTTGAAATAATTCTAGTTGATTTTATTGTTAAATAAGATTTTCGGTTCTTACCAAAAAAGAAAAAAAAAGATTTTAGGTTAGTTTCAATATACTTTGTTTTAATTAGGCTTAAGCATGATTCTATTTTATATTTTATTAAAAGTATTGATGTGGTGATATAGTTATCATTTTCCTTTTTCAATATAATGAGATATGACACATGCCGAATATCTATTAGTCCTTTATGCCTATGAGTCTAACATTAACTAATGGAGTCAGCTTAAGTTTAGTTAGGTTAGAAAATTTGCATTCAAAAAATTAAGGTAATTAATTGTCAAATAACCTAAAGTAGAAGTATTGAATTTAACACTATCCCTTACACACGTGCCACAACACCCACACCCCTACCCCTTCTCCTCTTTTTTTATTTTTTTTAATTATCCAAACTCTTATCATTAATCCTTGATACCCTTAGATCAATATGCAGTTTTGCTATTTCCTTTTTGCTTAGGTACATGATGTCTCACTTAAACAAACAATTGTTTTCAGAGTCTTTTGATTTATAGAACTAAACCCATGAACTTCAACAAATTTGTGTCATTTGACAATGTTAATACCTTTTTGTCGATGATGTTGATGATCATAAATGCGATCAGTTGCACTTAACTCTTGAAAAGATTGCACTAATACCTTTCTTTGAATTTGAATCTTGTCTATGTCGTTTATTTTAACTTAAAAAATGTGTAAATGCCCATGTCTCCATAATCTATGTGTAAACCCTACGAGTTTTCACTAATCAAAAGTGAAGTCAAACAAGAGAGTCACTGAATAATTCCTAGAACCACTCAAATATAAGAACAAAAACCCTAAATAAAAAGGATCAAACCTTGAATGTTAAACCAAAATCTTAGAGCAAGTAAAACCTTAAAACCCTAACTATATGTGTAAAACTCTAAAAACCCTAATATTCGAGAAACCCTTGAATGATACACAAACCTTAAAAAGATTATTGAACCCAAATTAGATAATAAAAAATCCTAACACGATGAAAAAACCCTAAATACATAGTCAAATCAATCACCAAAAGTAATCAAATTCACCAATCACCTAAAACCTTAAGTTTAGAGCACTTATGTGATCCAATAACTATAAATGAACACCAAACCCTAAGGAACCTTAGGTACACGTGTAACGTGGACTACTTAAAATGTAGCATCAAACCCTAAACATGCCCTAATTATACTTAACTAGCCTAGTTATACCTAATCACTATTAATTACCCTAAGCAAACTCTAATCCATAACCAACTTTCATTACATCTTAATTAACAACAAGTCAAACATAATTAAAGACTAGTAGACAAGGAACTAAATGACATCAAAATATCTTATACCTCAAGGAGACTAGATCTTTCCCACTTTGGCAATAAAATAAAAGAGTACATGGTCCCAAATATGAGAAAGTCCTTTACTACCCAAAATGCATACACATCGTCTCTTCTCTCTCCCCTCCCTGTTACACCAACCATTCTCTTCCCTATCACCTTCATTTTCTTGTTTGTAAACACCACTCACTTACTCACTCAAAACACTTTCTCAAAAATCCCTCACATTCCACTCAAAAACATACTCCTTTCCTCCTTACATACTTCATTGCCAACCCCACTCACTTTACCACCGAACTAATAATTACTTGACTCTAATAATATCCTGTCATGCATTGCATGTTTTATTCATTATATACATAAAGAGCATCAACACTATGCGGTAGAACGGGAGATAATCCTTATTAGATCCATCTTGATTTGTGTTGTTATTGTTGTCATACGACGTACTTGTATGATAGGTTCTTGCCTCGACCTTTGGGATCTATGTGACTTTAAGAAGTACCAACCTTTACTTGAGGTTGAGTCATGTCTAATGCTTTGGGTTTGCTAAGAGAAGATGATATTGTTTGGACATTAGATGAAGAGACCTAAGTCCTTATGTGCCTAAATACTTCCTAAACCAAGTAACAACAAATGTAAAACTATGCTTTACACAGTAGTCGGCCGATTTTATATGATGTTTGCATCTCATATGCTTGCTTGCATTGTGTAACACTCTAGAAGAGGGCTTGGTAGTTTTGTCTAAAATCTTTATATTACGTATGTACCCATGATATAAAGACCGCCTTATAAGTTAAAGGTTGCAAGGCTCCAAATAATAAGCTTTTAAGGGTGCTTATTCGATTTATATACATTTGCTTAACTATATATATATATACAAGTGGTTCAACAATCCATAATCACCAGAACCGTAAAGAGTCAGAATCATCTACTAAACAATAAGAAAGGGTATCTATATCGCTACAATCATAATGCCACTAAATACCTTAAAAGTTTAATTCAACTATACTACTTACTTTCCTAAACTTATATTCTACTTACTTTCCTAAACTTATGTTTTACTTTCTTAGCCCGATGGAGCACTTTATACTCAAATCCTAGCCCAACCTTAGCTTTGTAAAACCTGTAAAAGAAACTATTGGAGGGTAAGCCATATCTAGCATAGTGAGTAACCTTCCTACTTTACCATCAGTTAATAACAAGTAAGTAATTTATCAAACAAATGAATGCATGTATAAGCATATGTAATGAAAATAGTATATACAGTTGGTCGGTAACTATATCTAGTACAGTTTTAGCACCTACCGTTGCTGGGGTTAGAAAGTATTTAGGCATAATAGGACCCAGGTATCTACGTCTAATACAAAATCTTTTAACAATACAACCACCTTCAGTAGTAGATACAGCTCGGCTTCAAGTAGAAGGTAGCACTCCCTAGAGCCAAGTAGTTCCTAAAGCTTGAGGTAAGAACATGTCGCATGAAATACATCAAATGATAAACAATCATAATACATAATATCAATATGGATCCATCCAAGCATCATCTCGCACTCTACTACATGGTGTTGACACTCTTTAACTCATGTTATAAGATGTAATGCATGTCCATTTTAATTAGAGGCCGAATATTTATTAATTCTGGATTCATAGGGTAGTTAAGTAAGTATATTCCAAACCCCTACATTCTAATACAACAAACAAGGGTGTTTGAAATATTTGAAGATATTTTCCAAGCATAGTTCAACCAAAATAGGCATACACAAGTTCCCATATACACCAACATGCATCAAGTTCAATTATAATATATAATTAGATAGTGTACTAAATATAAGTACAAACCAAAGTAAAATTGGGGGCGGTATACTACTTATCCTTGAAGTTAAGTTTCCCAATAGTCCTCAGGAGTCTTGAACTTAGTATCTTAAATCACTTAAGTAAGGTAACTAAAATAAATAAGACTCATCTTAAACGTAATTTATTCACTAGCCTCGCTATAATTTCCCTATTTCCGCTTATTTCATATCTTGGTCATAACTTTCTCATTTTAAGTTGGAATTTCATGTTCTTATAGTTGATTTTCATCATTTTAGAGTGTTCTCTCATTTGATGAGGTTATTTTTAGGCTTTTGGTTTAGTAAGGTTTCAGTTTGGGCCTTGTATGTTTGTTGGCCCAAAGGATGAGTTTGGTCACTTTGGAGCTTAGGCCTAGTTTTGGGATTTGACCTTAGCTTTTGATCTTGAGCCTTGCACTTGATATTTTGGCCTTCTTTTTAAGTATTTTAAGTAAACTTTTCTTACTCAACACTTTAAAATTTACCTTGAGCCTTGGTGTTGTTCTTGGGAGCCTAAATAGGCCATTTTTACTATTTTAAGGCCCTTGTCTACTAAGGAGTCTATAAGGGATGGCTTTAAGGAGCTTTTAGACTTAATAGACCTTTTATATTTTATTTTATGAGCCATTTAATTTAGGGTTTAGATATGATCACTAAGTTATTGGACTTTATTTTTTGTTCTTTTAAGGGATTTTAGGTTTATCTTGCATTTTAGGGCCTTAAAGTCCAACTCCACTTATGATTTTAGACTTAAGCCCACTAAAAGCCTTAAAATAAGTCTATTTTCTATTAGGATTCAGATCTAGTTCTTTTCATTTATTGGGCTCCTAATCATATTTCTTAGGCTTTAATAACTAACTAAGTTAGTTTAGACCTAATTTGCATTTTAGGACCCTAAACTTGATTTTAACTTATTCCAATGGGCTAAATATCCTAATGAGTCCACTAAATTACCCATTTTACTATGTGTTTTAGACATGGTTCATCTCATTAATAGGGTTTTTAACACTAATCCTAAGGCCTTAATTACTAACTTAACTAGTTTAGGCCATTAACCCATCGTTAGCCTACTTAACTTGGTTAATGACATTCTAAATCATACTTAACATAAAATAATCACGTTATTAAGGTAATAAATCAAAATTTACAAATTTGAAACTTTCATGAAAGTGATAGCTAAGTAGGGTTCTTTTAGGCTTTCCTTCAACTTTTTTCATTTAACACTTATTTTAGTGTGTTTCCTTATTTTAATCACATTTCTACTTATTTTAAGCTAATACTATCACCTAACATGGTGAAAACAAGTTGGATACATATCAAAGAGGGGGCGGCATAGATGGTACTTAAGGTTTCATGGAGTTTAATCAACATATTTTCAAGTTATCTATATAAAACTATCTCTTACACCTCTAAAATACAAATAGCAAACTAGTTAAGTACATGAATGAATGTGTAATTATAAGGCTCTAAAATGATATGTACATGATTATAACATATTTATATGGTATTTTCTAATCTTAAACTCTCAAGATATAATAGGTATAACTTATGTGAACAAGAAAGTCAAGTCAAGTGAGTTTTATCTTAGGCTAGCTTACACGAGTTCCAACTTTTTCTCTAAAAAACGAAGTCAAAAGTTACTCCTTTAAGGGAAAATGTTTGTCGGAAAGGAACTAGGGTATACGTGTACTCTTTTAGTGGTGGTGGCTTGTCATTTGGTGGTGTGTGGTGGCGGTAGGACCAAAAGGCGTTGATGTGCGTAAGGGAGGGGGTTTTAGATGGCTCCTTTTTTTTTCTTCCTTTTTTCCTTTGGGTTTGTTTAGGTTTCTTGAAAGTGCTTCCTAAGGTTTTCTATGTGTAAAGAATGGTGTCAAATGAGGGTTTTGAAGGGGTGAAATGGTAAATATTGAAGGTAAATTAAGGGAGATAAGAGGTGGCTACTTTGGGATAAGAATACATAGTTCCCTCATGGTACTATTGTACCTTATTTGCTTTTTGCCAATTGAGAAGAGATTTTGTCTCCTTAAGAACAAGTGTCCTTTAATTATCAATTAATCCTTTGTCTTTTGTTTTTAATTGAGTTTGACTTGCTACCAATTAAGATGTAATGAGAGTTGGTAGATGGATTAAAGAGTAATTGAGCTAATTAATCGTAATTATACTTAATTAAGAATTTAAGCCTAATTAGGGTATAACTAGGTACTTTCCATATTTTATCACTTTCATTAAGTTCATTTACCTATGTTACTTTATTTTTAGAGTCCTCTATTATTCGAGATTGATTAGGGTTTTTGAATCATGTATGAGATTGGCGATTTAGGGTTTCTAAGCGATTAGAGAAATTATTTAAGATCAACAAATAGTTTAGGGATATACTTAGGGTTTTGGACTTCTAACTAAGGTTTTATTTAGTGTATTGATATTTTCTCATTGTTTTATGCTTTCCCGCGTTGTAGGTTTTACTCTTTTTAGGGTTTTTCAACTTATTATTTGGGATTTGTGACTTATGATTTAAGGTTCAATCATTTTATCTATGGATTTTATTATTTTATGATTTATTATTATATCTTGAGAGGTTCTAGGAATTATCTATTAACTCCTTTATCTAACTTCGAGTTCGGATCTGAAAGTTTATGGGGTTCATATTGTCTCCCTAAGTATAATGTTGACATTCTTAAGGAGATATTTTCACATAATTCCTTTGGCTTTGTATGATTAATCACTCTTGACTTATAGTTAATTATGAGGTAAAACCCAATTAGCGGAATAAAGAGTAAGTAGGTTTCTTAATCTTAATTACTCGTACACTTGACGTTAACTATGTATAGTTTAAGGCTTAATCTACCAAATTAATTTAGTTAGGCCTGTTGAGCCTTTTTGTATAGTTTAAGAAATTGAGACAATTATTGCTATTTGAATATGTTTTAGAGGGTAGATTAATGTTTTAGGGTAATTAAGTGATTAGTCTCCGATTAATGAATAGTTTTACTATTTAATTAGAGTACAATAGTTAGGTTAGGGCATTTGACTAAAGATTAAAGTTTTACAATTTAAAGGCTCGCACGTATTAGGGTTCCAATTAGGATTTTAGTGTTCGAAGGTTCATTTAAGTGTTATAGTATTTGTTTTAAGGTTTTGAATTCATTATTAGGGTTATCTATACCAATATTCATTTTTGGTTTAGCTTACCCTTTATCAGTTTTAGGAAGCTTTCATGGGCTTCAACTAATAGTCTCTCTTCCATTGCGATTTGGGGTTAGTTTCATTAGATTAAGTTGAGCTTTAGAGTTAACATTAATTATTGGCATTTATTTGCTGGATTTAAGGGCTTTGAGTATAAGGGTCAAATTAAGGCTAAGATCGCCATTTAGGGTTTTTGGAGTTTACAGTAGGGTTTTTAAGCATTGCCTCTTAAGTATAGGCTCAATTATCATACCAACACTAAGGGTATCTTTTGGAAGAACTTATTAACTTACAGCCTTGTTAGTATGCTTAGGAGCTTAATTATCACTAGAACTTACCGTGGTAAACCTGACTAAAATGGGTCCTCTAATATATTGAAGAAAATCAGAGAGAAATGGTCTATAGATGAACAAGAGTAGCTTACATGAAGTTGCTTGGAGGATGTGACTCACCAACAAATACAACACGACTTAACACCTCACTTGATGTGACACACAAGTTGAAGTCAAGGTCCACTCACCACTACTCCTGAGCTGCTTGGTAAGATTAAATAAGAGTATATGAAAGATAGACTTAGAGAGTGTTGTCTCACATGAACAAAATATTCATTATTAAATGTAAGTTGTCTTTGGCTTACAAAGGAAATGGACTATTTATAGTAAGTCCCTAGGGTAACATTACAAATAAAAAAATTATAAGAAAGTGTATATAAAAAGAGGATTCCTAATACATACGAAAAAAAGGTAAAAAGGATAAAAGATGAAAATGGAAAAGTAGTATAATGTTAGATAAGGTGGACAGGTGATTGTGCAATATTGGTTTTATACGAATATTCTCTAAGCATAGCAGGCGAGAGGGATCAAGATATTGCAATAATAAAGGGGCCAGGATGAGAGAGATGGTAGCATGCCGAGAAAAAACTACTCGACCGGTAAGTGAGTCTCTCGTCACTCGACAAGAACCTCTCGGCAACAGTTGGTCGGATTACTCGGCGCAAGGCCCTCAGTAAGGGAATGGTCAGCATCACCACCACTGAGTGTATAGATCATACTATGATAATGTGGGTAGCTCAAGGAGTTCAGCTACCTTCCTTCAGCATAAGCTTTCTCGTCATTAGTAGGTTGCCGAAAGAGAATTTTTCGAGTGAGGGATTGGAGTCCTCGAAGTCGTACATGAGAAATGGGACTGTTGGTTAGCAGTTCATCACCTGTTCTTGGAAATTTGTGGGGCTTACACATTGTATACACTCGCTTAATTAGCTTGCTTTTGTCTTGCTTGTTGATAGAATAGGAAGTTTATTCACTAAGCAATTGTAGCTTATCCCCTTGTAGTTTTTTGTTGTAGTAGGATCTTTGGTTGGTTCTGAGCTGTAGGTTACTCAAAGTTAGTGCTATTAGCATGAGGATTGTCAGTAAGATGAAGAGAGCACAAGTGGTTACTTATGTCATATTTGGACTCTCTAGACTCATTTATATCTGTTAGCATTTTGAGTAGCATAGACTACTGGCTTTATTTTATTTGGATATGTAAGACTTGATCGGGGATCATTTGACCTCGTCGGTTTATGTTAGACCTATTTATGATGGTTTGACTTATGTTTAATGCTCTTTTATTTACTTGATAAGAGTCTTTGAGTGGTAGTCAAGATTGTGTTGACACCTTGTATAGTACATTAAAGGTTCCTGATCAAGAATGGTACTTGATCTTAAATCTTTCCATAATATGCAACAGTACTGCCATAATTTGATTACTCCTTTAGGCTGTAACACCGTATACCCAAACTAAAAATTAATTAATTAATCATCAAACTAAATAAATACATATGATAAGTTTTATAAAATAATAAATATATAAGTTTGCATTAACATTAAACATTCAATTGGGGCAGTGGAATATGACGGCTTTCTTTTTAGTCAGTAGAGATCAATGTTAATTGTTTAATAGTAAAAATATAATAAATTATAACAATCCTATAGGCTTTTGATGAATAAGGAAGTGTTAAATAAGAAAAAAAATGAAGAAATCACATGAAAATGCTGGGAAGAGGAACATAATAATGTAAAAATAAAAAATTCTAAAAAAAAATGGCTATTAAGAAAATAATCTAAAGAATACAACACCTAAAATGGTCTCTATCACCTTTTGAAGAGGTGTTTTTTAGTTGAATTATAATCACCTCTTCAAAAGGCAATTGCACCTGGCAAGGATAAAATAAAACTGCCTATTTAAAAGCATTCTCCCCTACCCCTACAAACACATACACAAAACAACAAAATATACCACATAACATAAGACAAGTCATCTAAATTAGTATATATAAGGTGTCAACCACAAAATAAAACTCTATCCATACTTTATAGCCACACCCAACCCCTTATACCTATATCTAAACACCACAAACCCTGTATAATCAAAACTTCACTATTTTTCAAACTTCTTAACACCTATAAAGAAAAAAAACAATACAATATCTATTCTTCTTAATTATTAACATAATCGGCAACTACAATAGGTCTTTGATAGATAAAAAGTTAGAACAACATAATTAATGAAAACAAAAGTTTCAATACTCTATACACTTATTCAACATATACAAAATGTTCATCACTTACAATCAAAATGTTCGCTAACTATAACTAACAAGAATCTACTGTTATCTACATTGTCAGCGTGCATAGGTACGTGTCTCTAGGTGTCTATATTAGAATAGGACTGCACCATCTAGTTTGCATCCAACCATGTCATGTATGATCTTTACACCATCCCCTATATAGGTATTGGAGAAGAGTCAACCTACATGAGCTCTAAGCCATTTGCCCTTGTCTCCATTATCATCTCTAACTCGCCTCTTAAATGGAGTAAGAGAAGTGTGAATCTAATTGCTAGAGCTCTCTTTGAAAGGGGTCTACTACTAGAACCTAAGTGCTGTAAGAGATGTGAAGGGTGACTAATATTAAGGTGAGAGATCATCTCATATGTTTAAGTTGGCCTATTTGCATCCTCACCCTTTACCCTATCTATGTTCTCGTCCCCAACAGCACCTTCTATGTTGTGGCTTGTGCAATGGGATGTCTTGATGCTCAATATCTAGTTTGGTTGCGGATGCATCGTCTAAATGGATGCCCTTAAGCTATTAAATGACATTGTCTACCCCCTGCATGCTCAGCTATAACATCCTCATATGTCATATGAGGCAACTTATGTATAAAATTTGCTTGTATATCACTGATAACAGTGTAGTTAGTAATAATGACACAAATGAAGAAGTGACAAGAAAAAGTAGGTTGGATGCATACCATTTATAACCAAGAGGCTTTAGATTTACTGATATATCAGCAAGTGACTTGCTAGTACTAGGCATGATAGTCTAGAGCAACATTAGGTGGTGGTCATATCTTAATAATCCTGTTACAATGGTTCACCCACTAATTTAGCCAAGTCACATGGGTAGTGTTGATAGGCTTTTTTGATAACTACTCTATGAGCTCATGTTATCCAATCAATACTTAAGCTCGGTTTAATAATCTAGTGTGGGTGCAACTTTCACTATCTTGCTATAAATACCAAGCAAGAGCCCTAAGTAAGGAAACCCTTTCCTTCATTTTCTAACTTTGATAATCACTCTATGATTTCATTCACATCATAAGAGGGTTGACTTAAGTATCAGATTAGCCGTATCAGAGCACTTTTTAGTGCTCCTCATAACCATTTTCTCATTTTACAAGTGTCCACGTATTAGAATAAAAATCACCAGTTAACAATTGGTACTGTCTATGGGAATTGAATGAAAAAAAAAAAATTAATGATTCCTTAAATGGAAGTAGGGATTTTTTTTTCTATTAAGAATTTTTCTTTCTTCCTTGTCTTTAAAATCCGATATTTGTATTTCATTTTCTCACATCTTCATGATCTTTTAGAATGATCTGGTTTGGATCTCGTGAATACATGATTTTTTGCATCATGAAAGTTAGAAAACTGCCATATAATTGCTTTTTCGTCCCCATTGAGATTTGTATGTGCCATAAAAGTTTGTAAAACCACCATGTAATCACTAATTCCATTTGAATTTACATGCATAAGTTGGCCAAATTTCTAGAGATTTGAACTCCCTTTATCATGATGGTTCTCTTACAATGCCTTACGGAGACTGTAAGTTGGGTAATGTGGTGCTTCATGAGAATATGGAACCATGCCTAAAAGAATTTAGATCTCAACATATATATCGGCCACATGAGGGGGTCCAAAGAATCGGTTCTATGATGCCACAAAGGAATAATTAGACTTAGGTGTTCACATCATCGTGGGAGTTAGATACAAGCAGTTATCTTTTTCCTCAAAATATGTTCATGCCATGGAAATTCAAGGAAGCTAGCTTAGGTAACTATCGATGGGCTATGCAATGGTAATTCACGGCTGCATCGATTGAGTCGTAATAGATGAGGGAACCAGAGTAGTAATGGTCAAGTTCTTGTTTACGACGGATCAATAGTAATACGCCTTTAACTCTATGCTATGCAACTAAACTATGAAGAGCGTGCCGAGTTCTATGGTGAAAGCTTTTATGCCAATTTATCGTTACAAATAACTCCAGTAGTAGAACAAGGTTTTGAATTAAGCTGAATAAGACATTGGGTTTGGCCGGGTTGTGCAACTGCATAAAGATAAGGAAGCTCTTGAGCACTCCTTACAAATAACCTTGCTGAGTAGTTTAACATACATGCTGTTCTCAAAGAGATTGCTAAGCTACTCTAAACACGATCTAGAATTGTACTGTGGACACCGACAATTCTGTATAGTAACGAAGTAAAGTTTATCTAAGCAAATTGTCGTGCTCCTTTCTGCCGAACATATCTAAGCTATACACTTGAGAGCCGAGTTGAAATTGAAATTTAAATTCCAAACAAATATAGCAAGGCCAGGTCCTAACATGGAACCAACACAAGTAAGTTATAACTTACATTTTCGAACTTACAACAGCTCATAAGGTCGAGCTTACAGTAGCTCGTACTGTTGAACTTATGATAGTTCGTGTTTATATTTCATTTTCAACTTCTAGCTGCTATCATTAAGAAGCCAATTGGTGACTTATTTCAATGGTCACGTAGCACAACAATAATGTGCTGAGGAACTTTGACTTATTCTATGAACAGCTAGTCGCTGAGCTGCCGTACTCATGGCAACCACACTCATAACAGCCATTGCTGAGCTTTCTTGTTCCTTGCATCCGGGCTACATCACTTCAAGCCGTAACCTTCAAGGTTAAACAATTCACCACATTGTCTGACTAGACAAAAGCTGATCTTTGCGTTATCCATTGTCGTACCGATCAACCTCGTGTGGATCAAAACACCAAGTCCTAAGCTTCAATTGATTGAACCATGCATCTTTCTACATGAACACTTCACATTTCAGCAAGTCTGAGCAAAAGCAAGGTCCTAAGAAAATTGAGTCCAAAAATGAGTTCAGCCCTATGGCACAAAAATATGCCAAACTACTATTCCCTTAAACAATGAGGAATTCGAAGTGCCGCTCTCCGAACAACTTCTATCTCAGCAGCTCCATAACTGCACGATAAAAATACAGAGCACTAGAGCTTGCCGAACACTTTGGATGGATCAAAGTCCAAGCTTTCATCCACCATGCTGAGTAACTTAGCTCATCCCGCACAGTAAAGTTCGATGAAAGATTCTAGTTTTCCGAGCTCCAAGCTCCTGATCGAAGTTCCAAAGCATGTGACAAGACAAATACCTCAACATTCATTAAGTTGCAGCTAGTACACACGAGGACGAGATGTCCCAGCTCTAAGGCCCCTTTAGGTCAAACGGAATTCCTGATGCCAACCCTTTCTAACAAGCTGCACTTTTCGAGCACTGAGCACTTAATGGCCGAGCTTCTCACTAGCCAAGCTTTCCCATTTCATAAGATGTTGAGTCGATCCAATATTGTTGTGAAATGAAAAAATTCATTTGGAACTCAACTAGATTGAACTCTAAAGTTCGAGCTTCAAAACTATGGGATGGAACTGAATTAGAAACTAAATCCAAGAATTTTGATAGTCAATTTTCGTCCACTCGATTTGACAAGTAGTGATATAATTTTACTTACTTGTTTATTTGGCTACCGACAAGTCGAGTATTTACACTCTTGGAATCTCACCAAGTAATTTACATTTTTAGCATTCCGTCAAGTAATATAAATCTGTTTCTAATTTAAATTCAAGTGCATGGTATGAATAGTTATCACAAGTACGGTTGTATTATATAATTACTTGCTCTTCTTACGTTTCAGGAAAGGTGTTTAATTAAGAAACTTTCATGTGTCCTAACAATTATGCCAATAATTGCTACTTTAAACACAATAGTCTGTTATAAATACGGGAAAAAAACTCTATAAAAGACATCTACTAACTCTTAACCACTCACTTTACTTTCCTCATTCTTATTTACTGACTTAGGCATCAAACTGGCTATACTGAACTGGCTCCAGCACCAAGTAATTTTCTTTTCTTTGCAAGACATTCCTAACTTCCAAAATCCATCAACAACATTTGGCGTTGTCTATTTTTCCTCAAACACAACTACATAGTTAAAACTAGAATGACAAAGAGTGTAAATGCTAGCACTTCCTCCCAACACCTTGAAGGGAGGAGTAAGCATATTAATAAGCAATGCTTGGCTAGACTCGAGCAACTTTGCCTCAATTTGGTTAAGAAAAACTAAGAATTAAAGAAAAAACATGAATAGATCCTTAACCTCCCTCATCATAATATTCATCCAAATTAGAACAAAGAGCATGGCGATCACGATGCCGAGAATAGCAATAATTCAATTTATGTACCCAAGTTGTCGAAAAAGCAAGTCGAGGCTGCAATTGGACGCTCGGTTCCTACATTCATAAGAATAACAAAGGTAAGCAACCGCAGCAGGTGCACCATGCGAAACCATCGCATATTAGTACCTTTATTACAACGAGCAAGTAATTCCAAATCAAGAAGAGTCCCTTTGTTCTTGAGGTGTTGGAGGAAGTAATACCTCAGCACATCAACTTGCCATAGTTTGAAACTTATGATGGAGCAAAAAACCTTGAAGACTATTAGGAGTACTATCGCACATTGGCCAAGTTGCATGGTTTGAGTGATGTAGTAGCTTGCTAAGCTTTTCTCTTGACTTTGAGGAGTGTAGCCAGTACATGGTTCAAACACTTGAAACCAAACACCATTTCTTATTTTAATGAACTAGCAAAAGTATTTCTTCAACACTTCCCTTGCAAGTAAGCTTCTTATTAAGGATTCCTAAATCCTTAACATAATCAAACAAAGATTAGATGAGTCAATTAAAGACTACTTAGCCAGATTTATGGTTGAGATGATTTAAATCCCAGAATTGGATATGAGTGTGGCTCTTAACGCCATAATCGATGGAGTTAAGCCCCATTAAGACTTTTTAAGTCTCTCACAAAGAATAAGCTAAGAACTTTCACCGAGTTCAAGGCTAAGGCCACCTCATACATTCGTTAAGAGGATAACATAAAGGTTCGGTAAGAAGCTGATCAGAATAGATTAGATAGGACCAATGACAAGAGGAAAAGTATAAAGGATAGACTTGGCATAGATGATGATCAAAGTTCGAATGCCGAGAGAAAGAGACTAAGGATTCCAACATATTCATCCTACAAGCTCGTCATTCGTCCAATTTCGAACATATTGATGGAGGTACGTGGTTGAGAGGCATTCTGTAGTGATTAGAAAGAATGAGAGGAAATCCCTCAAGGAGAAATTCCAATAAATACTGCGATTTCCAACATACAAAAGGTCAAAACACAAATGAATGCATCCAACTCAAGAATACGATTGAGGATGCAATTCAACGTGGGCATCTACGAAAGTTCCTAATGCATGCACATGATGCCGATAATATTAAGAGATCATCTTAAAGGAGATGTAAAGAATAGGAGAATGAAACCTAACCAGCTATTGCTAGGAGAGAAGCAAGAGATGTGAATTCTAATAGAGCACCTAACAGAGTGATTAACACTATTGTCGGTGGAATTATTATAGGCCAGTCAAGCTCTTCTGCCTGATTAATGACAAAAATTAAATTTGCAACATCCAAGGCAAGAAGGTCAGGATCGATAATACAACCTCTTTCACAAAGGAAGACTTTAAGGGCATCCAAAAGCCACATGATGATGTACTCATTATTAGTGCAAGAGTTGCCAACTTCAAGGTCAGGAAAATTCTTGTTGACATAGGAAGTTTAGTAGATATCATTTTTCAACATGCTTTTGATTAGATGAGACCTAAGATCAAAGCACAGCTAAGATCTTATAAGTATGATCTGTATGCCTTCAACAATTAACTTGTCCAAGTAGCTAGAGTAATTTCTTTGCCGATACAAATCAGCGATGACGAGCATGTTGTAGAGGATAAAGTGGCTTCTTCCTCGTCAAATGTTGGTACCCATATAATATGATCATAGGATGGCTGTATTAGCATCTATTCGGCATTATCCCTTGAATTGCATATCTTAAAGCCAAGCTCTCTACTCCCACAAAAGTTAATGTATGCAAAGGGGATCAACAACTGGCAAGGTCCTTATACAGGAGGCCTTTAAGACGAGAAGAGGTATTTTAAGTAGAAACCTATCCAGAAGGCAAGTTGGTCAGCATAGAAAATGCCAAGAGTGATATTGAGGAAATTTCTTTAAGAGATGCCCCTAGGAAAACAACGAAGATAAAGAAACCCTTATCAGTAGACATTCGACAAAGTCTGATCAACTTCTTGCGAGCCAAAGTTGACATATTTGCGTAGTCCCCTTGGGACATGTTGGGTGTCCTAAGAGAAATCATGGTACACAAGCTCCAAATCAATCAGAGTGCGAAGGTGATCCAACAAAAGAAAAGACATTTTACACTAGAGAGACAAGCAGTAATAGAAGAAGAAGTCCAGAAGCTATTAAAGATATGATTTATTTAGGAAGACCCTTATTTGACTTAGCTAGCTAATTGTGTGCAAGTTAAGAAGTCTAACGGTGATACAAGCTAAGTGCACCTATCAATTTTAATATAGCAGATGTGAGTCCGAGTCGATCCCTCAGAGATTTTGAGTACTAATGTTAACCTTAGCTTTATTATCTAACCGGAAAATTGTAATGAGTTGAATGAATTAAAAATACTGAAATTAACCATCTAAACTAATTATGAAACTTGATTAAGCAAATTAAAAAGCAATAAACTACGAACGACTTCAAGAAATTAATAACGTATTTAGGAATTATTTCCCCTAGTGTTTAACATGTAACCTTTTTAAAATATATTCAATTTAGTTTCTATAATTCTTGACTGGAGGGATTCACAATTAAAGCTAATATCTTTCTCAAGCATATTAACCCTAATCCTAAATTATTTA
The DNA here is from genome assembly GCA_024138015.1 of Lumnitzera littorea. Taxonomy (NCBI): domain Eukaryota; kingdom Viridiplantae; phylum Streptophyta; class Magnoliopsida; order Myrtales; family Combretaceae; genus Lumnitzera; species Lumnitzera littorea. Next base: position 58,213,069 of record JAMXBB010000010.1, read on the forward strand.
CCAGAATCTCTTCACTTAGTAATATAACTTAGAATTGCATTAATGTATAATGAATTCCTATACAAACAATCAACTTTCCAGAAGAAACATATATCTTATCTCTAAGTATACATGTAATTCTCTTTAATTATGCTAAGATCTAATTACACATGCAATTTCTCAATCAACATGCATAATATCATATATTGACACTCTAGAATTATCAATCCACAATTAAATAACATAATTGAATCAAGAAAAAATAGAAATTTTATTGAAATTTATAATTCAACTCAAAAGTCACATGAAACCTTAGGTTCCATAATCCTAAATACTCGAATTCTAAGCTATCATAATGAATCTAAAAACGAGTTCCATAAAAAACATAAAATAAAACATGGAAAACCCCTTTGATTGATGAACAATCTCTCTAATTTTGAAGTTGATGTTGTTCTCACATCTTTCTTGATGTTTTCCTCAAGTCTCTTCTTATCTCTTGTGTCTCTCCGTCTTCTCTAATGTCTCTCTTCTTTTGAAACCCTAAGATATCTTTTTATATATGTATTACAAGGATTTTATTTTCATCACCAGACACAGCCTGGGACATAGCCGTGTCCCCAGGTCGTGTAACTTTCTGCACTAAGGCAAAATTTTCTACATAACTTTAAAACTTCATAACTTCTTCGTTTGAACTCCGAATTGAGTGAAACTTGATTCCTTTTCTTCGTTTTCGATCTTAGAACGCATTCAAATCTTGAAATCAACATTTTACTTAATTAAGTATCAATTTCTTTAAAGAAAACCAAAAATGTAAGGAAAATACTATAAAATCACCATATGAAATATGTTTAAAATTAGAGTTATCAAACGGCAAGTGGCAAATGTGCATAGATTTTACGGATTTCAACAAGGCCTATCCTAAGGATTGTTTCTTACCTTTAAAAATCGGTTAGAAGGTAGATTTGACCGCTAAACGTACGTTACTTTCTTTTATGGATGCTTTCTCTAATTACAACAAAATCAAGATGGACGAGGAGAATGAAGTCCATATGTCATTTGTTACTAATTTTAGTAAAAATTGTTATACGGTAATGCATCCTGGGCTGAAAAATGCGGGTGCAACCTACCAAAGACTTGTTGCTAAGATGTTCAAACCTTAGATCCATAGAAACATCTAGGTATATGTTAACAACATGATTGTGAAGAACGTAAAGGAAGATCAGCATCTTGCCTATCTTGAGGAGACATTTACTATACTAAGGAGATATAACATGAGGCTTAACCCACAGAAGTGCATCTTTGGTGCAATTTCATGAAAATTTTTAGGATGCATGGTTACTTGGTGTGGCATAGAGCCTAACCCAAGAAAGATTAAGGTGACAATAAACATAAAATCCCCTCATACAGTCAAGGAAGTACAGGAAATCACCAGGTGAGTAGTTGCTCTTAATAGGTTTATGTCGAGAAGCGTGGATATGTGCATAGAATTCTTTAAAATCTTAAATAATCTGAAAGAATTCAAATGGTTTGACAATTGCGAAAGAACTTTCAATAATCTCAAAGAATTCTTTGTGTCACCTTTAATACTTTCAACCTCATCTTTGGAGAGAATTTATATTTGTACTTGTCGGTCAGCTGCCGAGCTTTTTCTTCTGTATTGGTCTAAATTGACAGCAAAGAATATCGACTCTTTTATTACATGAGTCATGTTTTGCAAGGGCTAGAGCTTTGGTGTTTTAGCAATGGTTCTTTCAATAAGAAAGTTGAAGCCGTATTTTGAGACTCACCAGATCATGGTACTCACTAATCAGCTATTGCGATAGGCATTGCAATGACCTGACTTCTCCAAAAAGATGATAAAATATGCCCTAGAGCTAAGTGCTTTTGGTGTATAGTACAAACCTAGAACGATACTAAAAGCTCAAGTATTGGCAGATTTTGTGGCCTAATTCATTTGTGAGGAAGATAGTGTAGAGATTGCCGAGAAACCTATTTGGTACCTTTATATAGACGATCCTTTGACGAGAGAAGGAAGTGGTGCAGGCCTTTTTCTTCAAGATCCCCACAATGTCAAAGTTAATTATACTTTAAAATTCGGATTCTCGGCCAGCAACAATGAAGTAGAGTATGAAGTTTTGATTGTTAAACTAAAATTGGCAAAAGAGATTGGTGCCAAGAAACTTGAAGTGTTCTTTGATTCATAATTAATGGTGAATCAGGTCACGAGAAGTTATGTGGTAAGGGAAGAAGAAATGAGTAAGTACATGTTGATGGTATGAACACTCGCAGAAGAATTTCAATTTTTTTCAATCCATAGGGTTCCGAGAAGTAAGAACATTGCTGCCAATAAATTATCAAAATTAGGTAGTATGGCATTCCCCGACTTAAGCGACAAAATTTTTGTCGAATTTCTTCCACAAAAAAGTTTATCTACTCTTTCATAGAGTTGTGAATTGGCTCCTTACCTAAAAGAAGAATCTTGGATCAATCCCTTAATAGATTATTTGAAAGACGGTACTCTCCATGATGACAAGAATGGATCGCAAAGATTGGTTTACCAAGTCGCGAATTACACATTGATTGATAGTCAGTAGTACAAATGTGACAAATCACAACCTTATCTTTGATCCTTTCCTCCGAGAGATGCTTAGAGGGTGTTATTCGAACTGTATGGTAACATATGTAGTAACTATGTAAAAGCACAAACACTATATGTTCGAGCACTACGACTCAACTATTATTGACCAACCATAAGAGAAGATGTGAAGGAAGCTGTTCAACACTATTCATAGTATTAGAAGCACGAAGCACCGAGTCGAGTGCCTGCAATTGAATTATGTAGCCTATTCAGTCCTTGGCCTTCACCTAGTAGTGGTTAGATATTCTTAAACCTTTTTCGAAATCTACTGCCCAACAACAATTTGTCATTGTTGCCATAGATTACTTTACCAAATGGGCAAAGGCCAAAGTGGTGGCGAAGATTACCGAGTAGAAAATGGAAACGTTTGTTTTTAATTCCATAATATCAAGGTTCAGAGTTCCTTACATAATAATCATGGGTAATGGCCCATAGTTTGATAACGACAAGTTCCGAGCATTTTGCAAGAAGTATAGCATTTGCCTAAACTATACATCTATAGTACACCCTTAAACGAATGGTTAAGTTGAAGCTGTAAATAATATCATCTTATATAGCCTAAGAAGGAAAGTAGATCAAGTTAAATGGAGATGGGTTGATAAATTGCTGAATATCTTATAAGGGTACTAAAACACCCATAGAATTGTGATAGGGGAGACTCCCTTTAGGTTAGCATATGACACAAAAGCAGTCTTGTAGAACTTCAACACGATGGTTAATTAAGTTGGATTAAGGGAAAATTTGGACACCAGTAATGAAATTAGAGATATTGCTAATACTAAGGTTACAGCTTACCAGCATAGAGCAATTAAGTATTACAATAAAAAAGTAAAACACAAGGTTTTTCAACCTAGAGATCTGGTTTGTCTAAAGATGGAAGCAACTGGCGTGCGAGTGAGTCAAGGAAAGCTCAGCATGAATTAGGAGGATCTTATTAAGGTCCAAGAAGTCATTGGTGAGGGGACCTATTGAATAGAAAGGTTAGATAGATTAATCATCCATCGAGCATGAAATGCCGAAAATTTGAAATTATATTTCAATTGATTGTTCGGATGATGTTCATCTCCATTTGTTTATAAGGTAACAACTTACTTGCTTATAAGACAACAGTCTACTTGTTTATGAGAATTATATTTGAAGTCTTATTATGTTTCTTGATCTTTTTATGATTGCCAAGTCATTAAGCTCTAGACTGCACGAAGAATGAACTGACACAAGTTCTAGCCTATCGCGGTTAATGAACTACAGAAATTAATCTTACAGCCGAGTAATGTGGGTGGTCCATGTCTCGAATGGCTAACGGACAATGTATATAAAAGATGTACGGCGTATGAAATAAAACATGCTAAAATAATTAGGCGTATGAAGTAAAACATATCGAGAAATATCAAGCATGAGAAACAAAACATGCTAACAAATACGAACATGTGAAATAAAACACGTATATTATACATGCCGGGAAAACGTGGTGCATGAAATAAAACTTACTGGAAACAATTATATGAAAGATACTTGTCATTCAACAATGTATTCTTACAAATAACCGGCCTATTTTTAGAACGCGAAGTACAAGGAATATAAAGAAAATCCTACAGCCTATTCTCAAAGTCAGCAAAAGTAATTTTTGGATTAGAGGTTGGGGCATTTTTCGAGCAAACTTCTTTTTCGGCGCTTGGGGTTTAAAGCTGATAGATTTCTCTTTTCGCACATAAGTGATTTCTTTTGATAGATGTTCTTCATCTTCCCTTAGATCCTCGACATGAGCTTCATTATCACTCTTAGTAACAATCTTGGCACCTACTTTATCGTCCTCATCCTTGTCACAACTGCTAACTTTGTCATTGACGTTGGCGAAATCAAGGCAGGAGAGATCATAATTAGGGTAAAACTTTAAGATCTCCTCTCTTGCCTCTTAGAGCCCTTCTCAAAACTTCTTCTGTAAAAGTCTCTCGTACTACCAACTAAGAGTAACTATATTGAGTGCCTTTTCAACAAAAGGTCTTATTTTCATAGTCTCTTCCAACTTGGCAACATGGCTTTATAACCTCGTATTATCAGTCTTTAACTCTTTAATTTGCATTTTAAGGTTATCTTCTTCGTCGCTCATTGTGCAAAGAGTTTGGCCTAGCCCCTAGCACTCTTTTTTTTTTTTTTTTTTTTTTGCAGCTCCTCTTTTAAGCCTTCGAACTCCTTGTATTGCTCTTCAACCTTAGCCTTTAGACTTAAGACTTCATTGGTAGCTAAGGTATCTGCCAACTTTTCGGCAACTAGGTCTTCTTAGGGCTTTCTTGCCTCCATCTTAGCTCTTACCCTTACATTCTCAACAGCAATAATTTGGGCTTTAGAAGCATTATATGCATCTCTGATTTTCTACAACAATTTCACTTAATATGATGAGTATTAGAAGTGACCTAGTAGAACAAATGAAGACTAACTATTGTCATTACTTGAAAAAGAAAAGGAGTGTCAATAACTAAACAAATTCAACAGTTAAAAGGATGGTTACAGATATTCACATCATACAACTTGGCTACGATATAGGTCTTACTGCAACCATCGACCCTATTAACATCCTTCTTGGTAATCTCCTTATCCTTTGAAAGAATAATTCTTTTTATTAAGGCCAAAGATTTTGTCCTATCTCCTAAGGTTGAGTCGATATGTGAGATGGTATGGCTCCAACATGGGAAAAAGTACTCGTCAACCTCCTTGTTGGGGACAAATTCGACACTATTGATGCCGAGAGCTTTGTTGTACATTGTCTCTTTCATCCTCTCATCCAAATCTTTGGACCTTTCAGCAGGTGGTTGGTCGATAAGTTTTCTTCCCTAGTCTTTTATTAGCACTTAACACCACCTCCACCATCAATGACGACCCTTTGGTAGCAGTAGTATCTTTGGCCTCATTGTAGGGTTAGGCCTTTCAATTACCCTTTCTCGACTCAGTTGCAGGTTGAATATTCTCGATTGGAGGCTCCCCAAAATGAGCGACCTCGATTAACACAGTCTTCCTATCTACCTTCCACTTCTCATTCGATAGGGAAGCTTTCTTTTGCACTGCTACCTACTTTGCTATGTCCTCCTTTGCTATCTTCTTCATGGGAATAGGTCGAGTAGTAATGGCTACAGTAGTCGCTCGTTTATTGGCTTTTGATTTTTTGTCCTTGGCCTAAGCCAACAGCTTTGTAGGATTTACCTCACTAACACCCATATCTGCAATATGAGCCAATACGTTAATATTAATGTAAGGGAAAAGAATGAACTCACATTCTCCATGCCAAACAATGCCCAAAGGCAATAATTCTCCCCCCAAGTTGTGAGAATGGCTTTCCTCTTGTAGCTATACTTTACATGTTGGTAACTCATTAATGTACCTTCCTTTTCAAAAAAGATCGGCTCTTCGCTTTCATAACGCCTTATAATTATCTTAGCATCTTAGAAGAACATTTTGTTCCTCCTCTCTTAAATTTTCTTCGCCACTACGACATCATTTGGCATCAGTTATATATCCTTTGTGCGGATTGGTTCAGTTCATTGAGTTTAGAAATCCAACTCCTCGTCTAACACTATTGACATGAATTTGTCGTGCCACTTATGGATCTTGGATTTCAACCCATCCATGAACTTATGCTTATACCTTGCAACGACAAAGTACCAGTCATCAAGTTGCCTCATAATTGTGAAGAAATACTGGAATAGTTAAGGCGTAACCTTGACTTCAACTTCTTTACAGACTATCTTGAAAGCCGCCAAAAGTTAATATGTGTTTGGTGAGAACATACTCAGTACAACTCGAAAGTACTTGAAGAAGCCCTTCACAAATGCTAAGAAAGGGAAGTACAACCTAAAATCCAAATATTTCAAATATATGTGGAATTCGCACTCCTTTAGGAAACATACCCCTTTCCTCCTCTCTTAGTCTCCTAAGATTCCATGATTTGGAAAGGTCTTACCAGTATTGGTTATATTTCGTGATAAAGACCTTGTTGGTAGCAATGGCAATTCCATTTAGAGAGTCGTGGAAATAAACTATATTGTTGTATAGATATTTCGCTAGGGATCTCCCTTCTTTGTCTTTGAGATAATAATCTACTGTGAAAGTGTTAATCTAAGTGAGTTTATCTCACCTTTTCTCAATACTGTTAGCTGAGCTACTTAAGGAATACGCTCTCTCACTCCTTATTTGGGGGGAAGAAGTGCCATCAATCTCCTTCGCTTTGGAATCCGAGAGGATTAGTCAACGGATTAAGTTATGAACTATACCTGAATGGTTATAAAGAATGATGTCATAGAAGTTGAAGAATTTGAAAGCGAAGGCAAGAAAACGAACGAAAGTTTGAAGATGCAACAGGAGAAATCTACATTTGATTTTGAGCAATCCCTAAAATATGGAAAATTTACCCTCATAACTGCAAATGTGTTTCTTATGGTAATGATGCACTAGTTTGATAGTAGCATAGATTGTTGATGCATGTTTCGAGATAAAAATCTAATAATTAACAACTCTTTGATAGCTATTAGGCCTGCAGCGTAATAATGACTAAAGTGACATGTATCATGCCTCTTACTTTTTGGTCTCTTGAACAAGTAGGAAATTGAAAATTGTGACTTTTCGATTGGGATGTGATCTGTCTTGGTTGCCACCTTGCTTGGCATCTAAGGGACTACTCCCCACTCAGCCTCTAGTGTATTATATATTACTCCTTTTGTCGAATTCTTGAATACGGGAGTTGGAAGGCAAATATTGATAGTCAATTTTCATCTACTCAGTTTGATAAGCGCTAATATAACTTTACTTACTCATCCATTCGGCTGCTAATAGGCTGGGTAATCTACACTCTAGGCATCTTACTAAGTAATTTACATTTTTAGCATTTCATCAAGTAATATACATCTATTCATGATTTGAATTCAAGTTCATGGCACGAACAGTTATCATAAGTATGATTATATTACATAACTGCTTACTCTACCTACATTTCAAGGAAGGCATGTAATCAAAAAACTTCTATGTGTCTCGATAGTTATTCTGATAACTACTACTTCAGATACGACAATTTCCTATAAATATGGGAAAGAAACTCTATAAGAGACATCTGATAACTCTTGACTACTCACTTTAGTTTTCTCATTCCTGCTTAGTTTTCTCATTCCTGCTTACTAACTTAGGCATCAAAGTAGTCACACCTAACTAGCCTCAGTACCAAGCAATTTTCTTTTCTTTATAGGACATTCCTGACTTCCAAAATCCACCAACAACGAATAACTTGTTAAGCTATTCATAGGTCAAGCTCCATATAGATGAGATTTTGAGAACATGTTGTATCAAGCTTCTAACATTCATGACCTTCTTTTGAAGTGTCGAACTGAGCTACGGCTACATGTCTGAGCTTCGTATGTGTAGCACACAATTTATATATGTGACAAGCTATAGAGCTAAGAGCTAAGTTCTTCTGAAGTATGATTATTCATATTACCAAGCTCCATACTATTGAGTTCTAAATGTTGAACTCCACACTACTGAGTGCTAAATGCCGAGCTACCCAATTCTAGAGTTATTGAGTAAGTACTGTCGACCAACAATAATAGTTAAGACACCAAGTTTGTTCGAGTCATACCATGTTGCTAAGCTCTATGGCCGAGTAGCCAACATAGCTTCTTTACTTGCTAAGCTCCAAACACTTGGACTATAGTCAACCTCTCCACTCAAGCGAACACAAAAGCTTTCTGAACCAAGCTCACCCTTATTTATGTCCAACCCAATACCATACTCTACACAGTTGAGAACAATAAAAACATCAAATCAACTAAAGCACAAAGTGTCTAAGACTTGATAATCGAGCTATACAGTAGAAGCAAACTCACTTCATTGACCTAAGATGAATGGAATTAAGCTCATTTTATCAACCCAAGTATTTATTTTTAGCAGATATTGAGCTGCCTACACAATATGCCTTTATAATATGGCCGATGACAACAATTTCCAAGTAGGTTAAGGTATTGGTAGACTACCCAAATGAAGTAGCTCACATTAGCCCGAGCTCCCTTTTAATTTAATGCAACCTTTGAGGTCCAAACTCATGATAGTAAGCAACTAAGCTCTATGCTGATCTGCAACTATAAATACCAAGCTCCATCTACAATGGTAGCCATAATCTAAGCTATCCCATGTGACATTTAAGCTTTGACAAGCTCTTCTAAGTAGCAAAACCAAACTCCAAATTGTGCTATGCTCCTTAAAATGATGGCAACCATGACAACATGGCTAAGCTATCAATAACATGTTATGTTGAGTAGTTCTATGAATGGTAGGTTGCTCTCCATATAAGGTCAAGTAGTTGAACTAAGCTTCCATATGAGTTGCCAAATAGTTATCCAAGACTTGTCAAGCAGTTTGATAACACCAAAAGTTGAGCTTCATGGAATATATGTATTTTCAAGTATTAATGCTCTTCTTGTTTTACATCTTCTATGGTGTATATTGGCATGTTATTCAACTAATCTACTTAGTACATTGTACCTCCTAACCACCTCTTTTGTTGTAAGAGTGTGGAGATCCTTATTATCTAGTGTACATAGTTTTCTTTGATAAAGAAGGGAAAGGGAGCATATGGTGAAAAATGCATTTGTTCAAGATATTTTGAAAAAGAATAATTTGTTCTCTTGTCTTTTCGGTGAGCAATTGCATGAGATTTTGATTTATTGAATTCTATTAGTAGAGAATGCCAAGCTGTTGCATGTTAAAGCATGCTACATTATCCTTCTCTAATTTTGCTAACTTGCTATACACCAATATAATTAGTAAAAGAGTAAGCCGATCTGTATGGAGTGTAGTCGTACTAAAACAATATATATTCACAAGTGCTAAGCTATATTATACGGAGGTTAAGTTTTGTTGCATATATTGAGCATTGTCTTTTTGTGTACACATGTAGGAAAGTGAAACGTGGGTTAGCAAGGTGTTATATATACATGCCATCCTCATAACAAGTTGCAAGAGTTGTCATACATAAGGTAACTTCCCCTGCACAACAGTTAGCAATCCACCAAATTGAATGTTAGTCACACTTCATTATGTTAACTTGAACTCCAAATGTTCAAGCCTCACTCCTACTTTGATCCTCATTGAGAAAAGATGAGTAAAGATACTCTATCGTTATTTATAATTCATTCAATCATTTATTTTAAGGTATGTACTTTATGTTGTCCCCCATATTAATCAATTGTTAGTATTCACACTTGATTCATAAGCAAGGAATTATCTATCAACATGATGCTCCAATGAGAATTCAAGGACAAATTTAAGCTAAGTAAATGCTCTCCATTTTAAGCTTACATAAGCATAATTTGCTAACGGCCTGCTTTTTAATAGCTCTAAACCTTATCCATTATGGGTGACAAAAAAACCAAATAAAGCACAAATTCCTAAGTCCTATATTTGACAAACGATAAGAAAGGGATTTTCTTAGGTCTCTAAGTCCTAGAAAACCTTAAGCCACTTAACGGTGATGGGTCGAATGCTCTCAATACCGCGTGTGGACAATGAGCAGATAAATCAAAGTCCTACACATTAATGGACTAGAGGCCAACTAACCTGTCTTACAGCTCTAATTAGCGTAAGTTATGTCTGCTTAGACAACCTACGTGCTTTTCAAGCCTCTTCAAGCCCTCACCTTTTCAGGCGCTTTAACCTCTTTAAGTCCTCACCTCTTTAAGCATACTGACCTCTTCAAGCACTCTAACTTTGTCACTTCTTCACCTTTTTGGGCACATTGATATCTACAAGTGCTTTGACCACTCCTAACTTTTATCTCTTCAGGCCTTTGCTTCTTTAAGCGTTCTAGTCTCTTCATGCCTTGGATTAAAAACTTTTCCAAAGAACCTATAAAATCAATCTCCTTAAATACTCTCTTTGCCGACCTTGTCACTAAAGAGAGTAAGGGGCAAGCGTTGATAGGGTTTTTTTTATAACTACTCCATGAGCTCATGTTAGCTAATTAATACTTAATCTTAGTCCAATAATCTAGTGTGGGTGCAACTTTCACTGACTTTCTATAAATACCAGGTAAGGCAATCCTATCCTTCATTTGCTGACTTTGATAATCACTCTATAATTCCATTCACATCACAAAAGAGCTGACTTAGGCATTGAAGTAGTTACACCAGAGTACCCTCCAGCACCCTCCCATAGCCATTTTCTCATTTTGTAGGTGCTTACACACCAAAAAAAAAATCACCAGTCAACAGGTAGTAGCCTAGTTCGTATTTGTCTAACTCCATAAGTCTACCTCATGTAGTGCCTTTAAGGTATGTAGGTAAGTAGGGATCTCCTATATCCTACTAAATTGTTAAGTCAAGTGATTTGGATAATAGAACTTCATGATGTGGAAGTAGATAAGCAATACCCACATTAGTCAGATATCACTCCTATCTGAATAATATTCAGGGATTTTGGCCATGTTGTCATGCGTGTAAGAGATCCAAACCACTTGAAAACTTAATTGTTTAGAAAAGAGATGAAAATGCTCGAGTTAATAAGATAAGTACTTGCTCTAAATGCTGGCGGTCGAATGCATCCCTATATTGACTCCTTACATGCTTAAGGTGTTCGATGACATCAAAGTCTACCCCCAATCGACTCATCAATGGTTGGCCATCTACTATTGCTGTAGTCTGGCAACATAAAGAGGAAATGTGAGGAAAGTGCTCCCATACCCAAACATGAAGTATGATCGATGGCTTGCTAATCTCGTTAGCCTCCATTAACGAGGCAATGCACAACTAGTGATGAAGCCATGCCAAGTATGCTGCACTCTAAACATATCACCTAGTTACTGTAAGGCCTGAGAGGAGAAGGAGGAACATTAGATGCACTCGATTATTCAACTTATCTAAGAAGTGCATCCATTTTATTAGCTACATAATATGGGCTCAAGTTTAATGCTGGACTACAATCTCATTAGCATCCTCTAGCAAGTCACTGAAATTTCCCTTCAACTGAGACAATTTCACTCGTTCACCATGAATGACATTATAGAAAGTGTAAACACCTAATAAATGAAAGTACACATTAAGCTAGCTTGTTTATGTGTTACCTATCACAACCTAGCTAATAGTAGGGAGACTGACAAGCGAAGATACATCCTACAAGATAACTATCATCTCTCCTATATGAAAGTAAAATGTATGCGTCTTCTCTCTCTAGCACTCCACTAAGGCAATAATCAAATGCCAACCGAGCTATATGAATGGCACCTACCTCACACCAAAAAAACCCGACTAATCGAAGTAAGGGATTATCTAAGGATTTATTGGTATCTCATTTCCATTCTTACATCTAAAGATCACATACCTTCTACGAAACTTAAGCCAGCACTTCTCCTGCAAGTTAAAAAAAAAAGGGAAACCATATTACAACAAATATGGCAAATTGAATTAGAGTTGCTAAGTATTTTAGTAGTCCTTCCCTAAGCACTCTACACCAGTTTAAACTTGTGAGATGGGTACAATCAAAGAAGTGACCTATCAATTGTTCCTAGATCCATCTATACTCACACTTTTATAATGAAATAGCGAAGATCATATCGATACATAATCAAGGGTGAGTAAAAATATCATTAATGATATTGGAAATTGAAACAAATGGTAACTATCAAAAAGTCATCCATAAAATTTATAAAGTGTACCCATGCATCCACTTGATGTTTGTTGGCGGCTTCATTGCAAATAACTTCTCCTATTATGTCTGTCCCCACCACACAATTCACATAAATACTCTAGAGTTCCCTCTTAAATATCCATCTCATTCCAAAATTATTTTTCTTGAGACCTCCCATGTTTTCTTACCTTGTCTACTGTTTTAATTAGGTACCATACTAAAATATTAAGCGATGGCCAATTAACCTTGTTGACACATGGTATGAAAGAATATACCTATATACACAATTGATTCTACCACATATACTAATGATCAATATGTACTATACAATCCATGCGCAATTTTCCCATCACTGTCATTGTATGGGAGCATGAAATCTTATATGGTTGCCACTTATCATGAGTACATCGACGAGTCCTAAGTGCAACCATGTAGCTAATTTGCACCAACTATCAAACTTTCTCTTGATATATTAATTCAATAGCTTACTCATGTCCATCTATGTAGATATCTCAATCCTACACTAATTAAAATAATTGTTGCAGTTTAGAATGTTTTCTTTACTAATGTAGCAATGGGCAAGTTCTTAGTATCCCTTAAGGTATTGTTATAACTCTCGATAATATTTATGATCCCATGGTGAAATCGTACTCAGTTATTGTAGAAATGTTGATTTCATGAATTTCAACATATATTTATGTTAAGCCACTAACTCCGCCATGTCCGTAGGAGGATACTAATAGTCATCGAAATCATAATCATCATTTACAGGCCCAACACAAAACAAATCCCTACTACCTCCTATAAGATGACAAACGTAGATTAACTTAACCCATTGAGTCATCATGTCAAGACAATTACATATCAAACTCATCAGCTAATCATAAGTTGTATCAATTAGTACCCCAACTATTGTTATTGGATGTCAATTATAGTGCACCCCATGTCTCCTTTCTATAAAGTTTCCTCCAGTATAATAAACTATTCTCACATTATCCATTCTCACCTTATTTGTCTCAACAATTTGATAAAATTCACAACATCAATAAAAACTATATGTTCTATTTAAAGAAATACAGTCACATATACTAGTAATACAATAGTTAAATTGTAATTTATATACATATACCCGTAAAAAAAAGTTGAATCATTACTTAATATTATAGCACTATATATAACAGTTGAATTGACATTTAATATAACCAAAATTCAGAAGAAAAAGACCAAAAACATTTATGTATGTCTACATTTCATATTACACTTGCATATAAACTACACTAAGCAAACAAATTAGAAGGGGGAAAAATTGACGAGAATAATAACATAGCATACTACATGTACATACAAAGTTATTTTTCATCATTATAGATAAGTACAAGTGAACTAAAGTTAAAAAACAAAAAGGTATATTTTTATATTCTATAGCTAAAGAGAGAGAATGACAACAAGGTACATATTCCTCGTTGTTTTTTACAAACTTGATGTAGGATAGGGTTGATAATTGTGTTAGGAAGCCAAAGCTATTGTTGATTCTATAAGAAATCCATCAAAAATGAGATTGTAGAGATAGATATGGTGTTGAGGTTCTAGAATTTTAGAGAGAGAGAGAAAGAGTTTTGTCAAGAATAAGGGAGAAGAATAAGAAAGGTTTGGTGTATTTTAGGCTTAAGAAAACTATCTTTTGAAAAGGTAATATTAGTTGAATTTAAAATTACTTTTTTTAGGTGTTATATTCTTAGGAATGATTTTCCCGACAACTCTATTTTTGGTTTTTTATTTTATATTATTATTTTTCTTTTTCCAGAAAATGCTAGTATATCCATGATATTTCTTCTTCGTTTTCGTCTCCTGTCCCAAAGCAGAATCCCGAACTCAACCTTAATCGTCACATTAATACTGTGCCACTATCATCATGACCATTATTCCCGATCTAATTTTTATATCAATGTCAAGGATTTCGTTCTTATCCAAAAGATTATTTAGGTTGTTCCTTTGAGAGTAAACGATCCGAGGTCGTCATTAGCAAGGTGGATAATGCCTGAGGATCTATAAGCCACTTTAATCTCTTTCTTTAGTCGGAGACCACACTCTTGGAGATAATGACTGCAAATCATTATTAGGCTTAGGGTTAGAGTTAAGGTTAGAGGTAGGAGAAGGGGCGAAAAGGGAAAAAAGAAAAAAAAATCCGGTGATAAACTATGAATTTTTTTTTGCTTATTTCTTAATCTACTTATAATAATAATAATAATAATAAAGAGAATGAATATGCTTTAACCAACCCAATTCAGTAATTTTATGAAGGTTGTATGAGCTAAGTATTCATATCTTTCTCTTTAAAGACTTTAGTATCACGTAGTTACAAGTTATCTTAGCTAACTTTGATTGTATTTTTTAATTCTATAATAGCACGTTAAGTTGATTTTATAAAAATAGAATATATTTACTAGCTACTCCTTACTATAGACTTATTCTTGCATTTGGCTAGAAGAATAACCATTCCACAAAATCTTTATTATTAAAAAATGAGGAATTATCATTCATTTGTATGACTAAAAGAATAATATTTTTTTATATATATTTTATAGCATAATTTTATATTATTCATAAAAATTTTAAATAATTATAAGGAATAATTATTATTTCTCTATTTTATTCTCTTAATCTTATGCAATTCCATAAAACAAACATATCATAAATGACTTGGAGAGGCTGCTACATGAATTTTAGTGCCTATGTGTGTAGATGCTTCTAATACGAATCAATGGTCAATACATGTATTCTAGAATAATCGTAAATATAATTTATGATTGGTTCAATAAATTAATACGATATTTACGAATAGTTAAAATGAAGTTGGATAAGGAGTGAAATATCAAATCCTTTTTCGTAAATATTCGTGGAATCGAATGAAATAAAATTAAATATATATGTAATAATAATTGTAAAAAGTTTCTTAAAATATTATATATCATAATTAAATTAAAAATTAAATGAGTAATTTAATTAATAATAATAAATATGAAAGCGATAAAATTACTTCTGCTTTCTTAAAAGGAATTCCCAGTTGAAACCGAAATTGAAAATTCCAATTTTTAAATATAAAAAAATAAAACGAAATCAATTCTACCCGATTTCCACGTTATAATCATAAGATAAGGGCAAAGGAGATGGATTTGAGAGATCTATACATAGCCTAAGTCAAACTATTCATGCCCGTCCAGTGGAAAATCTGTACAGGTGACAATCAAGTGATGACTGTTTACTTTTTGTCTCGTAAAAATTGACAACGTGTCATGAACTAGAGACAAATAGGGTAGATATCTTTCATTGTTAGCGCCAGTGAGGTCCAATAGGGCTTTGGTCAATCATGGCGGCCGCATCCTTTGCCTTCGGTCCATCCAACGGCTGCCTTCCAGCTTCTTCGCAGAAATTAACAGCCAAATTCATTCAATCGTTATATGGCAATCCAAAATAATAACAATAATAATAATTAATAAATAAATATATAAACTTTCAATGTAAGTTTGTACCAGTTTTTGCACTTCACATAGTTGTCTTGTGTTATTTCCTTTTCCAATTACATAATCAAGTTTTTGTGATTTCTTTTTTCTTTTTAAACTTTATATACTTATATATGTTGAATATCAGCTCCATTACCTTTATTAAAAAGTGCAAAAACTCAAATTAAGTATTTAAAAATAAGAAACAATGCGGGTATACAAAATGAAAATAAAAATATATATATAAATTGATGTGATTTTTACCATGAGCCCTTTTGAATTTGGATACATAGAATTGCATCTTTTGTATTTAAGTTTAATTTCTTTCTACTGTAATTTGATTTATTTTGTACCATAGTGATATAACATATAGAGGACCAACCCGTAAAACTACAATTTCAAAAAAAAAAAAAAGAAGAAAAAGAATTTTATCTACTTAAATTACGAAATATGAAACTCAAATTATTATAAAAGTTAACATCTGAACAATGAGATATCATAACATTATTCTCTATTTCAATTTGAACAAAAAAACCTCCTATATTATAGAATTGAGTTCTTGAAATTGAGAATTTTCTACCTTGCTTAGGTTTAGGAGTGTAATCACCGTATAATAACATAAAAACAACAAGATTTCTTGTTCTAAGGTTATGACATAACTCTTTTAGACATATAAGAACAATTTCTATATAATTATATGCAATTACGAGATATCTCAAGAATCTTCGTATTATGGATATAGTTTCAAATAGGAAATTTTTTTAAAAGATTACACCTAAATTATTATTATTATTTTTTTCTAGAAAAAGAAACATGCTTTTTACTTTTCTGGTGTTATAAAATTTGATCGTTATATTTTTCTTTTAAGTTTAAACTTTTAACCCATCCCTTCTAGTAAAGTGCTATGTCAGTCATTGACTATAATAGTTAACACAATATTATATTGTATCGTAGAATCACTTGCCATAACCGATGAAATAAGGTCACTCATAACAGCATAAACTGTTAGTAGAGTAAATAATTAGTAAAATATTTAATTAATTAATGCATCCCCATATGAGGTTCTTGGTACAAGAATCTCATTTGTAAATTTAAGTCAATATTTGATCCAATCATAAAGTTCTAGTTTATGACTATAATTAGAATTGTAATATAACTCTCCCTCGATTATTTCCTGGTAATCGTTTTTCTCGCAAAGTTATATTAATTTACTGATCAAGAGTATCTCTACTTTTAACTAAAAGAGCATTATAAATATTAGGCATCTTACTAGACGGATCCAATATCGGATCAGTGATTTGAGCTGTTAAGTTTCAGGTTTTTGTTATTTTTTATTTTTTAACGAAGTTTAGTCGCTAGTTGTAATTTTCAGATTAATTGGTGGAATTCACCCGTGACGAATATGGTGCTGAAATAAAATCATTATTCTTTTAAAATTATATATAAGGTCGAAAGAAAAAAACTTTTAGCTAATATAAAATTAACAACGATTATTTTTGAATCATGTCAACGAAAAATCCAAATCTACCTCAGTTTCAGGGATTAAAATAAGCGATGCAATCATGGTTCGGTCAAAGGAAAAACATCAAAGCATAAATGATGCGAACATGCTTAACTGTTGTTATCTTCGCTAATCCCAACAACCATGCAATTATATGTGTTTGATTGATTGATCGATCGATCCAATCGCCAACCTTTTAGTTTAGCGCTTTGTGGGATCACGTTCGCAGAAAGACATCACGCATTGGTTGCGTAGGTTGTTCAAATTCTTCACGGGTCAAATACTTCACATGTGACCTAAAGACTACCCCATGTACCCAAAATGACAAAAACAAGCCAAACTTGTGTTACATGTGCATTTTCACAAAAATTGAGATTCTTCTCTTCCAAAAACCACTGTTCCTTAAACCCCAACACGCTGAAGCGACCACTTGCTGTGTCCGGGTAGCATGTCGGAGCCACCGAGACGACAGCCTTGGCTGTTTTTGTTATGCATCCTGAGTGTACTTTCAGTTTGCAAATGTGATGATGAACTGCAAGTGTTACTTAAGTTGAAGCTATCACTTGAAAAATCAGAAACCGATGTTTTCACTTCTTGGACAGAGACCAACTCCAAATGCAACTTCACCGGAATTGTTTGTAATTCCGATGGACTAGTCGCTGAGGTCAAGCTCCCCGACAAGCAGCTTGTAGGAACGCTTCCTTTTGATTCTCTTTGCACTCTCGAGTCACTGGAAAAGCTTGATTTTGGAACGAACTTTTTGCAAGGAAGCATTAGTCGACACTTGGGGAATTGTACTAAGTTGAAGTATTTGGATTTGGGGAACAATTCTTTTGTTGGAAATGTACCTGACTTGTTCACTCTGAATAAGCTGGAGTTGCTGGATTTGAATAACAGTGGTTTCTCAGGGATGTTCCCATGGAAATCACTGGAAAACATGACAAGTCTCGCTTTCTTGAGTCTTGGGGACAACATATTTCATCCAAGTCCATTTCCGCTAGAGGTCTTGAAGTTGGAAAACTTATATTGGCTTTATCTGAGCAACTGCAGCATCATGGGACAGATTCCAGATGGAATTGGGAATCTCACACTGCTTCAAAATCTAGAACTATCTGATAATCTATTGTCCGGGGAAATTCCTGAAGGAATCGGAAGACTGAACAAGCTTCGGCAACTTGAGCTTTACAATAACTCATTGACAGGGAAGTTTCCATTTGGATTTAGGAACCTCACAAATTTAGTGAACCTTGATGCATCTGATAACCAGCTTGAAGGGGACCTTACAGAGATAAAGTTCTTAACTAGATTGGCCTCCCTTCAACTTTTCGAAAACCAGTTATTTGGGCAGATTCCTGAGGAGATTGGAGAGTTTAGGTACCTCGAAAGTCTGTCTCTCTATACAAATAAGTTTACGGGTTCACTTCCTCAAAAGCTGGGATCATGGGGAGCTTTCAATGTCATTGATGTTTCCGAGAATCTCCTTACAGGTAATATTCCACCAGATATGTGTAAGAACGGAGCATTAACTGATCTTCTGATGCTACGAAACAAGCTTTCAGGCAGCATTCCTGAAACTTACGCAAATTGCACAACTTTAAACCGATTACGGTTGAGCAACAACTTGCTCTCTAGAACTGTCCCTGCAGGAATATGGGGATTGCCAAATCTTTTAATCCTTGATTTGGCACGGAATCAACTTGAGGGTCCAATAAAATCTGACATTGGGAAAGGGAAATCCTTGGCACAGTTATTTCTTGCTCACAATCGGTTTGGTGGTGTTCTTCCAATTGCAATCTCAGAAGCATCTTCATTGGTCACGGTTCAGCTGAGTTTAAACAAACTCACAGGAGAAATCCCATCCACCATCGGAAACTTGAAGAAACTCGGTGATCTATATTTAGATGGAAATATGCTCTACGGTAGCATACCGGAGTCAATTAGCTCCTGCGTTTCACTTAATATCATAGATCTCTCTAACAATAACTTATCAGGAGAAATCCCCGCAAGCATTGGAAATTTACCAACTCTGAACTCCTTAAATTTGTCTAACAACAACCTCTCTGGGGGAATCCCAACATCTCTGACATCTCTAAAACTAAGCCAACTTGACTTGTCAAACAATCAATTGACAGGTAGCATACCAGAATCCTTGTATATTGGAAGCTTTGATGGTAATCCAGGTTTATGTAGTCAGAGGTTTCATCAGTTTCATCCATGTTTGTCTGCTTCCAACGGATCAAGTCATCAGATTAGGACAATCCTTTCTTGCTTCATTGCAGGAATAACTCTTCTGGTAGTTTCATTTGGTTGTTTCATGTATGTGAAGCTTAGAAGGACTCGTAATATTACTTGTCCATTGAAGACTGACTCCTGGAATATGAAGTCCTACCATGTCCTTAGCTTCACAGAGAGGGAAATTGCTGATGCCATAAAAAAAGAGAATCTAATAGGCAAAGGAGGATCAGGAAATGTGTACAAGGTAGTACTAAGGACTGGCAAAGAACTTGCCGTGAAACATATCTGGAGATCTCATAATGACAATGGTAGAAGTTGCAAAAGCAGTTCCACGATGCTAATTAAGAGCAACACAAGATCACGTGAATATGATGCAGAAGTGGCTGCATTGAGCTCAATCAGGCATGTGAATGTGGTTAAGTTATACTGCAGCATCACAAGTGAGGACAGCAATCTGCTGGTCTACGAGTACCTGCCAAACGGAAGCTTATGGGATAAGCTACACACATGTCAAAAGATGGTAATGTCTTGGGAAGTCAGATATGCGATTGCCCTAGGTGCTGCAAGGGGATTGGAGTATCTGCACCATGGGTGTGATCGACCTGTAATACATCGTGATGTGAAGTCCAGCAACATTCTTTTGGATGAAGAATGGAAGCCAAGGATAGCAGACTTCGGGCTGGCCAAAATGGTGCAGCCTGCAGGTGGAGGACAGTGGAGTCACAACATTGCTGGAACTCATGGATATATAGCTCCTGGTAAGCATAGACTGTCATTAAACTTGAGTTTTGAATGCCAAGATTTTGTTTCCAACAGGAAAACCACGCTTAGATGTTGTAGTTCCATTTTATATGCTCATTAGTCACCACTGCTTTTACATTATATAGTGTTTTCTTGCTATTGATGACAGAGTATGCATACACATGCAAGATAAATGAGAAGAGCGATGTGTACAGCTTTGGTGTTGTGTTGTTGGAGTTGGTCACAGGGAAGAGACCGATTGAACCAGATTTTGGGAACAATAAGGACATAGTTTACTGGGTGCTCAACAACATGAAAAGCAAGGAGTCTCTACTTGATTTGGTGGATCCAACTATCTCAGACAACCTCAAGGATGATGTTGTTAAAGTGTTGAAAATTGCCATTCTCTGCACAGCAAAGATTCCGGCCTTAAGACCATCCATGAGAATGGTAGTTCAGATGTTGGAAGAGGCTGAACCGTGTAGGCTTACCAACATCAGTGTAGAGAAAGTAGGCGAAAGCAGTCAAAAGCTGGAAGGTAGCAGCGAATTCAAGCCAAGCCACTGAGGTCAAGCCTTTTTTCTTTCTTCACGTTTTATGACTTGTGCACACCATAGAAGACATTAATGTGAAGCTTTAGAAGGAAAGAGCATAAATGAAACGCATGTAGTGAAGTGGATTCCAAAAAGGGCCAACTAGGTATTTCTAAGTTCAAGTTCAAGGGATATAGAGAAATAGAGATTTTGTTTTCATGGTAGTCTTGTAATGTAGGCGTACCAGCAACAAATGTACTCCCTGATTTGTAGTATATGATTTTCTGAAGCGATACCGTCTTTTCCGCTATCTTGTTTTGTCCTGGTAACTCATAAGCTCAGCTTCCCTCCCTAGTCAAATTACGATTGATGTTGGCCAACAAGCAATGTATCTTCCATGGTTCACAAAACAACCAACTAGACTTTTCGGAGCAATCTCAACCCAGAAACTTTTAACCTTAAAAAGTTGGATACCAGATAACTGAGGCCAATAAATGGTCGACACAGAAGATAACAACCAGGGAAACATGTACCCAGAGCGTAAAAACCTTCTACAACCCATAAAAGCTCTAAGAAGATCTCTTGAGCTATCTCATAAAATATTGTAACTTTACTAAAGGATGGCATGCCAAGTAGTGTGGGTGAATTCGTACAGTCAAAAGGCTGTTGTGCCCCACACTCCAGGCCACCTCCCACAACTGAGCCCAAGCTATGGGGAACTGGGGGATGGGTGCTCGATACTGTCTTTGCGAACTACTCAACAAAGTGCAACTGATTCTGTTTGCGAATAGATAGAGTGCTAAAAACAGGATCTCTTGATCCTTTAAACTTCAATGTCACATTGATCATATATGTAGCTTGAAACATAGGAATACCAACTTTTACCTTGGTGGAGCACTTACAATCATTTGTCTGTAAATGATCAATTTTATTTATCTTCTTCTTCTTAGTTTACGTACAGCATTCCAAGCCATAGTAGCAACCTATCTCTACTCTTTACCATATCTAAGGATAAGATTTTTAGCCCCTCAGCTCTCTGATAGTTGAGTAAACTTGAAAAAAAAAAAAAGAAATGGTACAACAACGTTGAAAAGCACATTGTACCAATACATCTCAACGCCTAACAACTCTTAGCAGAATCACAGTGCATAACCCGAGCGGCTATTTGCTAAGTTGGTGCACTTGGCATACCTGGAATCAGCATCCTGGTGAGCTAGAATGTGTATGCGAACAGCATTCCAAAAGTAAACCTAGTCGATTATCTAGTAGCTAACCGATGATCCCCATATCCGAGCCAAATTGTGTGTGAAGGCAGAAAACTGAGCAACTGAACAGGCCACTTGCAGCTTTAGGGATTGATCCGCAGAACAAATGTGATTTTTTTTATATGCCAAAAACCGAGCTTAAGCCAATCTCGTACCATACCATGCATGGATGCAAACCTAGTAACAAAATTGACGACGCGACCAATTATTATATAACCTGGAAGTACAATAGATCATGACTTGACATTACAGAGCACGTGGGTGGTCAATTTAAAATTAACCATTTAATACTATTTATTTTTAAATAATTAATTATTGCTGTAATATAATTTTTCTCCAAGTAAATATTTGCTTGATTGTATCGTGGTAAACTGGTCAGTTCCTTTTTGCTGGATCGGTTTTAACCAGTTCACCAATTCGGTCTTACTCTTTTTTTATTTATTATTGTCAACTATTATTTATTGTATTTTTAGATTTATTAATTTTACCAAAGCATTAATAATTTTGATGATTTCTAGTCACAGACACCTTTTTAACATGTTTAATACTATTATGAAGATCAAACCAAGTTATTCTAAAAGTTAATTCAAGATTTCTAATCCAATTATGGATTTTAAGTTATACGCTTTTGGGGATTTTCGTTAATAAGCAGTATAATTTGTTGTTTAATTAAGTAGATAATGATAACTAGCAAGCAATACACTTGCAAATCATGTGCAAAAATAAATACTATAATCTTGGGCAAATAGAGTGAGGATTGAATTCAAAAAAATATATTGGATGGTTTTTATTATCTCCATAAAATGTAATTACGTAATTTATGTTGGTAGATGTGCTTGAAACCATAACATTAATAAAATTGAAAGGGTTTAATTGTAATTAAATTATTTTAATAATTTTTAAGGAGGTGGAGGATTTAATATAGAATGCACTTATTTAATAACATAGATAGATTAAATGTAGATATTAACACATACAATAAAATTACAAATTCAAACTATATACACATGGTGGTTACATAAAAAACAAAAAATGAATACTTTATAAGATTCAAATTCTATATTCTTAATTAATGAAGGAAATCACTCACAAAAAATAAAAAATAATAATAAGCCACTTATGAGACTTACATGATAAAAGACACAAATATGTATAAGAGGAAAAGGGGAGAGAGAGGTATTGATATTCAATCATGCTTGCAGCATGGTCTAACTGATTTGGTATCATCCTTCTTTTGGCTCTCAAAGAATTGCTCGATGGATGAGGATGGATTCTTCCCATTGACTTTGCTTGCCTTTACTGTAGCTATAACAGAACAGTCTAAAGGCCTTGCTTCCCATGTGTACTAGATGCAATAGTCACGTTAGTCCTTCTAATGCCATGTTCCTTCAAGAGTAGAGCATGAATATATCCTCTAGCACCGATTTGATTCCTTCCCCCAACCCGCCCCCACCCCCTCGTGAGTTTGAGTACTCAATTTAGGGATAATAGGCCTCCATATCTTCATGTTGTCGAACCACGGAAAGCCCACCCAGAAGATACAACGA
The DNA here is from genome assembly GCA_024138015.1 of Lumnitzera littorea. Taxonomy (NCBI): domain Eukaryota; kingdom Viridiplantae; phylum Streptophyta; class Magnoliopsida; order Myrtales; family Combretaceae; genus Lumnitzera; species Lumnitzera littorea. Next base: position 58,236,665 of record JAMXBB010000010.1, read on the forward strand.
TGACATATTACTCAGCTTTTTTAGAATACTCACGTATTCGGGCTTGATAGTAACATGGTGTATCCATGAGTTCCACTTGGTGATCGTTTGTCTTGGTATGTCGAAATAACCGTAGGAGAGAGGCAGCTCCTCTCTTTCATTTTGGAAATGTAGACTAGATAGAAATAGAAGAAAGCTGTGGAAGGAAGGGAAAAAAAAAAAAAAAAAAGGGAAATTCACGAAAATAGGATTTTTATTTTCGTTAGCTTTGACCATGTTTTCCAACTAGAAGGCTCTCCTGCTGTTCTTGAAGGCACTTCCCTGTCCAAATATGCTTCTATCTATGAACAATGTTCTCCAACTCTTAGATAAAGCTTTGACTTGTTTTATTTCCCAATCCTTTCCGGTGCATTTTTGCAACTTGATAACTCGTCCACTCATTTCCCTTGCTTTTCTGCCCATTTTTGGAGAGAAAGTAATGTGCCTCTTGCGTGGAAGTGGTTCGTCCCATTTCCATCCATTTTCTAGCCCCTATAAAATTAACCAAATACAAACTTTCCTTTGATTTCCACCGAAATCCACCGGTTTCTGAGCATCCAAAAACAGTGGTAGCATTGAGTTTCTTCTAATAAACGTCTTGAAATTTGGATGAAGCTCAGGTTTGATAAAGCAGAGGACATTAGCGACATGCATGTGCAGAGAGGTCTTTACTCTTCCCTTTTTCCCAAAAATATCCTCAGTGATGGTATCGCGCATCCAATTGTGATGATGAGAGAGAACTCGTAGTGATCGCCCATCGACATGGACCCATAAGTCTTTTTCTTTGATTGCATAAGTGGCATGAGGTCTTTCGTTTCTGTATCCATTGGCCAAGTTAAGTTATGTTAATACACCCTGAAAATAGCCGTGGATTTAACTGGGATCAAATTAGTGTATTAAAGAGAAAATAAGAAGAATTTATAGATGGTGTGCAAATCCGACGTGTGCCAGAGGACTTCATTAGAGTATGCATGGCGTGCTCTGGACAAAGTGATTATCTCCTCCAATCCAACAATGACGATCACAAATTCGTGCAATGGCGCTCTAGAGTGTAACAAGTTTTCCATTCCATACCAAAAATGTATCAAAGTTAAAATGTTAATATGTTTATGGATGGAATGTGATGTGTATTCAAGTGAAAACAATGAAATCAAGATGAGATGAGATATTAAAAAAGAAATGGAGAAGGAAGTGCGAGCGGGTGAGCGAAGGAAGAAGAGAGGTGAGTTGATGAACTTGGAAAGCATCGACTTGGGATGAATTCTTGATGTTGGTTGATTTTGATTGGTAAGATACGTCTCTCCCTAGCTATCATGAAAAAGCGTCGGACGCATCGCTATGAAGAAGTCGGAACTAGCTTCTTGATTGGCTTTACTCGAACTTCGTCTTTGGGGTGGAAGCCGATAACTTTTCATTCCCTCTCTTGCTTGCTGATGGATTGCCTTGATGAATCTCAATGCTACTCGCTTAGCCTGTTTCTCAAACACAAAACGACGGAAGAAGAAGGAGAAGAAGAAGTTACGAGCGGATTTTGGAAGCCAAGGACAAATTTATAATATAAACTCAAATTTGATATGGTTAAGCGATTCAACGACGGTGCCGTTTTAATGAAAAATTAAAAGGTAAATTGATTTATGATGATGGAATCTTTATTACGTTTGCCTAGATTGATCATAGAATGAGGATGGATGAAGTAAATCATTATAAGAATAGTGCATCCATTTTTTTTTTTTTTTTTTTTTTGGAATGAGGCGCCACTTCTTGTAGAGCAACCCATGTGAGTTTCAAACAAACTCCCCCTCTTCAGCTTCATCCTAATACTTTACAGCATGATTTGGAACTCCTCATCTAGTGAAGCTTTGTCCAGATCTTTAGATAAAGTCTTGCTCTTGATCAAATCAACTAACTCGCCTACGTACACAAGAAACAAGACTTGAAAAAACGTGAGATTTCACAACTACTATTTATTAACATGTTGCCATAGGGATAATTCAAGATTCATGAGATTAAAAGTTGACACCATAAGTTATGCTCTAAAACCGTAAAGTCGTAACAATCCTGTCGTATAAACCAACTTATTATAGTAATTAACCTTATAATCCTTATCATAGATATAATTTACATGTATATAACTTCTTATTTTGAAGTAAACAATTCAATTAAAATTTAAGATAAATTTACATAAAAAGGTAGAACCATCATATATATATATATATAATTACATTCATATTGTCTTAAAATCGTAGGAAATTACACATACTACAGTAGTCGGCTAACTTACATCTCACATATCAATTCATAAACTTAAAAGTACTATCAAGACATTAAAAAGACTCAATCGTATAGTCATTTGATCCTCACTCTCCATAATTTCAAAAGAGAATTGACCTCGGGATAATTGTATCATTGAATATTAGTCAGAAGTTAAAACCTATAAGAGAATTTATATGAGTATGAGCAACCACAGTTTAGTAAGTTAGGCTGAAGACTTATGAATACATAACAAACACAAACAAGATTATCATACAATTAATTATATGCAATGCAATAAGCAAATACTATCACACAGTGTAGTTTGATTCGTTGTAAAATCAAAGTAATTTCACACGCTCTAATCCGAATTGAGAAGTTTTCGTATTTATGCAACAGCTCATAACCAAACCTAAGTTTATGTAATGAAGACATCGATCCCCCTAGACTATCTTTCGAACCAATGCATTCATCCTTATCGTGATGTCTTTTCCTATCACTTAGTTCAGCTATGGATGAGGAAAAAACCATTATGCTATCCAGCATTATCTTTTTTTAATATGTCGGTGTTTAGTTAAAGAATCCTAATAGTCTTTTAAAGAGTTGCAATGCATATTTAATTAAGGTATTTAAGTCGATTATGATTAGGTGCGGTTTAGGGTGATCAAATAAATTTTCATACCATTCAATTCACATCAATCACTTAACACAACATATAATTCAATACGCTTACAAGCACATGCGTATAACTACTTACAAGTAGAATTATATACAATTCTAAGTCTTTAAGTATTTCAAAGTAATACTCTAAAATATGATAAATTATTAAACTCAACTTACTTGGAATCCTTAGTTCGCTCGCTCACTTATTTGTCGCAGGTCGACTTGTCTTCGTATATCTTATAATATAAATATGCCTTTAGTATTTATATCTTGATATATATACTCTAAGTTATGATTTAATGCTATTCTTCACACATATATATATATATATATATATATTATTACTGATTCATTTTAGGTTAGTTTTGAGTTTGGTTTTCGAACCTAATTCCAACTCAAGTTCTAAATTATTTCTAATTACGAGTATTATATATAAATCCTAAAAATGTGATCCAAACTCTAATGTGAAATTAATTACATCAGGCTTGAGTATTCGAAGTATTACTTTTGGGTCTTTAATTAGTATTCCAGTCTATTTGATACATTCTAATCCTCATTTATGTATCGAATTTACTTCATATATGAGAAAAATTTATATTTTTCATATAATCACCTAAATTAATGTTTCCTACCAAATTTAATATGTATTAATATTATTATATTATCCAATTTAACCTAATATTTTATATTTATTATAATTCCAATTCTACATATTATCAAAATTATATATTTTACTATATAATACTCCTAATAATCACATCTAACACCCTAAATACCACCATTATCAAACTACTTGAAATATGAACATCTTAAAACACCTAATTATATACTAAATTAGTAATTATTCAATTAACTATTAATTAATCCAAAAATGCCTAATTATATACATATTTTAAAGGCTTGAAAATCACTTAAAATTTTTGAAATTTAATTTGTGAAAAAGGGCTTCATAGCACTATTTTATATTATCTAAGTAGTCTACATAAAAAAATTGAGCTAAAAAATACACTCTTATGACTATTTAATTCTAAATCGAAACATGCTCGGTTTTGTATAGTTTTTTAAGTACCATATGTTTCCAGATGTGATTAAATCTAACTAATATTTTTCACTAAATCTATATATAATAAAACATCAGAATAATAAAATTCATAATTTTTTTGATAAAATTAATAATTTTAATAAATTACATAAAATCAAGTTAGAATCGAACTTATTTAGCCGTTAGGATTCTAACCATCAGCAACTACCCTAAGTGTGTCGACCAGTCCAGGTAGTGGCCGTAGGGTGTAGTGGTGGCAGTGGTTTGGTTCTAGTTGGTGGTAGGTCGGTGGTTCGATCCAATTGCCTTAACTACATAAATTTTTTGTAATTTTTTTGAAAAAAACCTAATTTAATCTTGTTTCAATTCTCTCTATTTTTCCTACTCTACATACTACCCAATGAGCTCCTAAAAAAAAAAAAAATTGGCTATTTACAGAGTTTTTGGGGAATTTTGGTGTATTAATTTGAGTTAATAAATGTCTTATCCACTTCAAATTTAACTTTCTAAGTGGATTAATTTAATTGGTCAAATTCTTTTCTTTCTTCCATGACCTACCACAACCTAAATCTAGATCATTCTCCACTTCTCTGATTTTTCCTTCATTTTTTTTATAGTTTTATTTAAATATTTGGCATTTTCTTAGTATTTTTTAGGCATTTTAGGTAATTTCACTTATTTTCACTTATACGTAAATACATATAAAGTACAAATAAATACTCTTAAGTATTATTGATGTTATTCTATAATTTTTAGTGTGCATATAATTTATCTTTAGTTATTCATTAGTTATTGGAACTCGTTTTATTCATTTCTAATAAATAACGAGTAATATACTTAAAATTTGATATTATAATATTTTATTATTTTATTACTTATTTTCCTAAATTCAAACTTACAAAATCACTTTTACTAATATTTATAGCTTTGTTTTATAATTTAGGCTCGATCAAATCGTTTAACCGATCGCCATAAACCTTACGTACTAAATCCAATCCTATAGTTATAGGGCTTACAACAAGATGTATGCTTTATAAGTTGCAATGCTAGACTCTACATACGCAATTATTATTTAGCTCTACATTTTAGAGTTTTAGATACATTAGGCAATGAAGGAGAAACTATATAGCATATATAAGCCAAGCAACAACTTTAATGCCTTAATCCTTTCTCAAAATGGCCAAAATCCTTAAACCTTAGATAGGGAATTTTGGTCACAAGGTAAAATGATGAGGGTGGAGTGTTCTTACACTAAATTAAGTTATACCTTATAGTCAATTGAGTTGATCACTTAGACTAAATAAGGTCTGGATAATCATAGATGATTTAAGAGGATTTTACTTAATAGGCTTAGACTAGAGACCGTTAAGACTAGCTGAATGAGACTTCATTTTTCTTAGCAAACTCATATACTCAATAAGACTATACCATTAAGCTCACATACTCAAAAGCTCACTAATGAACTAGCTTATCACATTGGTTGGTACCAAGGTAATCTAATGTCAAGCACCGAACTCTATAAATACTCCCCTTAACTCTATACTTTAAGGGTGGGATTCTTACAATCATTTAAAGACCAAAAAAGGAAAACTTTACAATCAAGCTTCCATACTTAAGGACAAATACATACCAAAAGATTAAAACTTGAGCCATTCCCCTCAAATCTCAAGAATAATGAAGTTAATGCTTTTGAGCTCCTTTACTTGTCACAAGTCTGTCAACTTGCTAAGACTAGGGACGCAACTAAGGTAGGTTTAGGATAGGTTTAGCAATCCCTATATCCATCTCATTATTTGTAGGGTATCCCAAAACCCACCCAAAACTCTATAGGGTTTTAAGGGTGTTTCCAAAACCCACCTGATAAGCTTATTGGGAAGCCCAATTCTTGAACTCGAAAACTGTTTTCCTTTTCTTTTTTTTTTCTTTTAATAGTAAGTTATATAAATTTAATTATATAAATTAAATAGGTAATGTAAAGATTAGGAAAAGTAAAACATTGAAATTCTATAAATGCAAAATAATACTATGAATCAACAATGGAATTTTAAATTAGAAATTGCTTAGAATTTATTTCGACAAATAGTAAACTCCCCGTTCTTGTTACAAGTAAAGAAAACCTCTAAAATTAATGCTCAATTAAATCCCATAACTTTCCTACTAAGAAAAAAAAATGCTTTTATATTATGTAAGCAAAATAATTGCATACATTATAATATGAATCTTTACAATTATCATCTACATAGTTTTACCTTATAATGAGGGAGAAAAATGTTTTTCTATTGACACAAAAAATAAATAAATAAATAAGCCAAAAATAAAAGAATTGGCTACACAAGCAAAGAAAATTTGATACTTGTATATGAAAATAATAGCTTCTCCACAATAATGTAAACCCAAAAAAATCAACCTTTTACTTTATTATATTATATTTACTATAAACAAATATAATGATATTATGTTTATACTTAATCAAAAGCACGAAATCAAAAAATTTGTTAATTTTTTAATCAATAGTTTTTATTTTCTATAATATATAATACTTGAGTTATTTCTTACTAAGTAGCGGGTTTTCTAACGAGTTTTTTAAAATACTCAGAACTCAGAACTCGTCTCAAAACCTAATAGGGTTTTTAGGTATTTCCCAAAACTTTATCAAAAAAATACCCTATAGGGTTTTTACCGGATTGGACTGGTTGGGAACCTATTATGACCTACCCAGTTACATCCCTAGTTAAGACTGTCAATTCCTCCCCTTTAGTCCTCTCAAATTCACCCTACTTAAAGTTGTCATCACAAACCATATCACTCCTTTAAGGTCATGTGAAGCGCAAGATTCATGTAAATGTAAGAAACACATGATAGCATTAATTAGAACCTACATCTACAAATTTCCAATCAATTTTTTTTTTTTTCCAAATGTCCTTATTTGATATGTATATGTATATATGCTAAAACTATTATAATATAGCAGCGTGAGTGCTGGTATCCTAATGAGTTGGACTAGATTCATATTCTCCATCCCTAAAGTTGTAATGTGATAATAGTATATATATATATATATATATATATATATATATATATATATCACAATTTAAAAATTATCAAGGTGATTTATTTACTATTAAAATGTGATGGTTTTTATTTGATGTATAGATTGTTAGTGCTACAACATATGTTAAATAGAGTCAAAAAGTTCCAATGTCTTGATCCTTGATGTTGGCTTCTCGTTCTTTTGTTGGTTAAGGTATTATGTAGTATTTTTATATGTTACTTCTTTCTTTTTCTCATAGGACAATATTGTCACGACTCTTTTCTATCTTCTTTATCTCTTATTAGATCTTATCTAATATGTTTTCTATTCACTTATGATGTCCTTTATTTTTATTGCAATTAGCACTATTCATAATAAAATTAGGTTTCATTTCTTTTTCCCTTTTAAGCTCTTCATCTTTATAATATGAGCAGCTTCTATGGTCCCCTCTATGTTTTTTAGGGGACTAGCCTAACTTTCCATTTCGCCCTTAATTGTATATCCATTAAATTTAAACCATTAAAGATATAATTACTTCAATTGTTTAAACATAATAGATACAAAATCAAATGTGAGATAGAAGGCTGAATTAGTTGCAAAGTTTAGGGGGCTCTCTTACCTTTCAAACTAGTTTTTTAAGTTGAATTCCCCTCTTGAACTTAGATCATAACATATGATGTTCTTATTAAGAGGATAACCTATGGAAGGGGTGATCTAAAAAAGGAGTGACTAAGAGAGGACTACCAAGAAAAGGAGTAACCTAGGAGGGGGCTATCTTGGAAGGGGTTGCTTAGTAAAGTAAAGTAGGAGCTACCTAAAGAGTAGGCAATCTCGTGTGAAAGTTACTTAAAGTGAGCAGTCTAAAGTAAGCCAACATGGTCGTTGGCATTTGAAAAGGGGTGGTAATGTTACAGTTCTATATGAAAAAGTAATATGGACTAAGTGTATTACTTAAGTTTAAGGAGTTCCCCACCTATTAAGCTAGTCACTTAGGTTGGACTTAAGTTTAGATTAGGCTAATAAACTTTAAACAATTAAGAGCTTTCTTAGGGTTGGGATACTATAGACATTGTATTAAAGAATATGCTATTATAGCAAGTCTTTTAACAAGCATGCTACAAAAAGACAAGTTTGAGTGGATATAAGCTACTATGTTAGCTTTTGAATAATTGAAGGCTCTTATCATAGTTCCTATTTGGTCATTACTAGATTTCCCACTACCTTTTGTGATAAAAATAGATGCCTTGGGTATAGGGATAAGAATTATTCTATTGTAGAATGATCACCTATTTCTTATTTCAATTAAATGCTCCCATTACATTTACAAAAAGGATCAGCCTATGTAAAAGAATTATTTGCTGCTAATGAGAAAATGGTGACAGTATTTACTAAGGGTACATTTTACTATAAGAATTGATCATAAGAGCTTTAAAGAGATATCAATGTAAGTAATTCAGACCCTAGAATAACAAAAGTATTTGATGAAATTGATAGGCTATTACTATTCAATTGTTTATAAAGTAGAGGCTAATAATTTAGTAGTAGATGCACTATCTAGAAAAGATTCTAAGCTAAGTACATATATGGGCATTTCTCTTCCATGCTTTCATTTCGTGGACCAATTGAAAGTAGAATATTAGCAGTTGATAGATTTTCAACAAATTATTATAGGTGTATAGTAGGAGACTTTTCACAGGTGGATTTTATAAGGCCTTTATTTTTAGTGCCTTAATCCTCTCTTATTCTTTCCATTCTAACAAAATGTCATGATTCTCCCTTAGACCACTTTAGTTTTTAGAAAACTTATATGAGAATTTCCTAACATTTCTTTAAGGGGGGAATGAAAACACATATTGAAAAGTATGTTCATAACTATGTCATATGCTTATAAGTGAAATATTAGACTAAATCACCAGCTGGCTTACTATCCCCCTTACCTAGACCTAATCAAATTTGGGAGGACTTTAGTTTAGACTTTGTCACTTATCTACCAAGGTCTAATGTTATTAAGTGATTCTTGTAGTCGTGGATAGACTTTCTAAATATTGTCATTTAGGACCATTAGATTCACACTTTATAACAACCAAAGTACCTTAGTTGTTTTTAAATATGGTGGTCAAGTTACATAGGTATCCTAAGTCCATCATTTCGGGTCATAACCTTATATTCATGATCAACTTTTGGAAGGAACTCTTTTCATTAAGCGGTACTACGTTGAACATGAGCAGTTCATACCACCCACAGAGTGATAGACAAACAGAGGTACTCAATAGGATACTTTAATAGTACTTAAGATGCTATGTTATAGATTGTCCCCATCTTGAGGTTATGTTCCTTCCATAGGCAGAATGAGCTTATAACACTTACCACTATGATGTGCTAAACCTACTCCATTTAAATTGGTATATGATAGACCTCCACCTTCTATTCCATCTTATTTTAGTGATGCCTTTAAGATAAGAGCAACATATATGAATTAGGGAGTAAAGATTAAGTTCTAAAAGAGCTTAAGTAGCATTTACAACAAACTTATGAAGACCTATGCTGATAAGCATAGAGCAAAAGTATAGTTTGAAAAGGGGGACTTAGTTTATTTGTGACAATAACCTTACAAGCAGATCTTTGTGGCATTAGTTAAAACATATAAACTATCCAAAAGATATTATGGCCCTTTTCGAGTGGTCAAAAGGATTGATTCTTGTGCCTATGAATTACAGTTACTTGATGCAGCTCAGATTCATAATGTCTTTCCATGTATCTTAATTAAAGAAGGCATATGGATCTCACATTCCCACTCTACAGTTGCCTAAGGAAGCTATTCATAATCATCCCATCCTTAAACCATGACAACTTATTTCTACTCGTTAGGTCTTAAGGAAGTGGTTGCCTGTAGATCAAGTACTAATTCAGTAAGAAGGCTTTCTTCCTAAAGATACTATAAGGGAAGATTTACACTTTCTTAAACAAACATATCCATATCTTATATTTAACCTTGAAAACAGGGTCAATTCTCAATAAGGGGAGAGAATTGTTACGTAAAAATCATGTAGAGAATCTAAGGCGCTGATGAGCTACCGACCACCTTTCCACTTACTTGAGCATGACTCTGAGGCCTCTAGCCCCTTACCCAAAGAATTCACTCTCATTAACCTATTGATGACGAGAAACTCTATGTAAAAAGAAGATGGCTGAACTCATTGACAACGTCGGAAAGTTACACCTAACTCTATTCTCTCTTTAGTACCGATGCCAACTATTCCTTGGCCGAAGACTGTACCGAGTGATCTGACTTCTTTGGCGCTGAGAGTCCCTGCTGAGTAACGTGAGCTACCCTCACCATGGCTGAGTACTCCTCTCTCGGCATCCTTCCTATTCTTACGGCATCACTTCTAGTCTTAGCCTCTTTGTTGCCACAACGTCCTGATTCCCCTTACCTATTGTGATCAAAGAATTTATGTACGAAACCAATGTTGTATTGTAACCTATCCATTCTACCTAACACTGTACTTTTCTTTTTCCTTTTTATCGTTTGTCCTTTTTACCATTTTTCGCATGTATTAGGAATTCCACTTTTGTATGCCTTTTTGTTATTTCTTTATTTGTATTGTTGCCCTATGGACTTATTATAAATAACCCCTTTTCTTTGTAAGCTGAAATCATCTTAACTTATAGATATGCATTGAATATACTATTCTTGCGAGACAACCCTCTCCAAGTCCATTTTCCATACACTCTTATCAAATCTTGCTAAGTAGCTCAAGATTAGCAGCAAGTGAACCTTAACATCAACTTGTACATCATATCAAGTGAAGTATCAAATCGTGTTATATTCGTTGGTATGCCATATCCTCCGAGTAATTTCATGTCAGCTACTCTAATCAGTTTATATACCTACTCACTTTACTTTCTTCAATATTTTGAAGAACCCATTAGTTCAAATCTACTACGGTAAGTCCTAGTGATAACTGAGCTACTAGGCACATCAGGCGCTTATTTAACAAAGAGATTATATTTTATAAAACATACATAGATTGTAATCATTGATTAATGATTGTAACATCTATTGTAATCATTGATTAGCGATTGTAATTAGAATAATAGAATTAGGACAAAAGAACAAACCATATAACTACCTAAACAAATTACTTTCAAATATGTTAAGCAATCATCACAAAATATAAAAGGAAAGAGAAAAAAAAGAAAAGAAAAGAAAAGGACTTTTAGAATCAAACTTGGTGCCTCTATGCATTAAAGCTTTGGTCTTGCTCGAAAGGACTACCAATCATACCTTGCAAACACAAAAAGAAGATACATGTTAGTCATTACAATAAGTGATAACAAGATCGAAATATAGAAAATCAAAATAGACAAACTTGGGTTTTACTATACTAAGATTGTAGTATTTATGAAGAAGAGGCAAAGAGAGAGAATGAGACACTTTTTCATTCTCTTGAGAAGGTTATCATTTTAGGATTTCTCCTCAAATAATGAATAGTGCATTTAGTTGGATAGGAAGTAGGCTGGGCTTTAATGTAGATTGGCTAACATTAGTCTTGTCCAAAATATGATATGAGCATAAAAAAAAAATCTTATAATATGTTATGTTTTTCATTTTTCTAAAACTTTTTAATCTTCCCATTGCTTGAAAATCTTTAATTTATTGTATCTCTTTAAAATTAGAAAATTGTTCTATCAATAACGAAAATATATATGAGCATAAAGTAGATAACATAGAATTAAGGGTATAAATGAATCGAGCTAAGTTTGCAAACTACTTAAGTTCAACTCAACTTTTACTCGAATTCAATTTGATGATAGTCAAGTCGAGCTTGAGTTAAGCTACTCAAGTAGTAAACGAAACTGAACTTGGTGTAATTTTCATTTTATTTTTTATTTTTTAAAATATAAGTAAATTTAAGATTATTTAGGAAAATTTTATAAAAATTTCAAACTTAATCGAGTTGAATTTAAACTTGCGAAATATATTTTAGAGTCGAGCTTGAGGTCAACCGAATTCTAAATTTTGAGCTTAAGTTTTACAAGTTTAGAATTTGGTTAAGCTCAAGTTGAACTTAAGTTCTAAGTTTTTAAGTCAAACTTGGACTCAAACCCAATATTGTATGGGTCAACTCAACTCGATTACACCCTTACCTAAAACAATATAAATCAAGTAAACATATGAACATCGTATCACATATCCTTAACACTTTATCAAAACTCAAAATTCAAATACATTAGCAATTTAAGCCAAACACCTCGAGGGTATCTTAGATTTGAATTTATCTTAATGCTAATATCTCAAATTTATAATAGTGTAATGACAAGTAGAAAAAAAGTACACCACAAATTTTGACCAAATGGAAAAATAAATTTATAATGAGAAGCCTGTTATGAAATTAGTAAGGTTAATTGACTCAACTTCGTATGATGCATTTAAATCACATATTAGTAGATGCATGCACTTGTGATACGCTTATGAAAATTGATAGGATTCAGGGTACTGACCCTAACAAATGCTAAAGTCTAACTTGTCTACTTCTTACACGGATATCTCATTTGATCATTTATTTTTATTTATATTATTTAGATTTCCTATTTTTTACATTTTTACTAAATTACCCTCATATTTATTTTATATTTACAAGAATGGTACTAAGGCATTCTTTTAGTTATTTTATTTATAAGTTTATCACTATGTATAAATATAATACATTATAAGGTCTTAGCTAGATTTTGGATATTAATGAAAAACTCTTGAAACTTTTCTTTTGAAAAACTCTTCTGTATCCATTCTTATTAATCCTTTTAGTAAGGATTATGGCAAGTAACTTATCACTTGAACCAATATATCATATCCAATAAATCTTAAGGTGTGTCAAATCTTTTTGGTGCATCATATTCAGCAGGATAGCTCATTTAAACACCTATTTTATTTTCTTGTTTTTGTTCATTATGATGTCTCTTTATGTGTACGGCTCTGAAGACGTATTAGCTTCATTAATATTAGAGCTCTAAGGTTCCATCCTTTGGGTTTCTGGAGTTTTGGTAAAGTGATGTTTTAAATGTGTAGAAAAGAGGTTTGACAATGGGAGTAGAGTTTACGTATTGTCCCTAAGTTGCTTAAGGAGCTCACTTTCCTGAATAATGATTTTTTGTTTGCGGTTTCTATTATAATTTCGTCGACTTTGGGGAGTAGCCATGCCAGTGACTGTAGGTTCCAAGTCTAGGTTGAATCTGATAGTAGCTTGAAGTTTCGAATATTTGAGTCAAAAAAAAAAAAGAAAAGAAAGGGAAAAATCGAAGGTTGAAGTTACTTCTGTACCAAACGAGAATAAGGATAACTAGGGTCTTGAAGTACGAAATTGTTACAAAATTGAGTCTGTATATTTAGGCGTACACAAGTGGGCTTGTGAGTCTACACTAATCGGTCATTGTAGTTGCATTGGTAGTGGCTTTCCTTAGTGTAATGGTGGTCGATTTGTGGTTATGGCAGTGAAATTGCAATGGTAGCCTATTGTGTGCGTGTGCAGCATTAACAGTGGTATGAATTATAAGTGAGGACGCGAGTGGGATAATCGATTGTATATGTAGCTGTTAATTTGTGCAGTAAAATGTTGTATGTGTGCTGTGAGTAGGGTGATTGATTATGCAAGTAGGGTTGTGAGTCTAGTAGCAGCGGTTGTCGGAGTTAAGTTGGTGGTGACTATTGTACGTGCCGTAGGTTGTTTATAGAAGGGTTAATGCTTGAGGCACTCAATTTTTAGGTTTAGGCTCTCAGGTGGCAAGCACTTGAGTATGGGATTACTCTGTACAGGATGTTGTTGTATTAGTGGTATAATATGTGAAGCGATTGGTGCTCGAAAGGTAGTATCATGTAGCTATATTGCAGTGAATATTGATTTGTGTGAGAGAACAATATTGCATGAGTGAATTGCAACCGAACAGTGGACAAAGTATTAGCAAGTGTCAAGCTGGTCCGTAGTGTTTGTGCTCAGGCACCGAGTTGATTCAACTTAATAGTCGACTTGATTTTAGTAACCGAGCTGAATTGAAGTGCCGAAGTGAACTAGAGTAGTGATCTGAGCTCCGAACTATTGCGATCCAAAGTGCTGACCTAAGTAACTTTTGCTGAACTTGCCGAGCTGTGGAATTGAATGTCATGCACTGACGACGACTTCATTGTGTTTTCGAGCTGACGTATTTCACAAACACCGAGCTATTGAACCATACTGTTTTGTTTAATTGCTGCTCGTACTGTTGTATGCCGAACTGCAAGTTGCTAAGTAGCTGTACTGTTGCATTGACGAGCTGCTCACTCGTCAAAGTGCTGGGAGCTCCATCCATGCTGAGCTGACCAGGTTTCGTGCTGCAATTCAAGGAATACCAAATTGTCACCATTGCTTGACCAAGCTGTATAGACTAAATTCCAAGCTATTATAATTCAAAAATTGCCGAGGTGGTGTTGTCCTACTTTCAGAGTTGAATTGAGCTACCAACATTAAAGTGTCCGAGCTGTGATGTGCACTTCGTAATTATCGAGCTGTCGTGATTGCTTTATCTGAACTATTGTAAATTTCTAATCAAGCTGCTGTAATTTCATCGGGCTAAATTCAAGAGGTGTCCGAGCTCCGAGCTGCTATCGTGAAGTTAGGCTGAGCTATTGCGTGAAGTCATAGTACCGTCCTCAACTGAGCTTTGAAAATTGCAGAGACGTTGTCGTTGTGTCCATGCTAAGTGCCCAAGGTTGAGTTAGAAGTGCAACCAAGCTGTCTTTTATAGAAAAGAATTGCCAAGTTGAATTACTTCAAGCTTGCCGAGCTATGGTAGTATCTGAACCGAGCTGATGAAGTGCAGCCACTAAGTACCGAGCTATTGTACTTTAAACAAGTGTTAAGCTGCTTTGTTGCTTCTGTGTATGTGCTTAGTTGCACGTGAAATAGCAACATCATTGAGCTGAAACTTAAGTGTAGCTGATTAAGCTATACGAGTTGTACCATAAACAAGCCACATTCATTACCGAACTGATTAATGTGTCTAAATTGAGTAGATTCACAGTTGCGGAGAATTACTCCATGTGTAAGCTGTGGACGTATGTGTGCACCATTAAATGCAACTTAAATGTGTAGTGTCATGTTTAGTGAGAGGAGCATTATAATTGCTTTCTTATAGCAAGCTGGGACAGATAAGCACCAAACTAATTAAATAGTGTGTGCGCGTACGATTGGACTTGGATATTGTATAGTGTGTGTGCTGTTCAAGTCAAGAACTACCAAGCTGCTCTATTGGGTGTCCAAGCTGTTATATAGTTATCCAGAAATTGTGCTACCCTATATTTTAAGCTTATCGACTTGATAGATACATATATTTAGCAATTCCAATGTTCATTAGAAGTTGTAGATCATGGTACCATTAACTTAATTCAAGCTCAATTTTGCATCATGGAGAAGTTTCACATTAAGGCAAGACTTGAACAAGATATTCTACTACTTTGAGTTAGTCAATATTCTGTAAATTTTATCTCTAAAATTGTTGTTGGAAGATTAAGCTACGAAACTATAGACCACTCAAATCCATATGAGATTGTTATTCAAGTGATAAAGTAAGCAAGAATAGTCTTCTCCATTAGCAAATTTGAAGATGAAGTTTTATTTAATGTTGTCGACATTAGAGATTATTACATGTGTTTAGGTTCTTCATGGAAGATGAGTTATAACATGAGCTATGTGCTCTTGAAGAATACTTATTCGTTCCATGACAAAGAACAAGTTGTGTTCCATCTTATATCCCTAGCTAGTCTTAAAGATGATTTAAGGATTGTTAGGACTTTAGTATAGAGATGAAGGGTCAAAAAGAAAATTCTCAAAGAGGCCATCAAAGAGGAAGAAGAAGTTGATGAAGGAGTTATTATACTATCCATGGTGACCAAAGAAGAAACAGGTGAGGAAGTAAATCAGATAATAATAATTGAAAATAAAGTACTTGAGGTTGAACAGGAATTTGAAGTCTTACAAGTTTAGGTCCCTTGAGCTCATGACATGTTTGAGCCTAAAGTTGAGTTATTCCCCATGATTGATAGCTACTGGAACTACTTAGGAGTAATTAACAGGATATATGATGAGTGTAAAGAAGGGTGTTTAATGAAGAGCTTGATTGATTGTGCTCATGTGAGCGGAAAGAGCATTAGATTGCATTTTCTTTTGGTCATTAAGCTGGGCTATTGTAGTTTATTTCTATTTTGCTTTTGCAAATTTGTCTTTGATGTAGCTGGAAGTTGGAGTAGTCACTTATCAAGTTTTGGGTCGAAATGTTTTTAAGAGAGAGATGATGATAGCATTCGAGGTACTGACCTCACCAAATACCGAAGCCCAACTTGTCCACTTCTCATACGAATATCTCATTTGATTACTTATTTTTACTTATGTTATTTAGACTTTTTATTTCTTGTATTTTTCTTAAATTACCTTTATGTTTATTTTGTATTTACAAGAATACCACTAGAGTATCATTTTAATCATTTTATTTACAAGTTTGACACTATATATAAATAGAATACATGTATAGGGTTTTAGTTAGACTTTAGATATTAATGAAAAACCTTTAGATTTTCTTTTTTGAAAAACTCTCTTCTATCTGCTCTTATCAATTCATTTAGCAAAAATTTTGGTGAGTAACCCTATCACTTGGATCAATACATCATATCTGGCGAGTCTTAAGTCTTCTAGGATCTTGTTGGTGCATTATATCCAGTTAGGTCACTTACAAATTTGCTAAACCTCCTATTTTATTTTCTTGTTTTTGTTTGTTGTGATGTCTCTTTATATGTACAATCTTAGAGACGCATAAAAAATTGAACATAGGAATATAATAGCATTTAAAACATGACACGATTATTGAATCAAATCATATCTATAATCAATGATTCTAAAGAGAAAAAAAAAAAAAACCATAAATAGCCTACAAAATGTGTATGTTAAAAAAAAAAAAAAAAAAAAGAAGGAGAAGAAGAAGTAACAAAATAGTATATCAAAAATATGTTAATTCTTGTTAGTTTACTTCATCGAAAAAAAATCATCATTTTCCTATAAAGACAGCTAAAGAAATTAACTGAGGAATTTTTTGTATTGCAAAGAAATATATATAAAAAGATATTTAGGGATTAAGTTAGTAAGCTCCTTATACATCAATTCAATAATGATTAAATTAATCCATGTACACATATTTTTCCTTTTCATCAAACTTCCTAAGTTTAAATCTCACGTCAAAAATCATAATGGTCAACATAGAAATTGGTGGAGATAGTTTATTTTAGTCCCAAAACATCCTATTAATTTATTTAGTATTTAATTCTTTTTCGTTTAATCTACATTCTTTTTTTTTTTTTTATAATCAATCTATATTCTATGTTAAATATTTTTGGTGTCACATCATTTTACAAAAGTATCATAATTACAAATAATGTTTAACATCTTAACAGCTAGCTATTGTCCACTACAACCATAAGTTAAACATAATGCCCAATCCATGTGCACATACTACAATGCTTAAGTAACAACATCATCAACTATGTGAAATATCATACAACTCATCTTTTATTTTATTTTTAATAGATTATGTTTTTTGAATATACTAAACCAAAGAAAAGAATGTTGAACAATTTTATTAAAATAATCAAATTTTTTATTGAAAAAGAAATCAAACCATTAAAAACATTATCTTTAGGTAAATTTGTTTAAAGCTTACAGTGAGTTATACAATTGAATATGTTTAAGCATTTATTAGACGTTAACTATACAAAAAATGTTCAAAACCTTTTAGAAATAGAGCATAAAAGGTATCATCTTTTGCATTATTAAGAAAATTAAGAAGAATTGATTAGTTTTTACTTGTGAAGAAATATATCCTACTTAAAATGATGTTGGTGAGTTTAAAACTAATCATAAAGAAATAAAAAATGGGGGAAGAAAAAGGAAAGAAATGAAAGGGAAGTAAGCAAATAAACAAAAAGAATGATAGCTGAACTTTATTTATTTAAAAATTTATTTCCATAATACCAACCAAACTAATCAAACAAAAATGGGTAACCTTTTTCATTCACTTCTTGCCTTTTTTTTTCTAAGAAAATTGCATAAACGCAATGCTAAAAACTTGAAATTTTATTTTTGGAACCCTAGAATCTCTTAACTCTAGTATTTTAACCACTAATTCATGATCTGGATGCAACTTTGGAGTGAAGAGCAACATGTGTGAATCAAATTGTGACCACCGAAAGGTAAGGAAAGGAACTTACTAAAAAGAATGAAATCAACATAAGTGTAAACAATTTTCTTCCTTAGCAGCTAGTGTTCACATTTCGATAATGATAATATTAGACATTAGTGCCATCTTGAAAATCATGATGGTCATCTAACATACATAAACATGGTTATCCTAACTTGACAACTTTAAACATTCAAATTTAATTGTTATATTAACACAACATTACTGGAAAGCAAATTTGGCAAACTATTAGACTACTTAATCACCATATGGTTGGTAGTGCTTTGCGAAGTTGTTGATACTCATTTCTTCTCACCTAATTCCTTATGGTCAATTTTGTATCTCTAAGTTTTTCTTGTTATGCCTCGATGATAGTGTGGATCTTAGATCTTCTTCCTCCACACAATTTTGATCATAATCCAACTAAAAAGTAATTCACATAATACATGAATTATAAACTTGAAACTTGAACTCCTCCAAAGTAGAGGTAAAGGTGTTTATATTCACAATTATAGATATAAATTTTGTGAATATTTGTGTTTGTGTCATATTTATGTCTATCTATTTATCTATCTACCTTTAGATACACATATATTATAAGGTTTGCTTCTAAGAAATTTATGTTTAATTCTAGTAAAGAAGATAAAGGAATTAATGACATCCTGATCTCTCAAGCTATAAGAGAAATAGGCATGTCTTTCCTTCTAACTTTTCTTGACATATCAAAGAATATAATCATCTTACATCTAAATTTTTTAGCCACATCTTTTGTCATCTAAATTATGTATATGTATATATATATTATCTTCAACCAAATGATAGAAGGAAGAAATATTATGGGAAAATGAGAAACATTTAGAATCCATTTTGATTTAAAATTTGAACTTTTATGTGAAAATTAATACTAATGGAAATTTTAACATGTGGTAAATGAAATGACAAATATAATGACACCATGGATTAATGATTTAAAATTAAAATTATTTATGAAAATCTATATTATTGGGAATTCAAATGTATTCTCAATTACAAATGTAATCACATAATTTCCATTTTTTTCTTTAGTGTAAAGGTGGAATTGTAGTAAATGACATTTATAACTGTAGTAAAATAACACTATTATAAAATTAAAAATGATATATGATATAAAATATAAATATTATAAAGGGGCAACTTAGATAAATAAGAAAAGATACCAAATACTTTTTTTTTTTACTTTAATAATATAGATAATATCATTATGGTCCTTAAAATTCATAGTACTATGTAAAAGCTCATTTAAAGAACAATCTGCTTAAAAGGAAAAAATGATAATAATAAAATATTTACTCTCCTCCAAAGAAATCTAATCACACGAAACGATTCCAATGAAATAAATCCATCGATTGTGTCAGCATTTATGTTCAATCGCGCCATTGTAACCCTTATAAGATGAAGGCTTTTGGCAATAGAGGTAAGTTTTAACGGTTCATTAAAATTTACATAACATAACATGGCTCATTGTTTTCTTTTTGGGTGCAAACGCCACATTTTTTATGTGTTGTTTGGTTTGAAGTAGTTTAACGGAATGGAATTGAATAAGGATTAAAAAAAAAAAAATTCTCATATTTGGAGATATCCATATATAATGAAATGAAATAATATTAAATACTAAAAATGAAATTATTGAAAATACTCTTAATTATTGCATTTATAATTTATTTAAAAATTAAAAAAATAATTTTAATTGATCATTCAAGTCGGAATCGGATTCCTGTTAAAGTTGGAATCATTGTTTCTATAACTTCAAAATATATTTCCAAATGGCATTAATTGATCGGTTACAATGAATGTGTTATCTCCCCATTGCTCCACCGATCAAATGAAGTGATGCAATAGGAAAAATTACAGATTAAAAAGTAAACATCTACAATCAAACTTAAATAGAGATGAAATAATTTAGTAGATCAAATAGGGCATTGACTTAAATATAATTTCAATACATACCCTTACATCATGATACTACGGCACATTAAATATATAAAATGTTCATCATCTAATGTGCAATTGTCATCCTCTATTCGGATGTAGCCTCATCCTCTATTTGCACCATCTTAATGTTTATCCCCTTTCTGAAATATTAAATGTTTATCTTCTCCTTAAACTTGACACCAAACCGTCATTCTTTGGTATGTAATATATTCGGATTAATATTGAAATGTTATCGATGTCAAAATTAAATAAGATCAATAAAATTTAATCAGCGTAACAACCCGTATTATATTCATGTAATATTTAGGTTAGCAGTTTTGTAAACTATGCAATTTTATCTAGACATGTTTATCGGATGGCTCAGAGGAACCGAGCCAGGCCCAGGCCAAGGACAGTTTGCTTAAACCAATGGTTCAAGCACTAATTTAATACCTTTGAATCGTGGTTTTTTTTTTTTAAAAATTTTCTTAATTATTATAAATAATTTATAGACTGTTAATTTTTTTTTCCAACGAAATCTAAAATTTAACGTAATTGTTCATGAATAAAAAATTTTATTTTTGATTTAATTATTTTCAATTCTAAAATAATTCATTTGAATCGTAGATACATAAATACATATTATATTATATATCATATATTATATATAACATAATATATAATATATATATGTATATTATTGTATATATATAGTCTATTTCCATTATATTATATATATATATATATATATCTAATTTTATAGGTTAACTTAATCTTGAACCATCGAATCAAACTGTAAGTTCAAGCACAGTTTGGCCTACCAATTCATTGGGTTACAAGTCCAACGGTTTAACAGTCGATTCAAGCCCATCCAAGGTAATTTTAAGCTGATTCACGATTTAGAACGATTCTTACATAAATCTAATTTTATCTTTATTTTCTTGTTTTCCTTTGTCCCTTAGGTTGGATAACAGTGAAATACCGAAATCTGCAAATACAGGAAGGCAGGGCCGAAAAGAAGAAGTCCAAATTACAAAACTAGATTGATGGCCCTGCCCCTGAGGACGAATACTGTTCGGACATGATGGATGTTTGCTGGTAACAACCGATCCAAACATAAGCAGATAAAGCTTAGACTTCAATTTTCAAATTCCAATCACACCAGAATCTATCTGCTGTGCAATTTCCCACAGACTAACCAAAGTTTCACAAACATATGGATGCATATACCTTAAAGAGAACCATCTAAAGATACACTCTAGCCTTTTTGTAATCGTACCAGCAAACCTTAAAAAAAACGCAATTAACTTTTAGGTTGTTCATCAAGAAGCAATAGAGGAACTGAAATTTAGGAAGCCCGTTCTGGAAGCAGGAAGAAATCAGGGAATGAATGTTGATAAATTATGACCATGGAGCAATTCAACGCTGTTGAATACCACTGGGCCATGTCTGATTCTTCACAGGTTTCAGGATAGCTTCAACTTGTGATAACGTTTCCTCATCGATCCCTACAGTAGCAAGTCCAACTGCAGCTGCCACATTCTCTTCAACCTGAAAGTAAAAAATGATCAGAAGTAACGAGTTCAGAGTGAAAATAGCTTCCCGGAAACACTACTTACACAGATTACAAGTGAATATCAGACAAAAAAACAATAATGTGCCATGTCCAATAAGCTGCCTACTTTAATTTCTGAAAATTTCCACTAGGACATCAAGAGTATTTGACAAGAAGAACAGGAACACTGAGTCAAAATTCAGATGATATAGGCATCATTTTTGCTTATATCCTAACGTGCTCTCTGCCCCTGTTGCTGGGTATTATCACTAAGCCAGATTCAGATATTCAAAATTAAGGAATTTTATAGACATAAAAAAAGCACGCAAAACAAATTTCAGTCAATTCCATTGTCAACAAAATCAAAAAATCAGATTTTCATTCCGCTTTGAAGTAAATTTTTCCTTTTTGATTTTTTATGGGACCAGTTGGATGAAGTTACAACATTATTGCATGTACCCATGGGGGTGTTGACGTGCCTCTATTTATATACAAACTTTAAAATAAATTGCTATGGTATAAAGTCAATTATGCACTTCAACAAAATGGTTCAAAGATTCAATAGCTTGAGCCCACCTCATGTCTTCAGCTCATGAATCCAAAATCAGTGGGATCTGAAATTTTTCTCACATGAAGACTAGTTTTCCAATAATAAATAAAAAACAATAAGTGTTATATCCATGTGAGTAACATGAAAAATTCCAACTAAATTTTTCTGTTTCTTTTTTTTTTTTTTATGAGGTCCAACTAAATTTTTCTAAACATTGAATATCATCATGGAACCACTAATACTGTATGCAGGTGACTAGATGAAGCACTATAAAATCCAACTCCAGAAATAAGACAAAGACTAAACCAAAACCATTTTAATCATCCCTACAATAAATTACAACAGCTAGGGCAGCATGCGGTTGAAAATAAATTCAAATCTATCACACAGATATAATAAATGCCAAATCTCAAGCAATCTGTAAAGAATAATTCCTGACCTGCTGAGCAGAGTTCATGCCAACCAATACTGAGGAGATTTCCTTGTTGCGCAAGCTATATTGCATTGCTAACTTTGAAATGTTCTTCCCTTTCTCTTTACAAAAGGCAGCAGCAGCATGGCAGGCAGACTGGACAGCATCGCAACAAACTTGGTCATTTTCTTCATATAATAAAGATGACCCCAAGAAGACTTAAGCTTCACTTCAGCTAAGAAATGTTTAAGCAATGGAATGAGGTGGTGGTAAAAGATTAAAATCTGCCAAGTCCTTATAAAACAAGGTTAAAACTTATTCTTATCTATTTATCCTCTGCACCTCTTGACCATGTTTAATTAACCGAAAAAAATTCTAGACAATATCAGTATAACATCAAGGACATTACATCTTATTCTTGTGAATCCTGAGAACCTCCTCAAGAGGTACTTGGTGCGAAGAACATGAACTGTTTGAAGAATTATTATCTGTTCTCAATTTATGTTCTATTATTTCAACAATAGAGCCAGAGGAAGATTCCACAGCTCAGCTATGAACCAACAACTAAGCCTTCTCTTACATCATAGAGTTGATGACATAAACCTATACAGCACAACACCATTCTGCTCTATCTAACACAAGACCCTCCAAGTTTTTTTCTCCTTAATCTTCATTTTATTTTATTTTTTTAACAAACTTCCATACATGCCAATTAATCATTACATTAGTAATCATCAAAATGATAGAAAGTTAAATAAAGAAGATGGAAACCTTTAGTTCAGTTGAAGCTGGATGCCACTCTGGTGGCCCACTATTCGTGAGAAGGCCCATTGCTAGTGGAGAAGCACTAATTACACCAACACCTTTGCTCTTCAAGTATGGGAGTAGATCTTCCAATGTAGTGTCATTGATACAGTAATGACAATATGAAAGAATCACATCTACTGAATTGGGTGGCACACGGTCGAGAACATATGTGAAGATTTCTAAAGGAAGGCCGGTTATGCCAACAAAACGAATCTTCCCTGCTTCCTTCAGTTTCAAAAGTGTAGGAATTGTCTCATTTACAATCTGTAGTTAGGTTCAATCGAAGATGGTCAATTCTTAAGATATACGACCAAAAAATGACAAATTGTATAGGGCATGAGGAAAAAACAAATTTATATTAGATCACCTGATCTAGAGATCCAAATTCAATGTCATGGCATTGCAATATGTCGACATAGTCAAGCTGCAATCTTGCCAAGCTCTCATCAATGCTCCTTGTCACTCTCTCAGCACTAAAATCAAAGCCCTCTTTGTAACGCCCGCATTTGGTGGATATGATGTACTCGTGTCGTGGAACACCAGAGGCTCTAAGTGCCTTTCCGAGCATAGTTTCCGACAGAGTTCCTCCATAGTACCTTCAATTGCGGAAACAGGTAATTTTTTTAGGAATTAACTAATCATATTATCTTTCTACAGAATAGTATAGAACTCCGAACACTGACATACTTAGCAAATCATTACACTTAACTATTCTCAGATCAATTAGTAACAGAATAGGACATAATGTAGCATGAATCATACGCCATTTCTATGAAAAGTCAACCGTATCCAAAGTATACAACCAGCTCAATATCGAATAAATTTCCAGGTCGAAAGTGAAACTTCATTTTAAATTAACAAACAGACACATACGGAGAAGTATCGAAGAAATTGATGCCAAGGCGAAAGGCTGTGTGAACTGAGGAGATAGCGTCATCTTCGGAGACATGACCGAAGACACTACCGAGTGGTGAGGCACCGAATCCGACGCAGCTCAGCTTCAGCCCCGTATTCCCCAACTCCCGGAGCTCAAGCTTCGCCATCATTTGAGATGGGGTGCTTGGTTGGTGAGAAAAATTATGGGTGAATTTTTCCGGGAAGATGATTGGGATCGAAAGTAGGAGGAAAGCGATTACGATGAAGTGGAACTTGAGAAAGGGGAGACTGAGGTGGTCCCTGATGAAAGAGAAAAAGAAAGAGAGTGGTATTGCCATTTCGGATCGGGGCCATTTGTTTGGACGTAGGAAATTTCCTCCGTTTCGATAATGGCGATAAAAGAGAAAGATGAAATATTAAATAATATAAAGTATCCAAACTAATATAAGATTTATTATTTAATTTAAAATTTTTATAGATACATTTGCTAGCTAAGGTATCTTTATTGAGTCCATTTGCTCATATGGAAATATGGATGAATTTAAAATTAAAGGTCCTAGCCACCCAAGGTGAAAGAGTATCCAGCAAACACTTTTAGAAAGCCAAGCAATCTTTCATTAAGTGGCCGACAATCATCTATTAGCCTTAGATAATTCAAAGAGTTATTTAATATAAAATAAGTCATAATCCACTTCAAAAAATAGATCATTTCATTTACTAATATTTATGGGTCAATTTTTATTTCATCTCTATATTAATAAATAGACTTAACAAAGTTAGTTTAAGTATTATAAATGATTAGGAAGACTTCAAGTAAATATCAAATTTATATTTTAAGGTACAGATAGTAAATTGTACATTTTGAAAAAGTTTATATACCATTTATGATATTAACTCATAATATAATAATTTAGGAGAAGAATGTATCATAGCTCAAATTATTTTCTTTTAAGAAAATGTATAAAGAATCAAAATACTTATACCTTGTAAGTATTGTGTCCTGCTTTATGTACTTTTAACCCTTATAATTTAAATTAAGAATTTAAACTCCAAACTTTTAAATAATATGCATTTAGCTCCTATATAACTATTTTATCCTTTTGATTTGTTATTTTATTAGGTAAAATAGTAAAATGAGTCTAAATGAACTCTTTTCAAGTATTTGGTGTATAAATTCACAATATCATAAATTAAGGGACAAAATGCACATGAGGTAAATATAAAGGGTGTATTTGCAATTTACTCCAAATGATTTTTACCCCATTTTACTATTTCGTCACTATATAAAATATTAAAATAAATTGAAATAAAATGGTATATTATAAAATAGAAGCTAAAAACACATAAAACAAATAAAAGAGAGTACATTTATAATTCACACTTAAAAAAAAATACAATATACATGTAACTTAGACAATGAACAATTGCTACATCAATTGTTGGTGAAGTATGAAAGATTATCATATTTTCGTTTTGTAGACCTATGTGGCCGGATCAAGATGAACTAAGACACCAAGCATGTATATTGATAGGATGAGTGGGTTATCCATCAATACATGATTATTCAAATACCACACTCAAATAAAGTATATGTTAGTACAATGCTAAATTTTAATGGTAGGTACCAACTAAGGATTAGATGATACATTAGCCAAACTGTAGCTATGATAGGATACTTAATACGTTGTTACTTATTGTATTGGGCTCATTTAATTTCTTTTTTCTTTTTTTTACATTGTAATCTAATCAAATATTTCAGTGTTGTATATATGCATATAGATTTGTTACTTAAATGATGTACCCCCACTAAGCTTTGATGCTAAGAGTGATGACTCCCCACCACATGAGGAGGCTTAGGAAGGATGTCAACTAAGATATTGTCATGGGTAAGGATGTAGATAGGATAGAGCATAAGTATGTACACAAGGATAATTGGATATTAGAGATGGTTAGTTGCTCCAACATTGCTCACCCCAACACTTACCTTAGCACCCCTCGCTTACACATCTCTTATATGGTCTACATTCAAGTATTGGATGCCTATAAGGGAAAGCTCTAATGCTCCTACTTAAACTCCTCCTACTCCATTTAAGATGTAACCTCCAAATCTGAGTGGTGACATGGGCAAAGGGTTTAGTAAGCTAATCCCTCTTTGATATCTATGCACATAACCCCTTCT
This sequence comes from Lumnitzera littorea, assembly GCA_024138015.1. Lineage (NCBI taxonomy): Eukaryota > Viridiplantae > Streptophyta > Magnoliopsida > Myrtales > Combretaceae > Lumnitzera > Lumnitzera littorea. The sequence continues at coordinate 58,263,254 of JAMXBB010000010.1, forward strand.
CATGGCCCATTAAGTACAAGTTAAGACCACACAAATTATGTTAATAGATTGGGATCAATAATTACAATCTCACCTTACTATTGAAACAAATACTTAGGAGGGAAATGCATACTTATTGGTATTGGTGGTAGAGACATCCTTAGATAGTCATCATTGTATGTATTCATTAGATTTTTTTTTTGTATGTATGTATGTATACATATACATATACATTGAGAATATTGAACTAATGAAGCTTTTGAGATTTTTATCAAAATTATGGTTTGCAACTTCTATATATAATCCTTTTTTGTTAATTAGGGTTAAAAAGCATGGTTCGGGAGAATGATTGATTGATTTTTATATTACATAGCCAAATGTTTATTGTTTCAACTATGTTTAGGGATGTCATGTATATTGTTTTGGAGATCTTTGTGCTTGAGGAGTATGATTGAAGATGTTCATAGATGTTACAATTTAGATGTTGTTGAGTTTTCTCTTATTATATTTTGATGATAATAAAAAGATGAAGATGAACTTGATAAGTTTATTGAGTTTGCAAGACATCCTAGAGAAAAGAAAGGTTAAGAAGAAAAATAAGATTGAAAATTGTGTGACAGAATCTTAGTTAGAAAGTATATTAGCAAAAGTAAGTTCGAATTTAGAAGTTTGCCCTCATTTTTTTTATTTGAACAAGTTAAGTTAGACAAATATATAGAAGCCTTAGCTCCACTTTTGATACGGATTTGTAAATGAACACACCAACTTAGTATCACGCGTAACCAAAGGTAGGTCTAAGCTACGAGATGGCTTAAAAAGCAAATGATAGTCGAGGGATGAGCAGGAGTTCTCGTGAACCGATGATAGATATGACACACCAACGCCTCATACGAGCTAGGGTCACATTTGTTATGACGTATAAATATGGCCGGAGGTCACTCACCACTAGTTCATGCACAAATGAGATAGATAAAAGTAGCTCAAGAGTAAGCAAAAAGATACTTAACTCAAGAGAGAGTAAAAGATTCAATGTATTCTTTTGTGTATATTCTTGCGACTATTACATTATGCAAATATTTACAATATAGTCCACACTCAAATGGGCTAAATAAAAGTAGCTTAAGAGCAAACAAAAGGATACTTAGCTCAAAAGAAAGTAAAAAGTTCAATGTATTCTTCTGTGTATATTCTTGTAACTATTATATTATGCGAATATTTATAATACCCTGTTAGGGTAAGTTTTAAGTTACAAAAAATACAAAATGGATTACTATTTGCTAAATAAAAGAAGAATAATTTACAAGGAAAGTATGAAGTCATACATAACGAACGTCCTCTATTAGAAAGGACAATATGGATATCAAAAAGGACAACGCGTGCACGTTTTACTCAGTCTGTGATTCTGATAACACTGTGAACTGAGCAAGGGTAGGTCTCTGATTAGGTCTGTTTGGCATCGGTAGTTCGGTACCCCAACTATTGGGGATGGACTGGGATTAGCTCAAGGACAGCTCACATTCAAGTCAACCTCGGATGGCCAGCCCTTGACAGTTGTTAGCTCGGCCTCAACACTGTGGAGATTGTTGTTTTCCTATTTTAGTGCTAGGGCTAGAGTGCTTCTGAGGGGTCATCTTTGCGTGTCGGTTGAGCACCTTGGTAGCTTCTTGGAAGGTATGGAGAGTAAAGTAGCTTGGCATTTCAAATTGGGATAAATATTGCTCCTCAATGTTTAACTCACCTCAAACAGCTTAGTGAACCATCTGAAAGAGCCTTCAGGCTCGGAAGCGCGTAATCGGTTATTAATCCCTATCATCCCCTCCGAGTTGTTTGAGATTTGGGATAAAATCTAGTTCAGCTCTAGGTTGCTCGTCTTCAGGAGTGTAAGGTTAGAGATCGGTAATGTTGAAGGAGTCTAAGACTCCGTATCCTTTAGGCAATTCAATCCTATAAGCGTTAGGGTTAATCTTTTCAAGCACTTTGAAAGATTTGTCGACCTTAGGAGACAATTTGGTCTTCCTCAAGTTTGGGAATTGCTCCCTGTTGAGATGTATCTAGACCAAATTGCCTGATTGAAATTCTCTCTTCCTCTATCCTCAACTTCCTTCTCAAGCTTAATATTAGCTTGACCCAATTGCTGTATAACCTTCTGGTGCATAGCTTTGATGGCCTCAACTCTATCAATGGCTGGCTGGTCATCATCAAATATCGGCTAGGGTGCTTGGTCTAATGGTAGCTCGGGGTTGAACCCATAGGTGACCTTAAATGGGACATGCTTGTTATACTGTGGGTGGTCCTATTGTAGGCAAACTCAATGATTGATAGGCACAAATCTTAGTTAGCTGTGTTTCATTTAATAGCAACTCGTAGCAAAGTTACTATGGTTCTGTTGAAAACTGTAAGCCCTAAAGCCAAGCCAATCCAAGTAACCATAGATTTGAGCTTAAAACCCAAGGTTTAGGGCGATCGGTTAAAGGATCCAATCAAACCCAAATTATAAACTATTTAGCAAAATACCAGTAAAAATGACCCTGTAAACTTAAATTTAAGAAAATAAGTAGTAAAATAGGAGGCTATAAAATTTTCAAATTTTAAGCATAATAACTGCTAATTACCGAAAAGGCGAAAAGTGTAATATAATAACTAATAAATTATTAGAGATAGATTATATGTATACTAAAAATTTTAGAATGACCAAAATAATATTTAGGAATGTTCACGTGTACCCTACATGTATTTACGTGTAGATAAAAATACGCGTAATTACTAAAATTGGCCGAAAACTAAGTAAATAATTAAAGAAAAATACAAAATAATTATAGAAAAATAAAAAAAAAATCAGAAGAGGATAATTGTAACAAGATCAGGTCGTAGACAGAAAAGAAAAAAATAACCAATAAGAATTTGATAAATAAAAAGCCAAAAATCAAGGAAATTGGGCAAAATCCCATCAAATTAATGCACATTAATTACTACATTTGTCTATAAATAAGGAAAAAATTCTCAGAAGTTATTTGGCCAGTTTGAGATCTGAGAAAAATCGAAACACTAAAAAAATCGAGAGAAAATCCAGAAAAAAAAAAAATCTGTACAGATTAGCAAGGTGAACTAAAACCACCACCCACCACCACCTAGGACCGAACCACCACCACCACCACCACCCTACACTAGAACCACCACCTAAACTGGCCGACAACCTTAAACCGGATTTGGACGGCCAGAAAGCTTCGAACCGGTTAGTCATTTATTCACCCCGATTTTTATATAATTTTGTAAAATTAGTTATTTTGCCTAGAAAATTATGAAACTTATTATTTTGAGGTTTTATTGTATGTAGATTTAGGGAAAAATATTGATTTAGTTTAATTATGTCTGAAAATATAGGGTTCTTAACAAATTGTTCAAAACCGAGCATGATTATATCGAAAAATAAATAGGCTTAGGGATGTAGTTTGGGGCTCAAAATTTTTCTGTAGGATGCTCATATGATGTAGAACAGTGCTATGAAGCCATTTTTTTAAAATTAATTTTCAAAATTTTTAAGTTAATTTTTAGCCCTAAAATGATGGTAAAATCGGGTGATTTAAGATTAATTAGGTGATTAGGATGTTAATTACTGATTTGGATCTTAATAGATGTTTAGGGAAGTTAATCTCTGCAGTGGAACCCTAATCCTAGCCTTTAGGTACTAAGTATGGTTAATTAGGGAAATTAGGTAAAGAATATAAGAAATTAGGAATATGTAAAAGTGTAAATTAATAAATCTAAAAAAATAAGGTTATTTAGATAATATTATAATTGAAATCAAAAAAATAATAAATCTGAAATAATATTTAATTTTAAGTAAATATCTCAAAATGTAAGATTTTTACACATCGAGAATAAATCCGATACCACAATTAGGGTTAGCGTGTACCGAATAGTTTAGAATACCAAAATTACGACCCAATAGGATATTTGAATACCCGAGCATAATGTGATTAATGTCACATTGGGATTCGAGCTTAATTACGACTTAGGAATTAAAACTAGAATCTAGTTTAGGAGCCGAACCCCGAAATAGAATACAACGAATTATTAATACGTTATAGGTATACATGAGGAAAATGAGTTACATTATGAATTAGAATAAGAATCCATAAAATATAAGTACTAAAAGGACCTATTTGCATTATAGGACACCCAGAAACAAATCAGCTCGCAACTTGAGAATCAAGCGATCGAGCAAATTCAAGTAAGTTGGGTTATTGCTTATTGTAATAGAGTACTAGTTTTGTAGTACTCGGAGACTTAGGCTTGTATATGATTGTGATTGTAAATAGTTTGCGCATGTGCTTGATGTATCTGAATTCGTGCTGGAATTTGTACTGTGAATGATTTTGTGACTAATTGAATTGGTATGAACTTGTTGAACACCCTAACCGGAATTTAATCTTAGTCGACCCTAATAACCGAAAATGTCATGCATTGTAACCCATTAGGGGATCATAGGACTCTCCAACCAAATACCGATCCCTTCGAAAGGGATAGCGCAGGATTGCAAAATGGTCCCTTCTTCATCCTCAGTCGAACTAAGTGATAGGAGAGGAGGTCGCGGCGGGGGTGAAGTCAATGGTTCGAAGGTAGTCGCGGGAGGAGCAAGGTCTCCATTACACAAGCCTGGGTTTGGTTGTGAACTGCTGCATAACATGGAACTCCTCAACCCGGATTGGAGCGGGTGAAATTTCTCTGATTTCACAACGGACCGGACTACGTTGTGCGATGACACTTGATTGTTGCATTGCATGAAAATAATTGTTTGATAACCCTGTTTGTGCTTGTATGCATTCATGAGTCTCCAATTCAACTTACTAAGCTGTAGTTACTCATACCCTTATAGATCCTTTTGCAGGTTCTGATTTGTGATCACTACAAGTATTATGCCACCTTACAATTACCTAGAGGTTAGTCTTTTTGAAGCCAGGGGAGTGAGGTCCAAGATATTTAGTAAAATGTGTAACTGGACTGACCTTATAGTTAAAGGTTAAAGACTGATAGTTATTCTATAAATTAGTAAACTGTAGTGATTATGTAAAACTTCATAGGAAGCTCTATGGACTTATTTATAATTATATATGTTTAATAGAAATTTGTGATATTTATCATGATTATAGTATAATTATTAATCGAACTGTTTACTTTAAAGCGAGTGGTCGTCGATGCCTTGTGTAGATTATCTCTATGGTAGGAACTGTGAGGCCAGTTTCTATCATAGAATGGTTTACACGGCAGGACTGTTGCGACTTCGCGATTTCGGGGCGTAACAAAAACTTTGTTTTGTCTATCGATTTATGGGTGGCAGGACGTATTGTATGGTAGCTTTGTTCCCATTCACCTCCACAACGTACTCCAAAAGTGGGGTCACGATTTGAAATAATGGTTTTAGGAATTCTGTGCAGCTTGATTACTTTTTGTAAGAAAAGAAAAGAGATAGCTGAAGTGTCATTAGTTTTGGAACAGGGTACAAAATGTGCCATCTTGCTAAATCGATCCACAACCACCATGATGAAGTCCTTCCCTTAAGATGTCCTCAACAATCTTAACAAAAAGTCCATATTTAGCTCGAACCATGGTTTGGTCAAGATCAGCAAAGGTTAGTAGTGTCCTTGCTTATCTTGACTTTTCACCTTTCGTTAGGTCGCATACTTTTCCAGTACAAATTGAACATCTCTTTTCATCCTTGGCTAAAAGAATTTGGAGGATAGTACCTTATGAGTTTAGCGCTAGCCAAAGTGTCCTATTAATCCCCCTCTAGGTACCTCGTGCACTGGCAATTCTCTCATGGAATAGGTCAGGATACATAACCTTCTCTTCCTAAATAAGTATCCGTCTTCCTTGTGATAGTCATCTAGTATCCATCCTTTCTCACATTAGGCATAGATAGGACCAAAGTAAGGATCCTCAGCATACAGATTCTTTATGGTTGAAAAATCAAGTAACCTTGTTTGTAGTTCGGTCAAGAGGGTATATTGTCTTGATAGGGCATTGGCCACTACATGATTTCTTTCATTCTTGTATTTTACGACTTAAGAAAAATCCTCCATGAATTCGATTCACTTAGCTTGCCTCCAAGACAACTTTGGTTGGCTCTTTAGATATCTCAAGGATTCATGATTGGTGTAAATCACAAATTCCTTGGGCAATAGATAATGTTGCACACTGATAGAGCTCGAATTAAGGAGTAGAACTCCTTATCATAGATGGAATAGTTGAGTGTGGCTCCTTGAAGTTTCTCACTAAAGTAAGCAATAAGTCAACCTTCTTGCATTAGCATAACACTTATGCTTAGTCTAGATGCATCACACTTCACCTCAAACACCTTGTCAAAACTCGGTAGAGCTAAGACAGGGGCTGTAGTTAGCCTCTCTTTTACTCCCTCAAAACCCCTCCTCTCTTTCTCTCCTCATCTGAATTCAACGCTCTTCTTTGATAGTTTAGTAAGCGAGGCCGCAATCATACTAAAATTTTTTATGAATCAGTGATAAAATGATGCCAAGCCATAGAAACTTCTCACATTGACAGAAGAGGTCGGCTCAAGCCATTCTATGATTCTCTTATCTTCTCTTTTTCAACTCGGATGCCACTTCCGCTTACAACAAATCCCAAGAAGATCACCTTGGGTTGGCAAAAGTTACACTTTTTCAAATTAGCATAGAGTTGTTCAACTTGGAGTTTTGTAAGCACTTGTTAGAGATGCTCTTGGTAAGTCTTCAGGTCAGGACTGTACATCAGAATGTCATCAAAATGAACTATGACAAACCTTTCCAATAATTCTCAGAGCACATGATTCATAAGGTGCATGAATGTGCTCAGCGCATTGGATAGTCCAAATAGCATAACAAGCCATTCATATAAACCATGTCATGTCTTGAAGGTGGTCTTTCATTCATCACCTTCGCACATTCGAATTTGATGGTACGTAGCTTTAAGGTTGATCTTGGAGAACACTCTTACTTTGCTTAATTCATCTAACATGTCATCAAGCCTGGGTATGGGATACCTATACTTAATGGTGATTCAATTGTGATGCATCTTCGAGGTTGGACATACAGAGAGATACCACAATGAATAAAAACAAGAAAATAAAATGGGAGGAGAGGGGGTTTAGTAAATCTGTAAGCTATCGAGCTAAATATGACATACCAACATAATCTAATACAACCTAAGACTCGTCAGATGTAATGCATTAGTCTGAGTGATAGGGTTTCTTACCACAATCCTTACTAAAGGGATTGCTAAGAGCAGGTAGAGTGGAGTTTTCCAAAGAGAAAAGTCTCAAGGGTTTTTCATTAAAATGTCAAGTCTACCTAAAAACCTATATAAGTGCTTTATTTATACATGAGGGCAGTTTTGTAAATAAAATGACTAAAAGGATACCCTAGTGGTATTCCTGTAAATATAAAATAAACATGAGGGTAGTTTAAGAAAAGTATAAGAAATAGAAAGTCTAAATAAAATAAGAAAAATAAGTGATCAAAGGAGATGTTTGGATGAGGAGTGAATAAGCTAGGCTTTGACATTTAGTGGGGTACGTACCTTAAATCCTATCAAATTGATTGCTCGGCTATCTACGCATATCCTCCAAGACCTATATTTCTTTGACATTAATAAGGTTGGCACAGCATAGGGGTTAGGGACTCGCACATATACCTCTTATTCAATATCTCATCTACTTACCTTTACAGTTCGGTAGCTTATTCAGGATTTAGCCTATAGGTAGGCTTGTTTGGCAGCGTAGCTCTTGGCTATAGGCCGATCGCATGCTTGACGCCTTAATTTGGGGGTAGACCTTTCGATAGCTCCTTTAGAAACAAATCATCAAATTCCTTTAGTAAGGTTTATACTTTAGTCGATAGCTCTTCCTCCTCGGGTCTCATCTCCATAAGTCTTCTAACAAGTAGATAAGTTAGTCCTTGAAGCTCCATTTCCCTTTTTAGTTTGACTCGGGTCAATACCAAAGCCTCTTTCTTTAGGGTTCAGCTAAGCTGGGACTGCATGACCTTTACTAACTTGGCAATCATGGGACTTAATTTCAACCTTCTTTCTTCATGCTCCACAGAACATGTGTTCCTCCTACCATCATATGTAACTGCTCAATCAAACATCCATGGTCATCCAAGTAGAATGTAGGACGCATTCATAGGTAGCACATCACAGAGCACTTCATGTCGATACTTGCCAATGCTAATCAACACAGAAACTTGTTTGTTCACTTATAGAGCCCCCTTTTCACCAAGCCAATGAAACTTGTAAGGTTTCGGGTAGGGCATGGTTGGCAATTTCAGCCGCTGGACTATAAATGTAGAGGCTACATTAGTGCAGCCCCCACTGTCAATGATTAGCGCGTACAGTGATTCATTTACCTTGCATCCAATATGGAAGAGATTTTCTCTCTGTTCGTCTTCAGGCATAGAATTGATACTTATTATCCTCTTCAACACTAAAGCAGTTGGCATAAAGTTCCCTTCCTTATTGTAGATGACTTCCTCCTTAGACAGCTTAGTTTATCTATCCTCTTTCAACTCCTTTACTTCCTCATCAGTATTGTTGACATCAACGGTTAACACCTCGCCTCGAATTACCACTGTTCGCCTATTTGGACACTAAGCGGCCATGTGTTCAAATCCTTGGCATTTCAAACACTTTATCTCACTCATCATCCTCTTTTAACTCTAGCCCTTCTCAAACTTCCTCGGAGGTCCCTTCTCATCGGCTCAGGTAGTTGGAATGGGTTGGTTCTCAACAACCTTACTTGGTTCCATTTGCACTGGTTTGCTTAGAACAATTCTACTAATATGTAGTTGGCCAATAGGGGGTCAAAATCTTCCTATTCAGTGCCTTTTTATCCTCTGAGCAACTTAGATTGTGTCATCAAGCGTTCTAACGTCCAAGGTTTCCAAGACATCCCCAATCTCATACTTCAACCTGCCAATGAATCAATATATAGTTTGGTCTTCTAGCTTCATGACTTCACAACGGATCATTAACATTTGGAATTCCTTAATGTACGTATCCACACTTGATCCTCCTTGTCTCAATTCTTGTCGTCTCTTAAAGGCATCTCGAAAATAATAGCTCAACACAAACCTTCTCCGCATAACTCTCTTCATTTCATCCCAACTCCTAATCTTCCATTCTCTTTCTCTTTCTCTTTCTCTTCTTCTAGTGGCTTGCAAGTTCTTCCACCATAAGGTAGCATAACTAGTCAACTCTAACACAGCAAGTCTAACCTTTGCATAATTAGGCATTTCGTGGCATTTAAACTACTTTTCAATCTTATCTACCCAATTTAGGTAGTCCTTTGCATCATCACTTCTAGCAAAACTTGGAATGTGCATCCTTAATCCTTTAACTCTAGGGGCTTGTGAATTTCTTTCCTCAAGCTCATAGTACTCCTCTACCTTGTCATCTCCTTTTGCTTTCTCCTCAATCTCTTCAAGCGTTAGCCTTCTTCTAGCATCCTTACCAATTCCTTCAGCTTGGGGTGGTCGAGCTGGGGCATTAACTTAGCTAAATTGACCATTTCTTTGCTTTATGATGTGTCTTTAAGGTCGAATACATGGAGAGGCACCATAATGAAACAAACCAAAACAAACAAGGAAAAAGGTTAGTAAAGTTCGGGTAGTTACTAAAAAGAAGTTAGCTTACTTCAAGGTTAGATGCTTGTAGTCTAAGTGGGAGCTTGCCTTGGCTATTCTTAAGCTCTTGGAGCAAAAGTGTTACTACTAAATAGGAATGGATCTATTACTCAACTCGGTTAGAGATCAGCCCGAGGTAGGAATCCCTATCTCGGTTATTACCTAGAGCTAGAATCCTCCAAGCGATTCCCTGGAGTCCTCTAGCTCGGCTGTGCATGATCAGTTTAAGGGGTTGATTCCTATCACCTTGGCTGTTCACATTCCTTAATGGGGCTATTTCTTGCTTGTTGTCTGTCTTCTTAGATAATAGTCACCAAACTAACCACCAAGCCGATAAGCTTATTCAAGAAATCACCCACTGATTGAGGTGTGAAGCTTCCTTCCTATCCTTAGCTATGTCGAGTACCACTTTCTTGGTTTCCCAAAATTCCTTGAACACTTAAGTTTGACATTAATTGTTACTTCACAAAAATTAATGTCTAATAATGCCACTTGAAAATCAATAACTGATACTCCAAGCACCACGATAATTACACATGGGAAAATATTTTGTGTATCAGAAAACATGGGAAAATAGAATACATAATTCTTCTCAACTACCAAACTCCAATGTGAACAATAGAACCTCTATCACATGAGAATAGTGACAAACTTCTAAAAGAATACAGTAACAAAATCCTAGTTTGAATGTAGTCAGGCTCTGATATTAAGATCATACAGATTTGTGGATGAACACACCAACCTAATATCACGCGTAACCAAAGGGGGTAGGTCCAAGCCGTAAGATGGCTCGAAAAGTAAATGATAGTTAAGGGATAAGCAAGCGTTCCCATTTACCAATGATGGATATGATGCACCAATGCCATACACGAGCTTGAGTCAAACTTGATATGAATCATAAGTATGGCTGGAGGTCACTCACCGCTAGTCCACGCTTAAATGGGCTAGATAAAAGTAGCTCAAGAGTGAGTAAAAGAATACTTAGCTCAAGAGAAAGTAAAAAGTTTAGTATATTCTTTTATGTATATTCTTATGACTATTACATTATGTGAATATTTATAACACCCTATTAGGGTAAGTCCTAAGTTATAGAAAATATAAAAATGGATCACTACTTGCTAAACAAAAGGAGAATAATTTATAGGGAAAGTATGAAGTCGTGCGCAATGAGTGTCCTCTATCAAAAAGGACAATATGGATGTCAGAAAGGACAACGCATACGCATTTTACTCAATCTATGATTCTAACAACGCTATGAGCCTAGCAAGGGTGGGCCTCTGATCAGGTTTATTCGGCATCGGTAGTTTGGTACCCTAATTGTTGGGGTTAGACTAAGATTGGCTTAGGGACGGTTCACATTTAAGTCGGCCTCAGATGGCCAAACCTTGATAATTGTTAGCTTGGCCTGAACACTGTAGAGATTGCTATTTTCTAGTTTTGGTGCTGGGACTAGAGTGCTTCAGAGGGGTCAGCTCCATGTATTGGTTGATCACCTTGGTAGCTTCTTAGAGGGTGTGGAGAGCAAAGTAACTCGGCAATTCAGATTAGGATAAACATTGCTCCTTATTGTTTAACTCACTATGGACAGCTCGACAAACCATTTGAGAGAGCTCTTAGGCTCGGGAGTGCATGATCGATCCTTGATCTCTATCAACTTTGTTGGACATATTTAGGTTATGTGTTCAATTTTGTTATACTAAAGTTGGCTTTAATCTATGGGGATTCTAAGTTGGATTAATCTCCAATTTATAGAATGGTTGATTAAGGGATGAGCAATATATCCAAATAAAATTCAAACGTATCTAGAAGCTATGTTAAATAAGGTTTTACTCAAATTCTACAAGGCTTAGTACAGTTTTTTAGATAAGTTTGCAGCTCAGTTGTTGATAAAATTTTCAAAGATCTTAAGGTATTTTGTTGAGGGTAAGGTTAGATATTTTGGATAAATTCAATCAAACTTTTAGGAGTTATTTTTATTTCAAAATTCAAATAAGATTTAGAAGATGTTAACTGGTTGTTCACCACAAATATGCTTGATCAAGTGCTAAACTACTTTCAAAGAGTCAACTTAGATTTATCAAGATCTTATCATATCTTTTCAAACTTATCCATATGGTTGAGCAGTAATCCTCGAAGTTTTTGAATTTAAACCATTCTAGAGATTACTAAACACATCCTCATGTGCAACAACTTTCAAATTACATAAGCTTAGTAAAATAATGAATCAAGAATAGCAAGAGTTATGTTTTCAAAAAAAAAAAAAAACAAAAAGAAAAGGATTTGGTTCCTATTTTTATGGGATTTTGTCTCAAACAACAAACATATTTGTATTTAGATAAAACCTTCCTGAAGAAAATTCTAGAACTAGCCGTTATTTTTATTGTTACACTGAGTATCAATAGAATATAAGTTGAGTAACTGATAAAACAAAGCATATACACTTATCACAAATCTAAATTTTAAAAATTCTCTCCATATAGATTGTCAGAAACTGAGCGAAAACAGTTTTATTATTTCATTGTTATTGCATTTGTGTGAATGTTGTAAAAAGCTATTTGATTGTATTATCTCATTTTCTTTGTAAACATTATTGTCATTGTAATTTAAGTATTTATGAGATTAAGGAGTTCTCTGAGTCTTGTGTTTAACTTAAGAAGAGCTAGTGAGATAGGATAAAGAAGTTACTAGATATCCTTATAACCTCTTATTCATTTTTTATCATGAAAAAATTGGATTAGTAAAACAACACTAGTGAGGAAGACCGAGTCCCCAGCAGTGGAGCTAGAAGAGAGTAGTAGGCAAAAGACTGAAGTTGTATAAATCGATCGCCTAATTTTCTTTCTCTCTACTTTATTTATTTTCTGACTTTTATTACTTATGTTGTTATTTTTGCACCTAAGTTAGACAATTAATTTTCTATTACTTATCATGCCATTTAAGTTATTCAGAGGAGAGTTATTTTAAAAATAAAAAAAAAGTTTCATTTTTACAAAAGATATCAATTCATCCCCACTCTTGATATCTTATACGGAACCTATAATCGGTATCAAAGCCTCACTCTAATATCACAAGGAGTTAAAATCAATGGTAGAAAGTGGTGGCTCATTGACTATTCAACTTGGCAAGGCTTCATTTTTTTATGGTACTATTTTTCTTTATTGGAAACTTAGGATGGAGATGTACATCAAAGCAACCAACCATCGAGCCTAGGGAATTATTTCAAATGGAGATGTTAAAGTTTCAGAAACACCTCTTACGTTAGATGAAATCACAAAAGCTAAATTGAACTTAAAGGCTAAGAATTTACTTTTTTCTACTGTTGCACCTTCTGAGTTTTATCTAATCTCTTCTTATGATACAACTAAGGAAATTTGGGATACATTGGTTCAAACATATAAAGGAATGAACACCATTAAGGAGATAAGGATCAATACTTTAATGTAACAATATGGGGCATTTTATATCCTTCCTAGTGAAGACATTAAAGATTCATTTAGTCGTTTTACTAATATCACTAAGAAGCTATCATTTGTTGGAAAAAGAATGAGTGAAGCAAATCTTGTTAGGAAAATGCTAAGGATCCTTCCTAAGGCTTGGAATGCAAAGAAGACAGCTATTGAGGAAGCATGTGATATGAAAAAACTCAATTTAAGTCAATTATGCAGCAAGCTCATGGCTTATGAAATTGAATTCCTTAAGTTAGAAAGTGTATCAAAAGATCCGAAGAGAAAGTCCATAGTCTTCAAAGCTAGGGAATGTTGAAATACATTTTAAAAATGACGAATCTTATGAAGATGAGGAAGGTGTATCAATGTTAACTAGGCGTCTAAACTGTCTACTTAAAAAAAAGGTAGAAAGTCTATAATTCAAAAAGGTTTTCTTCTAATAGAAACAAGAATGACATAGGAAAATGTTATAAATAGAAAGAAGAAAAGAAAGTCAAAGAAAAGAAGGAGATCATGTGTTATGAATTTAAGAAACTAGGACATATTAAGTGTGGGTGTCTAGTGCTAATCAAGAAAATAGATAAATACAAGAAAATATGCTAATCGTTAATGGCTACATGGAGTGACTTGGACAAGTAAAAAATAGAGGCAAAAAGTGTTACGCCTCGAAACCGTAAAGTCACAACAATCCTACCCTATAAACTTACCTATAACAGTAATTGATCTTATAGTTCCTATCATAAATATAATTTATACAAGGCATCCATAATACCTTGCTTTGAAGTAAACAGCTCAATACATAAAAAGCTAGAGATGCTTAAGTTATATATATACATATTTACATTCTTATTGTCGTAGAATTCTTAGGAAATTATACATATTATGACAATCTGACAACCGACATATTACAATACCAGTTTATACACCCAAAAGTACTAACAAAATAGTAAAAGACTCAACTATACAACTTGTTGATCCTTACTCCCCATAGCTTCAAAAAAAAAAAAATGACCTCAAGATAATTATATCGCAGCATTTCAATCAGAACTTATAAGAAAGCCTATAAAGGTATGAGTAACTACGGCTCAGTAAATTAGGTTGGAGACTTATGAATACATAACAAATAAAAACAAGGTTATTAACAATTAATTATATGCAATGTAATAAGCAAATGCTATCACACAACGTAGTTCGATCCGTCGTGAAATCAGAGTAATTTCACCTGCTTTAATTTGGGTTGAGCAGTTTTCATGTTTATGTATCAACTTGCAACCAAACCCAAGTTTGTATAATGGAGACACTACTCTCCCCAAGACTATCCTTCGAACCATTGCCTTCATTCTTACCACAACCTCCTTTCTTATCATTTAGTTCGGCTAAGGATGAAAAAAAGATCGTTATGTTATCTAGCGCTATCTTTTTCAAAAGTATCAATGTTTGGTTAAAGAATCCTAATAGTCCCTTAAAGGGTTGTAGTGCATGTTTTATAAAGGCATTTAGGTTGATTATAATTAAGTACGATTTAAGGTGATCAAACAATTTGACACCATTCAATTTACATCAATTGCCAAATATAACACAAATTTCAATACGAAGTTACATACATATAAGCACATGCATGTCCCTACTTACAATCACAATTATACACAATCTTAAACCTCTGAGTACTCTAAAATAGTACTCCAAAATACCATAAAGTATTGAACCCAACTTACTTGGAATCCTTGGTTTGCTCACTCAACTTGCTACAGGTTAACTCGTCTTCATGTGTCCTATAATATAAATACGCTTTTAGTATTTATATCTTGATGATATATATATACTCTAAGTTATGATTTAACTCAATTTTTCATATATACATATTATTTATTATCAATTCATTCTAAGTTAGTTTTGAAATCATGATAAGAATAAACCCCTTGGATCGATCATGTGCAACCGAGCTAAAGGATTCTAAGGACTCGCTCAGAGGATACTAACTATAGGCTACAGCCGAGACAAGGATTCCTATCTTGAGCTGATCTTATGCCGACTCGACTATCAGATCTTTACATGTGTTAGATCTACCTTGTTGGGCAGCAACGCTTTATCCCAAGAGATAGCCTAAGAGTAGCTAAAGCGAGCTCTCGATCCAACCATAAGCACTCAACCTTGAATCAAGCTAACTTATCTTCAGAAGAATTAATTGGTCCTCAACCTAGTCCATATCAGGTTGGCCCTTTACCGCAAGCGTTACTCTACTTCTACCTACCTTATATCATATTTCTCCCATCTAGACGCTAAGCGATACATGTCTTCTGATACAGTATTCTAGAATGATTCTTTTATTTTCATACTGAATATTCTTTATCTCTTTTAGCCTTTTTAGTATGTCTTATGTAACCTAGTTGTAGAATACCCTTTTATCTTTTCATACATGTAAAGTAATCCTAGTAGACGGGTATATAAACCCCCACTTTCTTGTATGTGGACAATCATCATTTCAATACAGAAATTATTCCTTTGAACAACCTTAGTGTTCTTGTTATCATTCAACTCTTATGTATTCCCTTTAGCAAGGAGTAGTGGTAAGTCACCCCTTCAATTTGGACTGATGTGTTATATTTGGCGAATTGTAGGCTAAATAGGATCAAGTGGTGCATCATGTCCATTCGATAGCTACTTAGAATTTACTAACCTTTTTCCTATTTGTTTTGGTTTACTTTGTTGTGGTGCTTCTCTGTGTGTTCAACCTCAAAGACGCATTAGCTTCGCTAGTATCAGAGCACGATTTTGTGAGGAAGTGTACGAAGTTGTAGTGACGTTTTGGTTCACTTTACTGTTAGTAGCTATTGTGTTCCTTCCGTAGCTACTGTAGTGTGTTGGTGTAATAATAAGAGTGATTTTATTGTTACTTAGTTTTTACTTTGTTTCTTATTGAGAAAACAGAGCAAGTTTGCTTCTATTTCATCTGAGTGACTATTAAGTATTGAAGTTGTTAGCAAGTTGTTAATCTATTTGAAAAGTACCATACTATGTCAGATTCAAGCGTTCAAGGTGTTATTGGTGACCAAAGCAGTGGTGCTTAACCTGGTCGTGGTCATAATGATAGTAACACCCCAAGGTCGATTGACGATAAACTTGACAAACACATAAACCTTGTTAAGAGTATAGTCATTACAATGCAAGTTAACAGACAATAACTCTAAGGTGTGTAACAAAATAAACCATAGGAAGGCACCCCTGAGTGACATTATGGCTAAGGTAATCAAACTAATTTCCCAATTCTACCACCATGAGCTAAAGGAGTAGCAGACAAAGCTACTAGACGAAGATTAGAGTTAGAGGAGATTTGGGAAGATGACGAGGAGATGGATGTTAAAGAGTTTGGTGAAGAAGAAGTAGACTATTACCAAGCGTAGGGATGGGGACGCCAAATTCTTCGAGGGCTAGACAATGTTAAGGTGTAAATCCCATCCTTCGGTGGAAGTAGAGATGCAAATGAATACTTGGAGTGGAAAAAGAAGGTCAAGAAAGTATTTGAGTGTTATGGATATGAGGATGCGGTAAAAGTCGAACTTGTTGCGTTGGAGTTTACTAAGTATACCACCATGTGGTCGAAGAATCTGAATACCGTTAGAATAAGAGATGGAAGATGAAGCATTAAAACTTAGGATGAGATGAGAAGATTGTTAAGAGGCAAATTTGTACCTAAAACTTACCTCTAACATACATTTACAAAGTTTCAAGAGCTTCATTAGGGAAGCCAATCTGTTAATAACTATGTAAGAGAGTTCCAAATGTTAATGATTTGAGCCAATGTAGAAGAACCAAAGGCCTGTACCATGTCGAGGTTCATTTCTAGGCTTAAGTATGAGATTTGCAATGTTGTAGAAGTACAAAGGTTTTATACGTTAGAAGAAGCCATTAAGATAACATAGAGGGTCGAAAGGCAGAGGAGAAGTGTTTGGAGCTGACCTAAGCCAACACTTTCACAAGTCCCAGTACCGCGTCGACTTGTGCAAGCCGAGCCGAGAAGGCCACAAGGGCCGAAGAGAGGAATGACTGATTTGAAGGCAGCCAAGGGAATTAGTAGGGCCAAGCTAAAAGTAAGCTAACCTAAAGGACATATGAGAAAGGGCAAACCTTCGGACGAAAGAATAGCGAGGTGAAGTGCTTTAAATGTCTAAGCTTCGGACACATGGTCGCTAAATGTCTAAACCGATGTGTCATGGTGCTCCGAGGAGATGTAGTGAATAGCACCAGCAAGAGCGAGCCTGAGAAGGAAGAAGATATTGAAAAAACCAAGGCTAGAGAGGAAGAGGAGACTTATGTTTATGCTGACCAGAGAGAAGTGATGACCCTAGTTTTGAAGCGAGTATTGAGTTCCTTGCTAAACTCTAAAGAGGACTAGAGGGATAACTTGTTCCATACTAAGTGTATCGTCAAAGGCTAATTATGCATGATCATAGTGGATGGAGGAAGTTGTACTAATGTGGTTGCGCAATCCTTTGTGTAAAGGTTGGGTTTACTGACCTCAAAGCACCCCTGACCTTATAAGTTGCATTGGCTTTATGATAAGGGTGCTTTGTATGTAATTGAACAAGTGACTATGCCATTCAGTATCGGAAATGTATATAGGGATAAAGTAGTATATGATGTCATCTCTATGGAGGCTTCACATTTGTTACTTAGACAACCTTAGTTGTTCAACCAACATGTTACACACGACGGGTATAAGAACATATATGCCTTTGTTAAGAAGGGAAGGAAGATAGTGTTATAACCTTTTACCCCATCCTAAGTAAACAAAACCCATAATCAGCTCACTCGAGCTAGTAAGCAGAAAGCTTTGGTGATGAGCTGTAGAGAGCTTTGATCTATTGAGAAGGCTGATGAACCGATGTTCTTGTTGGTTAGAAGATTAATGGAGATAAGGTAATTATAGGATGTCCTAGAAGAAATCTAAAGCTTGCTAAATGAGTTTTTTGACCTTTTCTTGAAAGAACTGCCTAAAGGACTGCCATCAGTCTGAAGCATAGAGCACTGTATTGATTTGCAGCTAAGCGCCACCCTGTCGATCAGACCTGCATATAAGATGAACCTTGAGTAGGCCTCCAAGTTGAAAAGATAGGTAAACGAACTCATTGAGTGAGGATATGTGAAGGAGAGCATGAGCTCTTGCGTTGTATCAGCTTTGCTCGTTTCGAAGAAGGATGGTTCATGGCGCATGTGCATCAACAGTTGAATAATCAATTAAATTATTGTCAAGTACAAATACCCAATACGAAGGCTTGATGATATGTTAGATGAGTTTCATGGTGCCAAAATATTTTCGAATATTGATCTGCAGTGTGGCTACCACCAAATTTGCATGAGGTCGGGCGATGAATGGAAGACTACCTTTAAGACTAGGCACGAACTCTACAAAGGGTTGGTTATGCAATTCAAGCTTATTAATACGCCAAGCACGTTCATGAGATTAATGAATTATGTAATGTAGCCCTTAATTGGAAGATGTGTGGTCATGTACTTTGATGATATATTGGTGTACAGTACTGACCTAAACAACCATGTTCAACATCTTCGTGAAGTATTTAACATTTTGCAAACTAAGAAGTTGTATGGAAATGTAAAGAAATGCATGTTCTACTAGAGAGAGAAGTGATATTCCTAGGGTTTGTAGTGTCGGGGGAAGGAATCCGAGTAGATGAGGGGAAGATCTAAGATGTTTTTGAATGGCCAACGCCAAAGAATGTCACTAAGGTTTGAAGTTTCCATAGCTTAGCTTTTTTCTATAGGCGATTTATTAAGGAATTCAATACAATAGTTACCCCATTGATTGAGTTGACAAAGAAGAGTGAAGGATTTAGGTGGAATGATCGAATTGAATAGAGCTTTAGAGATATTAAGGAAAAACTCACCTTGGCACTTGTTTTGTTACTGTTAGATTTTGATAAACCCTTCAAATTAGAATGTGATGCGTCGGGAGTTGGAATTGGTGCTGTCCTGATGTAGGAGCGACGACCTGTCGCCTACCACAGTGAGAAACTGAGTGGCCCTACTTTGAATTATTCTGTATATGAGAAGGAGTTGTACTCCCTTTTCCGAGCTCTCACTATTTGGCAACACTATCTACATTGACCATGAATTATTAAAGCATCTTGAGAGTCGGAACAAACTCTCTAAGAGATAGACTAAGTGGTTGGAGTTTATGGAAGGGTTCTTGTATGTCATTCAGCATAAGAAAGGAAGCACAAATGTGGTTACTGATGCTTAATCATGATGGTAGACTTTGCTGACCACTTTGTAGAAAAAATTATTAAGATTCTTACTCATCACTGAGCAGTATACTACTGACCCTCACTTAGGTCCCATTGTTGAACAATGCCAAGAAGGGGTAGTAGTTGGAGGATATTACTATAGGCTATTGATTCTGAACAGTTCTACACGTGAGCTATTAATTAGGGAAACTCATAACGAAGGATTATCTGGTCATTTCAAGGAGATCAAGACAGCCAATCTATTGAAAGAAAACCTTTATTGGCATGGTTTCGCCAAGTATGTCTATAAGATAGTTAGTAGTTATGAAGTATGCAAGTGTGCTAAGGGGAAGAAAGAACCCCATGGAGAGTACATGCTACTGCCAACACCCACTTTACCTTGGGTCGACCTCAACATGACATTATCCTAGGATTGTCCTAGACATTCAAGGGGAAAGATTCTATTTTTGTTGTTATGGACCATTTTAGCAAGATGGCATACTTCATTCCATGCCATCGAACTAACGATGCTCTATATATTGCCGATCTGTTTTTGTAGGAGATTGTCCAACTATATGGAGTACCGAAAACTATAGTCTCAAATTGGGACATAAAATTTTTGAGCTATTTTTAGAGGACTCTTTGGAGAAGACTTGAAACTAAACTTGTATTTAGCTTCAGTAGCTACCTTCAGACTGATGGCTAGATTGAAGCGATAAACAGAACGCTAGGTAATCTACTTAGAGTTATCGTGGGAAAGAACTTGCAGGATTGGGATTTATGCCTACTAGTTGTAGAGTTTGCATACAACCGAACTGTCCGTAGCACTACTGGGAAGACCTCATTCAAGGTTGTCTATGGCCTTAACCCTACCATTCCCCTAAGTATGATCGACACCGCCGTAGCTAGTGAAGAGAGTCAATTTAGAGTAAACCGAGCCCAATAATTCCATGAGCTACACTAATTTGTAACCAAGAAGATCGATAAGTTCAATTAAAGGTAGCATGAAATTAGTAGCTGAGGCCACTAAAATATTTCTTTCCATCCAGTATACTTGGTATGGATACATTTCAATCGAGAACAATTCCCACACTTGAGATAGAACAAACCATCTCCTCGAGCTAATGGATCGTTTAAGGTCCTGAAGAAAATTAATCGCAATGCTTACTAAATCAAGTGGCTTGATGACTATGGAGTTTCTTCCACCCTCAATGTATTCGATCTAATCCTTCACCAACCAATAGAAAAAGACCTTGTAAGCGCCTTAGAAGAAAGAGCAAAGACCACTCCATATTTGAGGATAAATCTTTCTAACCCCCAAGAGATGATAGGAATCAACCCCTCGAATCGATCACCCGCAACCGAGCTAAAGGACTCTAAGGACTCACTCGAAGGATGCTATCTCTAGACCACAGCCGAGATAAGGATTGCTATCCTGAGCTAATCTCATGCTGACCTGACTATCAGATCCTTACATACGTCAGATTTGCCACTGTTCAACAACAACGCTTTATCCCATAAGATAGCCTAAGAGTAGCCAAAGCGAGCTCCCAATCCAACCATAGGTACCCGATCTCAAATCAAGTTGACTTATCTTTAGAAGAATTAATCGGTCCTCAACCTGGTCCATTTCAGGTTGGCTCCTAACCACAAGCGTTACCCTACTTTCGCCTACCTTACACCATATTTCTCCATCCAGACACTAAGCGACACATGTCTTCTGATACAGTATTCCTGAATGATTTTTCCTTTTTCACACTAAATATTCTTTGTCTCTTTTACCATTTTTAGTATATTTTATGTAACCTAGTTGTAGAATACCCTTTTATCTTTTCATACATATAAAGTAACCTTAGTGGATGGGTATATAAACCCCTACTTTCTTGTATGCAAACAATCATCTTTTCAACAAAAAATTATTCCTTTGTGCAACCTTAGTGTTCTCATTATCATTTAACTCTTATCTATTCCCTTTAGCAAGGAGCAATGGCAAGTTACCCCTTCAGTTCGGACTAGTGTGTCATATCCGACAGATTGTAGGTCGAGGAGGATTGAGTGGTGCATCATATCCATTCGATAGCTACCCGAACTTTGCTAACCTTTTTCCTGTTTGTTTAAGTTTGCTTCGGTTTACTTCGTTGTGGTACTTCTCCATGTGTTCAACCCTAGAGACGCATTAAATCAATTTTCGAATCTAATTCCGATTTAGGTTTTAAATTAGTTCTAACTACAAGTGTTATACGTAAATCCTAAATATGCATTTTGAACCCTAATGTAAAATTAATCACATTAGGCTTGAGTATTCTAAGTATCACTTTTGATCCTTAAGCAGTATTCTAGCCTAAACAGTACATTCTAATCTTTATTTATGTATCGAATTTACTCTCGATATAAGAAAATTTTACATTTTTTTTATATAATTACCTAAATTTATGTTTCCTACTAGCTTTAATATATTACTATTATTATTATATTATCTAATTTAAACTAACATTTTATATTTATTATAATTCCAATTCTACCGACTCTTAAAATTACATATATTTATTACATACTACTCTTAATAATTATATCTAACACTCTAGATACTACAATTATCACACCACATCAGATATAAACATCTTAAATCACCTAATTATACATTAAATCAGTAATTATTCAATTATCCATTAATTAATCCCAAAATCACTAATTATATATACATATTTTAAAGGCCTAAAAATTTTGAAAATTCATTTTTAAAAAGGTGCTTTATAGCACTGTTTTATATTCCCTAAGTAGTCGACATAAAAATTTTGAGCATAAAACTACACTCTTAAGGCTATTTATTTTTAAATCGAAATATGTTCGAGTTTACGTGGTTTCTTAAGCATTACATATTTCCAGATGTAATTGAACTAAACCAATATTTTTCCCTAAATCTACATACATAAAAACATCATAATATTAAATTTCATAATTTTCTAGATAAAATTGATAACTTTAATAAATTACACAAAATTAGGTTAAGATTGGACTCACCTAATCATTGGACTTTCGGCCACCGGTAGTAGTCCTAGGGGTATCGGTCAATCTAAGCGGTTGTGGTAGGCTATATTGGTGGCATTGGTCTGATTCTAGTTAGTTGTGGGTCATAAGTTTGGTCTAAATGCCCTAATTGTATAGATTCTTCTGTAAATTTTTAGAAAAAAACTCTAGTTTTCTCTTTTTCAGTTCTCTCAATTTTTTTCACACTCTAAACTAACCAAATGAGGTTATAATTGAGTTTGAGTATTTATATAGCTCCATAGGATTTTTTTTTTCTCATTAATTTAAGTTGACATTTACCTTATCTCTTCCCATTTTGACTTTCTAGTTGGTTTCTTTTTACTGGTTCATTTTTTTTTCTTCTCTAACTTGCTATGACCTTGATCTAGACAATTCTCCATTTTTTCTTGATTTTTTTTGTCATTTTCTAGCATTTTAAATAATTTCATATATTTTCACTTATATGTAAATGCATGTGATGTATAAGTAAATGTCACGCCCCGAAGCGGTAAAGTCGTAACAGCCCTACTGTGTAAACCATTCTAAGATAGTAGTTAGCTTTATAACTGCTATCCTAGACCTAATCTACACAAAGCGTCCACGACTAACCCGCTTTAAAGTAAACAGTTTATAATTTAAATAAATCACTTACCTAAGAAAGTAAGAAAATATATATATACATTATAATTCAATTATTAAATTATTCAAAAATGAAAAAAATTCTAAAATAAAAACTTAGACCTTAAAAATATATGTTTGTTCTTCAAATGTTTTTCCTCACTCCTCATGATCTAGCAGTTGCTAGCTTCAAAGTAGTTGTATGTCGCTTCTTAGCCAGCACATGCACGACGTCTATAAGAATGTAAGTAACCAAAGCTCAGTAAGTTAGGATGGAGAACTTAAAACTATACCACAAACATAACAAGTTTATCAATTGTAATCCTCACAACTAGCTATTCGAGGTTTCAATCGGTTAAAAGACTCGATTGAATCTAAATTATAAAGTAAAGCTAGAAATATTAGAAAAAAATGATCCCGTAAGTTTGAATTTAAGAAAATAAGCAATAAAATAAAAGACTATAAAAATTCCAAATTTTAAATATATAACTCGTTATTTATCGAAAATGTGTAAAATGCATTCCGATAATTAACGAATAGCTAGAGATAAATTATATGTATACTAAAAATAATAGAATGACCTAAATAATATTTAGGAATATTTATTTGTACTATGTATGAATTTACACGTAAGTAGAAATACCCGTAATCACTTAAAATACACGAAATGTGCTAAAATAATACTAAATAATTAAAGAAAATTCATAATTAATTAAGAAAAAATTAGGAATGATCTAGAATTGGGTTGTGGCAACTGGGAAAAATAAGAAAAAAATCGTCCAATTAAATTAAGATAACACAAAAGCCAAAAATTAAGGGATAAGGCAATTGTCTTGTCAAATTTAATGTACAATAATTACATTAAAGCTCTATAAATAGCAAGAAAAATTCAGAAGCTCATTTGAACAGTTAGAAATCAAAGAAAATTAGGGAGAGATGAAAATTGAGAGAAAAATTTAGGTTAAAAAAAAAATAGGAAAAACTGTACAATTAGGGCCTTTAAAGGGAACCCATACCAGACGAGCAATTGCAAGTGGACGGCCGCCACCACCACCACACGGTGGTGGCAGCGCTTAGGCCAACCGATAAGGCCATGGCAACCGGCGATGGCCGGAGCCACCTAGAACGGTGAGTCCGATTTCTAACCCGATTTTATGTAATTTTGTTAAAAATAGTAAATATTCTTAGAAAATTATGAATTTTGTTATTATGGAATATTTTTGTATTTAGTTTTTATGAAAAATATTATTTTGATGAAAATATGTCTCGTAATATATGATCCTTAAGAAATCGTGCAAAACCGAGCATATTTCGGTTTTGAAATAAATGACCTTAGGAGCGTAGTTTCGAGCTCAAAATTTTTGTGTAGATTACTTAGATGATATAGAACAGTACTATGAAGCCCGTTTTCAAAAATTAATTTTTGAAATTTTTAGATAATTTTTAGGCCTTAAAATGAGGCATAAAATGGGTAATTTATGATTAATTAAGTAATTAAATGGTTAATTACTGATTTAGTGAATAAGTATATGTTTTAGGATGTTGAAATCTGATGGAGTATGATACTTGTAGTATTTAGGGTATTAGATGTAATTATTAGGTTAATTATGTAGTAAATGAGTAATAGGGAAAAATAGTGCATATTAAGTTAATTTTGTAAATTAAAATAATCAGATGTAAAATCTGATTTAGGATGAATTTAGATATTTTGAAATGATAATTGATGTTGGGAGATAGTAATTAGAGTGATAAAAATATTAGATGTGTATTGTGTATACAATAAGTAATAGTACATAATACACAATTATTAGAAATATAATAAATAGAAAATATTAGGATGAAAATTGATATTATATAAATAATAGGGATATATAATAAAATCGATAGAAGACTTCAATTTATGTAATTATATGAAAAATATAAAAATTTTTCACATTAGGAGTGAATTCGGTACACTAATACAGATTTAAGTGTACCGGGTAAAATAAAATACTAATTAGAGGTAATAATGGTATTTAGGAGATCGGGAAGTAATGTGATTAATTTCACATTATGGGTTGAAACGAATTTCTAGGGTTGGAATATAAAACACTACTTAGAAATTGAACTAAAACCTAATTTAAAAATCGATGCGGAAACCGAACCTGAACCTAACCCCAAACCTAAAATAATTATAAAAGACTTAAGACCCATATAATTAGGTAAATTAAACCCTAAACAAAACATAACAATAAATGTTATAGGATAAAATGAACCTATAATAGTTATATGAAAAGCTGAAACCACGTTTGTGTTACAGTGATGATCGGCAATGGCTTGAGCAAATCAGACCTCGAATGAGTGAGCGAGGAGTCGAGGTAAGTTGGGATTAATACAATGCTGTATTTTGGAGGCTTAAGATTATGCTTGGTTGTGCTTGTTAGATAGTTGGATGTATGCATGTGCTTGATTATGGGTGATGCTATGATTATGTTTGTTGCTTTGGCATGTATTATATGATTTGTATGAAATGATTGATTACCCTAAACTGGACTTAATCAAATATACGACCAGTAATCATAATCGGACATGAATGGCAATCCATTAGGGGAACTTAGACTCTCCGGCCAAATACCAACCCCTTTGAAAGGAATAGCGTAGGATTGCATAATGGTCCCTTCTTCATCCTTAGCCGAACTAAGTGACAGAAGAAGAGGTCGCAGCGAGGGTGAAGTCAGTGGTTCGAAGGTAATCGCAGGAGGAGTGAGGTCTTCACTGCACAAGCCTGGGTTTGGTCGTGAGCTGTTGCATTAATGGCAACTCCTCAACCCTGATTAGAGTGGGCGCAATTTCTCTAATCTTACGACGGGCCGGACAACGTCGTGCGATGGCATTTACTTGCACATACATTGCACCTAATGAGTTGAATGAAAACCTTGTTATGTTTATAGTATAGTTTTAAGTCCTCCATCTTAACTTACTGAGCTGGGGTTGCTCACATCCCTATAGACATCATGCAAGTACTGGCTAAAAAGCGGCAAACAACTACTCCAAAGCTAACAACTGCTGGATCTTGGGAAGTGAGAAAAAATATTTGAAGAACAAACATATATTTTTAAAGTCTAAGTTTTTATTTTAGAATTATTTTTCATTTCCAAATGATGTAATAACTCGGAAATATATTACAGAAAAATATTGTAAACTTTAATTGCAATAGCTAAATTATAGCATATATATATAATTCCTCACTTTTATAGGTAAATGATTTATTTAAATTACAAACTGTTTACTTTAAAGCGGGTTAGTCGTGGACGCCTTGTGTAGATCAGGTCTAAGATAGTGGTTGTAAGGCCAACTTCTATTTTAAGATGGTTTACACGGCGGGGCTGTTACGATTCTGCCGCTTCGAGGCGTGACTGTTCTAAATTGGTATCAGAGCAAAGTTCTACTGAACTCGCTTTGAAATGAACAATTAAAAGAATTAGACATTTTAGGAATACATTGAGAGTGGGTAGAAATAAAGGGATATTAAAGTATCGTATTATAAACTATAGGATAAGTAGCGATTATAATGCTAAAGTGAGATAGGCGTTAATCAAATTTAGTTCTAGTGATGGGATCATATGGAGAAATTGGTAGTTAGTTGAGGTGATTCAAGAGGAATGAAGAGGAACCCCTGATTTAATCCAAAATTGAGATGTGGAGAACAATATTATAATTGGTTAGTTAGGATATGTTAACATTATGAATGGAATTACCGAGGAGTTGTTAATGGAGTTGTGTAGAAATTGATGAGATTTATAACGGAGGTCAATCTGAGTTTTGTCATAATAGAGATCATATGATATGACTTGTTGAATAAAGATGGTTTGGAAGTGAAAGATTGTAACTCAAGCGACATTAGTAAGATATGTGTAGTAACGAGAGAAAAGAGATACCCTATTCTACTAATACAACTTATACTGCAGCTAGCACATCATATATCTTTAGATGATTAACCCTAAAGATTTCTTGACTGGCTTTCACATTTTCTTGGATCAGTTAGAGTAGATTAAGATTATATAAAACATGAGAATACGGTATATGAGGTAATAGTTGATTATAGTATTGAGGAGTTTAGTAATGATAAAGTATATGGAATGATTACTACTTCTGATTTCATATTGAAGTATAATGTCTTGAAGCACCAAATGAAAATGATACTCAATGAATGAGAAGATAAAGGTAGTGGAAATTTGAATGATGAATATAATGTATTAGTTGGTTATATTTTGTCGGGAGTAAGGATTGATCATATGATTGATTATTCATATAAGTTAAGATCCTATTGATCTTTCAATAGATATAGTAGTATTTATTGACGGATGTATATTCTTTAGATATGTACATCTGTTATAATGTGTTATACCCTTGTGAGTAAAATATAAAAGGGGATTGGATGTGTCTTAGGTAACCGATTTTGGAAGTGCTTTACATATGTAAGAATTGGTGGTTTATTGAAGTGATTTAGATTGAATAAAGAGGAATATTTGAGTTAATATAGAGTTGAGATGTGAAGAATATTTATAGAACTGATTGGTGGGATATGCTAATATTGTGGATGAAATTCTTAAGAAGTTTGTTGATGGAGTTATGTTGTAATTGGTGTGATGTGATGAAGTGACAAGACTCATGAACAATAGTGGACTTGAGTTAAGATTTATTAAACTTTGTAATTTTTTATTATCACTAGCCTTATCGACTTGTTGTACAGTTTAGGACATTCGGACTTGAGTTAAGATTCAACTACTAATTTTCCTAGGGTTTACATGAGGAGTTACCGTTAATACAACAACTTATGACCAAAACTAGGCTTGTGTAATGGAGATATCGCTCCTCTTGCGACTACCTTCGAACCATTAACTTCACCCTTGCCGTGACCTTCTCTCTTGTCACTTAGTTCGACTAAAGATGAAAAAGGGACCATTATGTAATCCTACACTATCTCTTTCAAAGGGGTCGGTATTTGGTTGGAGAATCATAGGTTCCTCTAATGGGTTGTCATGTAGGTCTGATTATGATTACAGGTCGTATATTTGATTAGGTCCAATTTAAAGTGATCAATCATTTCGTACAAATCATACAATACAAGCCAAAACAACAGATAAAATCATAGTATTACTTATAATCAAGCACATGCACACAACAAACTATCTAATAAGTACAACCAAGCATAATCTCAAGCTTCCAAAATACAGCAATGTACTAATCCCAACTTACTTGGACTCTTTGCTCACTCGCTCACTCACTCACTCGAGGTCTAACTCGTTTATGCCATCGTCGATCATCCCTATAACACAAACGTAGTTTTAGTTTTTCTTATAACTATTATAGATTCGTTTTATCCTATAACGCTTATTGTGATCTTTTGTTTAGAGTTTAATATATCCAATTATCTAGATTCTCAAATCTTTTACAATTACTCTAGGTTTGGGGTTAGGTTCGGGTTCAGTTTCCGTATCGATTTCTAAATTAGGTTCTAGTTCAATTTTCTAAGTACTGTTTTATACTCGAATCCTAGAAATTCATTTCAACTCATAATGTGAAATTAATCATATTACTTCCCGATATCCTAAATACTATCACTACCCCTAGTTAGTATTTTATTCCACTCGGTACACTTAAATCCGTATTAGTATACCGAATTTACTTTTGATGTGAGAAATTTTTATATTTTTCATATAATTACATAAATTTAAGTTTTCTATCAGATTTATTATATATTTTTATTATTATCATAATATCAATTTTTATTCTAATGTCTTCTATTTATTATATTTCTAATAATCGTATATTATGTACTATTACTTATTATGTAAATAATACACATCTAATATTTTTATCACTCTAATTACCATCTCCCAACATCAATTATCATTTCAAAATATCTAAATTCATCCTAAATTAGATTTTACACCTAATGACCCTAATTTACAAAATTAACTTAAAATTTACTATTTTTCCCTATTACTTATTTACTACATAATTAACCTAATAATTACATATAACACCTTAAATGCTACAAGTATCATGCTTCATCAGATTTCAACATCTTAAAATATATAATTATTCACTAAATCAGTAATTAACCATTTAATTACTTAATTAACCTTAAATTACCCATTTTATGCCTCATTTTAAGGTCTAAAAATTATCTAAAAATTTCAAAAATTAATTTTTGAAAACGGGCTCTATAGTACTGTTTTATATCATCTAAGTAGTCTACACAAAAATTTTAGGCTCAAAACTACACTCCTAAAGTCATTTATTTTTAAACCGAAACATACTTGATTTTGCATGATTTCTTAAGGACCATATATCATGGGATATATTTTCATCAAAATAATATTTTTCCTGAAAACTACATACAAAAATATTCCAGAATAACAAAATTCATAATTTTCTAAGAATATTTACTATTTTTACAAAATAATACAAAATCAGGCTAAAAATCATACTCACCGATTTGAGTGGCTCCGGCCACTATTGGTGGCTATAGGTGTATCGTCCCACCTGGGTGCTATCACTACCGTATGGTGGTGGTGGCTGTCCACTCCCAGTTATTCGTCAGATCTGGGTTCTCCTTACAAGCCCCAACTGCACAGTTTTCTTATTTTTTTTTTTTACCCAAATTCTTTCTTCCAATTTCGATGCTCCTGATTTTTCTCTAATTTCTAACTGTCCAAAGGAGCTCTGTGATTTTTTCCCTTATTTATAGAGCTTTTTGGTAATTAATGTACATTAAATTAGATAAGATATTGCCCAAATCCTTTAATTTTTCGCTTTTGTGTTACTCTAATTTAATTGACTAATTTTTTTCTTATTTTCCCCAACTGCTACGACCCAATTCTGGATCATTCCTTATTTTTTCTGATTTTTCTTTATTTTTTCTTAATTAATTATGAATTTTATTTAATTATTTAATATTATTTTAGCACATTACGCGTATTTCTACCTATATATAAATTCATATATAGTACAAATAAATATTCCTAAATATTATTTAGGTCATTGTATGATTTTTAGTATACATATAATTTATCTTTAGTAATTCGTTAATTATCGGAATGCATTTTACGTATTTTCGATAAATAACGAGTTATATACTTAAAATTTGGAATTTTTATATTCTTTTATTTTATTGCTTATTTTCTTAAATTTAAACTTACGGAATCATTTTTACTAATATTTCTGGTTTTACTTATAATTTAGGCTTGATCGGATCTTTCAACCGGTTGAAACCCTAATGACTAGTTGTAGGGCTTACAGTAAACACTCCTAAATATTTTTTTATGTTATTTTATAATTTTTAGTATACATATAATTTATTTCTAGCGACTCATTAGTTATTAAAACTCATTTTTACGCATTTTCATTAAATAACAAGTAAATACTTATAATTTGATATTATAATATTCTTTTATTTTATTATTTACTTTTTTAAATTCTAACTCATGGGATCACTTTTACTAATATTTCTAATGTTATTATAATAATTTAGGTTTAATCTGATCTTTTAAACGATCAACTTACGCTCTACATACTAAATTTGAGCTTTTAGATGCAAGGCTTACAAAAAGTATAAAAGACGATACTAAGGAAGCACACTTGCGTTTAATAGCTCTTTTTGAGGTAAGCTGCAAATATGAAAGTGAATTTGATGATGAAATTTCAAAAGATATATGTACTGAGATAAATAAGTTATTAAAAGCTCTTACTAAAGCTAATGACAAGAACATAAGAATTGACAATGAGAATAAGTTATTAAAAGAAGAAAAAGCTACTCTCATTCAAACAAATAAATTACTAGTAGATGAGAATGACATCTTAAAAAATGATGTTGAAGGGTTATACATTACTAAGGAAGCAATAGTAAATAAGAATATGATATTAAAGGAAGAAATAAAAGGCTTGAGAGGACAAATTGATGTTTTGTCGAGTTCAATACAAAATACCTTAAAAAAATTTCATAAAAGTGATAAAAAAAAAAACTCTAGATGTTTATGTCCAATCAACATATAGTTCAATCTAAAGCTAGATTGGGATTTGAAAATGGTAAATCTTCACATTCTAAACAAGAGATAGTGTTTTTAAGACTTAGAAAAGGAAGTAATAAAGAAACAATTGATAATAAGAAAGAAGAAAGGGCTGTTGAGCAAGTAAAAAAGATAAGTAGAACCTCTTCTAATTAGATTAGAAAGTATCCACAAGTAAATAGACACTTCAAAAGCTCAATTAAAAAGTATGTCAGAAAGTATTAAACTCCAAGTTCAAGAAATATGATAAGCAACAAGTATAAAATTCAAAAACCCCATTGTAGACACCTAATTTTTGCCCTTCCACAGCCTTGATCTTTATTTTTTACAAAAAGAGTCCTAATTCAAAGATAACAAAAAAATTAATAAAAAATAATAATAAAAATAAAAATTAACAAATAATGAAAATATAAAAAAAAATAAGAAAAGGAAAAATCATAAAAATTTCATAGATTTTTAGGAAGTAATTTATATTAGGAATAATTAGTTTTAGTGTTAGTTTTAGTTTTAGTTTAATTAAAAATTTTTTAGTTTAGGAAATCGGATAGTTTAAATATAATTTAATTATAATGAATATCAAGGCACAGGCCAACGGCCTAACAGATAAGTAATGGAGTATTTGGGTGGATTTAGTTTGAGGTCTTGGGTTCGAGTCTCAGCAGGTACCTATATCTTTATTTTTCTAACTTTGCAGAAGCGAGACGAAAATCAGTTTCATATCTAATTAAAATCATATGAGTTTAGATAAATCAGATTTGAATCTAATTTAATCAGATACAATAGATATGATAGGATATAAAAAGGAAAATAAAGACGGAGGGAAGAGGGGGATCTACTTCATCCAAAAAAATCTACTACTGCAATTCGACCTAACATAAAAATGCAGCAACCCCAATTTCCTTCAGCTCTTAAAAATCAATTAGTAGTGGCAACCACTTTGCTGCACAACCAAAGTAGAAGTCAGGATCACCATATTATCTGCTGTCTGTGACCAAGCCCCTCAATCGCATGACCAAATTTCAAGCAGAAATCCAACCGTAGCCAAAGCCTTCCTGACGCAAGCCTCATCACTGAAGTTCCTGACAACCAACAAATTCACACACTCAATTGCCTGACCCGACAATCCACGCAATAACCAACAACAAATTGAAGTTCTACGACCCAATCCGTAATTGAAGTTTCAATTGGCCGATGCTCCAGCAACAACACGGACCAAGTGCGGCGTATCCTCACAACAACAGAAATCTGACCGAAGCCGCAATTCTACCGAACAACAAATTCGCAACAACATCGAGATCGTCCCTGACCGTATCTCCTCGTCCATCCTGCACACTCCATATCCACCTAGTATGCTTGAAGACACGCATCTACGTTTACTCGTGCGTCCCTACAACAGTACACACACCAACGCCGGCAACTGACCAACCAAACACGTGTTCCTTCGCTCGGAGATTTGCATACACGCCCAACGATCTCTCGGATTCGGCCAAACCACATCCGCTTACCAACAATCCAATCACGAATAAACCAACTCTGATCACTTACATAGGCCGTTGAATAACCCACTATTGATTGCTGTCTTCGCTGAACTGCTGCAGCTCAAATTCAGTTTTTCCAAATCTTAGTTTTCTTATTTTATTTATTTCATTCTTTTATTTATTTATTTATTATTATTATCATTAGTTCCTTAGTTATTTGATGCACTATATGTGTATATGACTATATTAGTTTAGATGACTTATTAGTATTAGTTTTTTATATATTAAGTAAGTTACATAATATTACTAATCTATTTAGGAAGATAATTGTTCAATAATAATAGAATATATGTATATATTAGTTTAGGAATTTTTAAGATTAGGTATAATTTTAGGATTTTCTCACTTAGAAATTTATTTTGGAAATAAAAAATAATAAAATCCCGTTTTAGAAAAATAGGGCTTTTAGAGAGTTTTCATAAAATAAAATAAAAGACTTAGTGGATTAGGACTCTTTTAGAGTTTTGAAAAACTGAATAAATTAAAACCTAAACTTGGACGGTTTTCAAAATTAAAATAAATCAACACACTAAATTTTTCGAAGAGAACTACGATCGTCTAATCCCGACTAACAGATAAGTAAGCATCTTCGGGGCGACGATAAAATCTATAAAAACTTAAGTTCTTTTTTCTTTTGATTTTTATTTATTTATTTTAAATATTATAATTAGAAGAATAATCCTAATTTCGGTAAATAAATAGTGGTATCCGTTAGGGTTTAATAAGTTAGCCCTCAAACTCGAAACCCTCTAGTTCTTTATTCAAATTGAAATTAAAGACCGGTAGCCAAATCGTAATTAATCCACCCAATTGGTTATAGTTTTTTTTTTTTTCCTGACTCCGATTGAGTGACGACTCCAAAAATTATTTTCAATAAAAAATCGAAATTTCTTATTTTCTTTAGTCGAGGATTAATATTAAACGGGTTAAGGTTTAGTATTAATCAGGAAATGGAGAAATTAATTTTAAATAAAAGAAATCGAAAAATCAGACTCGACACCCATGCTTACTTTTTTTGTAATAAGCTAGGATACATTGAAAAACATTACTTCTATAGAAATTCCAAGCTCAGCAATTGTCAAGTGAAAAATCAAAATACAAGCTTGAATTTTAAAGGACCTAAGCTTTACTAGGTTTGTAAAGAGAGTTGATTTGTTTGTAATGTATACAAGAACACGAAGCCAAAATGAAAGGAATATGGTACCTCAATAGTAACTATTCGATGCACATGACTAGTGATGCTTCATTGTTCACAAACTTAGTTTGGAAAGAAGATGGCTACATTAAATTTGGAGATAATGGTAAAGGTAAGATAGTTGCAATAGGTACAATTGGTTTTCCTCCTAATACAATTGAAAATGCATCTCTTGTAAAAGGATTAAAATATAATTTGTTAAGTATAAGTTAACTTTATGATAAAGGATATAAGATTACTTTTGAACATAACAGATGCATTGGTTTTGATAAGAATGGATATAAGCTCTTTAAAGGATTTAGGGAGAAAAATATTTATCTAATCAAGCCTGTAGAAATTAATTCAAAAAGTTGTTTGCTGTCTGTGCATAATAATATTTTTCTATGGCATAAAAAATTGAGACATGTGAACTTCTATCAAATGGAGAAATTATCTAACAGGAATTTAGTGATTGGTTTACCAAAGTTAAGAATTCAAAATGATATTTACTATACTGCCTATATGAAAAATAAGATGAGTTCAGTTTCTCATAAGAGCAAGAGCGTCATCTCTACTAAAAGACCTTTAGTTCTACTAGAACATTAAGTTTGAGTGGAAATAAGTATGGTTTAGTGGTTGTTGATGATTTTTCTAGATATTGCTGGATTCTATTTTTTCGTCATAAAAGTGATGTATTTAAAAGTTTTGAAGTATTTGTTAGATAAGTTTAGAATGAAAAAGGAGCATTTATTAGGACAAATCATCAAAAAGAATTTGATAACATTAATTTCATAACATTTTGTGTGAATAATGACATAACTCATAATTCCTCTACTCCATATACACCACAACAGAATAGGGTAGTAGAATGTAAAAATATGACTATTTAAGAAATGACAAGAACCTTGTTGAATGAAAGTAAAATAGCTAGGTATTTTTAGGTTGAAATGGCATCCACTGCATGTTACATTATTAATTGTGTCTACATAAGACCTTTGACAAACAAGACATCATACGAAATTCTTAAAGGTAGAAAACCTACTATTTCGTACTTTCATGTGTTTGGTTGTAAGTGTTTTGTAAAGAGAACATGTAAAGTTTTAGGAAATTTTGAGGAATGAGCAAATGAAGTAGTATTTGTGGGATATTCACTTAATTCTAAAGCCTTCTAAGTATACAATAAGTATCCAAAGTAGTTGAAGAATCCATCAATATTAGATTTATTGAGGAAACAAGAAAAGAGGATTTTGATGATGAGGCACCTATGATTACTAAGAAAGATCAAACCCAATGAAATGGTGAAGGAGTGATAGAACCTAAGTTAGAACCTTTGTTAGAAAGTGCTTTTGGAAATTTTTCTACTTCTAGTAAGCTAAAAGGGAATTCTGATGGCTCAATAAGGACTCATACTAGATCTGATGCTATTAGTAAAATAGAATTGCAATCTGAAGGGTTGTTACAAAGTAAGTCAAAAAGTCCTAAAGGTTTGCATACACCTGAAGGTTTGCATACACCTCCTTCTACCATGAGATTTAAACCACATTATCCTCCTGAACAAGTAATAGGTAATGTTCGTTCTAGTGTTAGAACTAAATCTAGTCTTCAAAATATAGAAAATCATCTTGCATTGCTTTTTGAGGTTGAACCTACTTCTATTGATGAAGTTTTAAGTAATAATAATTGGATTAATACTATGCAAGATGAACATAACCAATTCTAAAGGAATCAAGTATGGAACTTAATACCTAAACCTAGTAATAAATCCATAATTGGTACTAAGTGGGTGTTTAAGAATAAGTTAGATAAAAATGGAAAAATTGTGAGAAATAAAGCTAGCTTAGTAGCTAAAGAATATTCTCAATAGGAAGGGATAAATTTTGATGAAACATATGTACTTGTAGCAAGGTTAGAAACTATCATATTATTGCTTGCTTTTGCTAGCTTTATAAATTTTAAATTGTTTCAAATGAACGTAAAAAGTGCTTTCTTAAATGGGTATATTAAAGAAGAAGTGTATGTTGAGCAACCCTTAGTATTCGAAGATCCATTTAAGTTTGATTATATCTATAAGCTCAATGAGGCTTTATATGGTTTGAAATAAGCACCACATGCTTGGTATGAAAGGTTGAGTGAATTTTTACTGAGAAATGGCTTTCAAAGAGGTAAAGTAGATACAACTTTATTATTGAAATATTATGATCATGACATTTTAATTGTGCAAATATATATGGATGATATTTTTCTTGATGAACAAATATACCATGGTTAGTTTGCTTAACTTGAAGTCCTAAGAAGAAATTCAGTTTTCTCATGAATGGCATCTCAAATTCTATCTACATAAGCTTAGAAACTTCTTGACAAAAAATATACCAAATTTTGAAGAAATTCGGTTTTAAAAATTCCAAAGGATCATCAACTCCAATGAATACATCAACTAGGTTAGACTTAGAAGGCAATGATAAGAAAGTAAATGAGAAGCTATATCGTAGTATAATTGGTTTCTTGTTATGTCTTATTGCCTCTTGCTGTAATATTTTGTTTAGTATGTGCATATGTCCAAGATTTCAAAGTGATCCAAAAGAAACACACCTATTTGCTGTAAAGAAAATTTTTATGTATATCTTCAGACAGCAAAATTAGGAATCTAGTATCTTAAAAATCATAATTTTGATTTGACTGGATATTCAAATGTTGATTATGCAGGTTGCAACAAGGATCGGAAGAGCACTTTCAGTACATATCAATTTTTAGGGGACAAATTAGTTTCTTAATCTTCTAAGAAACAAAATTCTATTTCCCTCTCTGTAGTAGAAGCAAAGTATGTTTCTATTGGTGATTGTTGTACTTGGATTTTATGGTTAAAGCAACAATTGTTAGATCATGTGTTATACTATAAAAATATTCCTATTAAATGTGATAATATCAATGCTATAACCTTGATAAAAAAATCCAGTTCATCTATCTCAATCTAAACATATTGAGATAAGATATCATTTCATAAGAGATCATGTGAATAATTGAGATATCATAGTAGATTTTGTACCGACTGATAATCAGTTAGCAAATATATTTACTAAGCCTTTTGAAAAAAATTGTTTTGAATAAATCAGGAATGAGATAAGGGTTTGTAATCTTTTTTGTTAGATATTTATTAATTTTGTAAATTTTTTTTAATATATTGAAATTAATATGTAAAATATTAACTCATAAAATCTTAAATATTCTTTTCTCTCTCCTATATGATTCTTTTTCCATATTTTCCTACGTGCAATCAGAAGCATTTTTTTTTTTTAAATTGTAATCTTGCCCATTAAAAGCACATATCTTTTTCATGCTTAACAAAACCATAGCACATTTTGCAGCTGGATTAACTCTCTTTTCATGATCTTTTCAATACATGCCCGTTTTCCCTTTCTTTAAATCCTTACTTCTCTCTATTAGGCCATGAAACTCAAAGAGTCTACTTGACGTCAAATAGTCTTTCATAAGTTTAGGAAGAAATCACCAGCAGTTATTATGAATCTTCTTGATGAACCTTCTGACTCCAATGAAATGCCTCATAATGACCCAACCAAGGCTATTCTCGAGTCAAATCCAAACCCTAACCCTTATCTAAACCTTGTTTTGAATCTCTATCAAGATCAGGTTTTGGATCAAATTATGGAGAATGTGGAAGGAAAGAGTAGTTTAGATAGTATAGCCATAGGAATTGAGGTTTCTAAAGGAAAAACCCTCGAAGAAGAAAGAAAAAAGAAAGCATCTCAAAGGAGAAAATTGGTAATAAAAGCAATGGAAAGATTTGACTTTGAAGTCTCTTCCAAGAAGACCAAGAAGAGAACTTCTCGTGGTAAAAAAAGGAAGTGGTCTAAGTAGTCCAATGAAGATTAGAAAGAAAGCCAGAAAGTTGTTAGAAAGATTAAACGTAAACCTATTTAATTGAATTATTTCGATTTTCCATATTTTTCTAGGAATGGTTTATACTTTGATAAGATAGTAGATTTACTGGGATATAAGAAGTTATATGATATTAATAAAGTTGTGCATGGAGAAATTATTGTAGAATTTTATGAAAATGTGGATTTTAGTAGAAAGGATGTCGTAAAATAAAAAATTAAAGGTAAGAAAGTAGACATAACCAAGAAAAATCTGATCAAATGTTTCAGTTTGAAGGATGTGAAAGATGATGCAAAATTAGTTAGTTTATCCAAAAAGGATTTGTTCACCTTGTTGAATGATGGGGGTGAAGTAAGTAATGATATGAATGTTTTTGTGTTTGATTTTAAGCTAATTATGAGATTGATACACAAATTGATAATAAGTTATATATTGCCCAAGAAGGGTAGTACAACAACTGAATCTGTTGAAGATGCTCTAATTTTGTTGAGCATTCAACTGAAAAAGGATTTAGATATCCTTAGATAGATTTTGAGGCATATGATAAGGAATCAAGATAATAAACCCTATGGATCTATTCTTATGAGATTGCTAAAATTTAAGGGTATCAAGATTTCAAAAGTGTCAAAGATGTCTAATCCAAGCAAGAAAATTTGAGAGCTTATTTTTAAACACATGGGAATTTTTGTCAAAAACAATTTTTGGTTTACTGAAGATATGGCTTACTATATTCATCCAAATAATAAGACTAGAATTGTCAATTTTTCTAATTATGAAGTTGAGGGGGAGATAGAAGTTCGAGGAGCTAGATTTGATGATCTTGAGCTCTCAGAAAAGGAGTTAGAAGATATGAAAGAGGATCCCAAACAAAAAGGTAAGCAACTTGAGAGACCTAAGAAAAAGCAAAAGAAAGATTATATACCAATGATAAGGGGAGATCTTCATCTTAGAAAAAGAAATGTTAGAATAGTATTAGAAATTGAGTAAGAAAGTGACTCAAAACTTGCTGAGATTAACCCAGGCCAAACATCTTTTGATCCTCTACGTATAAATAAGCTAGATTTGGAGAAGCTTATTACTAAAATCATAGAAGAAAGCTTTGGTGAACAAAAGCTTCAAGAAAATACCAGTTCTTAACCCAATGATAAAGACCCATTTCCTAGTGTTCACCCTCTAACTCACTAGTTACCAACTCTTGATCATATCCTTTCTAAGCCTTCTAAACAATTGGTTCAACAAGAGCATCCTACTATGCTTGAGCCAACATCTAATGTAGCTCTAGAGTCTTCTCTTGCATTAGTTTCATATGTACCAATATCTATTCATTCAAACATTCCTATTGAACCTATTAACATATCCTCAGCAATTTAATCAAGTCTTGCCAAGAAATACATACGCACAAAACTGTAGCTTGTAAGAAAACCAAGCCACAAAAGAAGAAGTGATCAAACAAGTCTATTTCTTTCTCTTTTTGTGTTAGTTAGTTTTGATGTTAGGTATCTGCATGTTAGTTTGAATGTTTTGATTGGAACTTTTGTACTATGCCTTTAGTAGTTTCATTCAAAGAATTTCCGGTTTTCTTTATGCCTTTCATCTTTCATGTATCTTATGTTTAAGGGGAGAAGTTATAACTTTAAGATGATAACAAAAAAGGAGAGTAGTAAGACACAAAAACATATTATGTTGGATGTTTTTGTTTAAATGTTGTTTTGTTATTGACCAAAAGGGGGACAATGTTAAGTTTGCTCTTAATAAATTTTGATGATAACAAAAAGATGAAGATGAAGATGAACTCAACAAGTTTTTTGAGTTTATAGGACATTCTAGAGTAAACAAAAGTTAAGAAGGAAAATAAGATTGAAAATTATGTGTCAGAATGCATGTCAAAATGTTAGTCAGAAAGTATATCATCAAAAGTAAGTTCGAATTTAGAAGTTTTCCCTTAATTATTTTTATCTAAGCAATTTAAGTTGGAAAAATATATAGAAACCCTAGCTCCACTTTGTTGGACATATTCGGGTAAGGTGTTCAATTTTGTTCCATTAAAGTTAGACTTAGTCTATAGGGATTTTTAGTTAGATTAATCTTTAATTTATAAAATGGTTGATTAAGGGTTTGAGCAATATATCCAAATAAAATTTAAAAATGTCAGGAAGCTATGTTGAATAAGTTCTGCTTAAGCTTAGTGAAGTTTTTTAGATAAGTTTGCAAATTGACTGTTGATAAAATTTTCAAAGATCTTAAGATATTTTGTTAAGGATAAGGTTGAATAAATTCAACCGGATTTTTAGGAGTTATTTTTATTTCAAAATTCAAATAACATTTAGAAGATGTTAACTAGTTTTTCATGGTAGATATACTTGATCAAGTGCTAGACTATTTTTAAAGAGCCAACTTGATTTATCAACATCTTATCATACCTTTTCGAACTTATCCATATGGTTGAGCAGTAATCCTTGAAGTTTTTGAATTTAAACATTCTAGAGATTACTAAACACATCCTCATGTACAAGCAACTTTCAAATTACATAAGCTCAATAAAATAATAAATCGGGAACAGCAAGAGTTAAGTTTTCAAAAAAAAAAAAAAAAAGGATTTAGTTCCTATTTTTATGGGATTCTGTCTTAAACAACAAAGATATTTGTATTTAGATAAAACCTTCTTGTAGAAAATTCTGGAACTAGCTATTATTTTTACTATTACATTGAGGATCAATAAAATATAAGTCGAGTTGTTGATAAAACAGAGCATATACATTAAGCACATATCTAAATTTCAAAAATTCTCTCTGTGCAAACTATCAGAAACTATGTTAGAAACTGAGTAAAAATAGTTTGATTATTTCATTGTTATTGCATTTGTGAAAGTATTGTAAAGAGTAATTTGATTGTATTATTTTATTTTCTTTGTAAACATTATTGTCATTGTAATTTAAGTGTGCGTGAGATTAAGAAATTCCCTGAGTCTTGTATTTAGCTTAAAAAGAGTTAATAAGATAAGATAGAGAAGTGACTGGATATCTTTATAACCTCTTATCATTTTTTATTAGTGAAAAAATTGAATTAATAGAATGACATCGATGAGAAGGACTAGGTCCCCAGTAGTGGAGTTAAAAGAGAACAACAGGTAAAAGGCCGAAACTTTATAAATTGATCGTCTAATCTTCTTTCTTTCTACTTTATTTATTTTCTGACCTTTATTACTTATGTTGTCATTTTTTTGCATCTAAGTTAGATAATCAATTTTCTACTACTTGTTATATCATTTATGTTATTAAGAAGGGAGTTGTTTTAAAAATTAAAAAAAAAAAAGTTTTATTTTTACAAAAGATATCAAATTCATCCCTCCTCTCCTTTTGATATCTTACATAGGACCTACAGATGTTATGCATATGAATTGGATGTAATATGGAGTTCGGATAATATAAATGTTGATAAGTTTGGATGTATGGACTACATTTTATACATTATTGATATGTTATAAATGAATTAGTTATACTTCTTTGCAAGGAGATATAAAGGAAAAGGAGAGTAATTATGTAGCTAATATAGTTGGCTTTTGAAAAGTTGTTTTTGGCCATTATAAAAAATTTGGCTTTTTGAAAACTAATTTGTAGTTTTTGCTAAAATCAACTTTTGAAATGTAGTTTCTTAAATTTGAATAAAATTAACTTTTTGAAAAATAAAATACAAGAAACCAACTTCTATAAATCGAAGCCAATTTCCTTTAAATCCAAGAAATCAGCTTTTCAAAAACCGATCTTGTTTTAGATAAATAAATTCTACCTTTGAGAAACCAATGTTAGTTCATTTTGAATTTACATTAGCCAAAACGGATTTTAAGTGTAATATAATTGAAATTTATTTTGAAAGAGCCTTTCTTTTGTTTTTTTTTTTTTTCTTTAAACTATAATATTAATTTCCTTTTCCCCCTCACTACAACAGTAGAAAGCTCAAATTTTATTCGCCTAGTAGCACTCCCATAATGTCAAAGTTCGTATTCCTGAATCATGACCAACACTCGCTTTGCCACATGCAAAAAATAAAAAATAGGGGGAAAAAGAAAAATACAGCATTACATTCTAGAATTAAGAACAGTTGCATCGAGACAAAAAGGTCGAAAATATTTGAGCCAAGAATTCGAGAAAACAAAACTGTGAATAAAAAGAGCCACAACCCCAACTTGTGCTATCAATATTCTTAAAGAACGAGTTTTGCACCAATCCCATGAAAATTGAGATGGTTGAAAGCCTGAGAAAAAATGGCATTTAATTAAATTTATGGAGAAGCATCCAATAAATAAGGCCTAATACATACTCGTGTATACTGCACCAATCTTAACCCTCTTAAACTAGTATCAATGTTCAAAAACTTCGGTTACATAAAGTAAAGGCCATTTGCAGCTCTACAGTCGAAAACTTTTGCCAGTTGAAGTTCTTCAGTGAAGTGAGGACTCCACCAATCTTAACCCACTTACACTAGTGAAAGCTCTCCAGCTGGTATGGATCTCTTCACGAGTTTAGCCCAAGATTCATTCGTCTCGGTAATTACCCTAAGTGCATAGTCCTGTTTATCAAGATTTTACCCATAAGATTAATCCTTTGATAGCCCATGATAATTGTAGTTAACATTGAAGAGCATTACCTAGTCATCTATTACTGAATGAGAATATATCTGGGACAAAATATTAATTTGATTAAACCTTACATGGTATCATGTATAATTAGCTCAACCAACAGGCGCATCTCCTTACCGCACTTATGACATGGTAGTTGACAGGCATCATATATTAATCTCTTATAAACAACTGCATGCAAATTTATTCACAAAAGGAAATTGATAATGTATGATCAAGTTACCTTGCTTGCTGCCTTGTTGCTGAGGCCAAACTTGTTAGCTGGCTTCCCATCAGGAATTTTATAGTCCCGAAACCAGTCCCTAATTGCTGTTAGGGTTCCCTGAAGATAACATAAGCTGATTAGATGTGGATGAGTGAGCCATAGTAATACACTGCAAACAAAATTACTTCCAAACATAACTAATCTAACATGTTACACGCTCTCAGCTTCAGGTTTGCTTTTTTTTTTTTTAACAAATTTCAGCATCATGCCTAATTGTCTTTTTAGCACTACAATATCTTTTTGATAGGCCAAATACAAAGGAATAATCAGACTTCAACTAATGAGAAATGAACACACCGTCCTTCAGTTGAAAATATCCACACGGATATGTACTAAAGAAGTGGATGCGATTAGGAAGAAGTGAAAATCATCTTAGGATTTACAAATGGGCTTGTATTGAATCACTGTGACCTTATAGTAATTTCCTCCAATCTCTATGTCATGCATATTCATGAACCCTATTGCCACATTTACTTGACTAGATGGAATAAGACTATAATGTAACAACTATTACTAAGGAATGAAATAAAGCTGTAAGAAGGTTTGAATAGTTAAAACCTTGTTTAGTTGACTAAATAAAAGGGAAAATTACACAAACATGAAAAACAAGTGACATGGCTTTCTTTGGAGAAACATGTAAATTGTATTTTATAACTATTTGTTAATTTTAATCAGGAACACTAGTCAATTTTTAATTTGCTCATAAATAACTAATTAAATGATATAACATCATCAAATATATTTATTTATATAATTCAATTAAAAATAAAAAATTTTGCAAAGAAAAAAGTAAGGAAAAACATTAAGAATAAATTAAAAAGCAAAAACCAGCGTCACCCTAACAGGCCTTGCTGGCCCAAGAAAAGGATGGAAACCAAATGGGTCAATGGGCCTTAGGAGCAATGATGGTTTTTGCTGTTTTCATTTTCCAAATTTTGTTTTTTAATTTCCTGGCTCTTTTTTTTGGTTGAATCTTATATAGAATTATGATAATATATTTTGTATGTATTACATAATATCCTAATATTAATTAAAAATTATTTATATTCATTAATATTTGTAGTATCACTTTTTTTTTTCTTTGGCCAAATTGTAATATCACTATTTAGATCACCATGGACATGGTGGGGTGGCCAACAGTGGCAATAGGTCTGGTGGCAGTGGAAGTATGGCCGTGGTAATACTTTCCTAATGTTGTTTGCCTTCCAAGAGTAGTCGTAGTGCCCATGAATAGCCAAAATAATGGTTATTTACATAGGTTTATTCATTGTTACTAGGAACAAGAATTCATCATGAAATAATCATTACATGCTCAAAATGCAAGTGAACCTGGTGGTAACTATTCTACGGATAATAAAGGGGAAATGGAATAACCATTACTGCCAAGTGAACACAATGTATATGCTAATAAATGGATGCATTGTATAAAAAATGCTGGTGCCTATGCATGCTTGAAAATAGAAGACAAAAGAAAGTTCAATGATCAGATTACAATTCCTTTTCGTAAGCTAATCAACTAGTAGCCTTCCCCCAGGATAATTAAATAATACCTATTCTTAATTCATAACTCAACAGCAAAATATCATGCCCAAAAGACTTTTCACTATTAGCTTCTTTAGAGCAGTGATGAATCCTGGTCTTTCAGCTAGGTATGCAAAATTTTTTTCTTTTTAAACAAGGCAACTAGGAATGGATATGTTCGAGCTAAAAGTATAAGTTTCCAACTACAACACTCAACAAAGCAGGATCATTGGGATGATAAAAATTTGAATGCAAATGCTCTGCTGTAAATATCAAATAATCCTTCAAGCACTCAAACTTAAGATTATCCTGTGTCAGGCTTCACATATCGTAATCTGTGTCACTCGATAGCTTAATACAAGCAAACTACACATCTTTGAAGAATCAACGACATAATCCAAGTGTCACAGCCATAAAAATTACAGCCCTGAAAGAATATACACCGTCACAGCAATTGAGCAATACAGGTATCAAAGCTAAAAGGACCACTAAACAGCATGGCCATAAGAGGGGTACATCAACAGTAAAGAAGAAAGTACCAGGTAATTCATTTAGATGACATACCGGAAAGTGCTTCTCAACATCATCCACATCATTCACAAGAGAAGCTTTTGGATCATCCAATGAAATAGCTACAATTTTCCAGTCAAGTTCCCCTTCATCAATCATTGCTAGAGCAGCCAAGGGCTTGACCTTGAGAATCTCACCAATCTGTCTCTGAGTTTCACTGATCTCAACAACATCAACTGCATAATACAAGTTAAAAAAGATGGAA
This sequence comes from Lumnitzera littorea, assembly GCA_024138015.1. Taxonomy (NCBI): domain Eukaryota; kingdom Viridiplantae; phylum Streptophyta; class Magnoliopsida; order Myrtales; family Combretaceae; genus Lumnitzera; species Lumnitzera littorea. The sequence continues at coordinate 58,308,097 of JAMXBB010000010.1, forward strand.
ATTTTAGTAAGTTCATATAGAGAGCAGTCCAAGGGGGGAACTACATAAGAGATATTTGCAAGGGAAACTTGTAGAAGCAGAACATAGAATTGGGGATTAGTTGTTTGGAACAAATCTACAACTCCAAGACATATGGCTAATTGCCCAACAAAGGCTCTACACTATGGATAAGCTACTTGAGTGGGTATGATATCTGCTAAGTGCTTTCTTTGCAACAGACAACAAGAGAACCACAATCACCTGTTCTTGACTTGTGTTTTTGCTAAGTGTGAGGAAAAGTGGAGAGATTTGTCCATTGGCATTTGAAGGCTCCATCAAAATTGAGTTCCATTCTAGATCCATTGTCTTCTTCCAGCAGGCCTTTAGGTGCATGACATAAGAAGGCTATAGCAGTGGTTTGCTATTATTTGTGGAAAGAAAGAAACTCTTGCGGAGTTGGTGTTCAAGGAAGATCAGCAGGGTCTTTATCTAGGGCAATTCTTTCTTTTATCTTGTCATTTTTGTACTTCTAGGAAGTGCTTTTGATCTCTAGAAGCCATCATAAGGAACCTTACATCGTCTTGTTTTTTGTGCCTTGTTGATTGTTTTAGGTTTCTGGTGTGCTTCATCTTTGTTCCTTCTTTCTCTTTTAATGAAAATACAAAGAATCTCACTTTACCACAAAAAAAGAAGGAAAAGGAAAAATAAAAATTAGAGTACCAGGATCATTATCACCAAATGCTCCTTCAACTTCCACATTAGCAAAAGAAGGGTCCTCCCAAGTTTGAGGAAGCAGTCCATAATTCCAGTGAATATTATACCTGGAATCAGATTTGACATTGAGTTAAACTCATTGATAATAGTAATGTAATCCATATATATGAACTGAGCAAAAAGTATGAAAAGAACTAAAGGATTTATCCACCCATTGAGATTAATGAAGTCAAACATATAGATAAAGAATTGAGCAAACTGAATGAAACGAACTAATGTCACATTTAATACACAAAAATGAACTTAAAATAGAATTGCAATTCCAATTTCCATTCCCTTTCTTATGTTTAAAAATGCTTTTAGAAGGTAAAGTTAAAATTCCTTGGAATCAACTATTATGACTTTTAGGGGGATCTAATTCCACTTTCTTGATTCCATTCTACTTCATTAATTATTATTAATTTAAAATGACTTCTTTAACCTCTAACCTAATTATAACATCCAACAATTAGGAGCGATTTTACAAATACTACTATATATGCATTCCATTTTATTTTATTCTAAGAGGATCACAAAACACATGAAAGGATTGATTATATTAATTATTCAAATCCTCTTTCCATTCTATTCTAATTCATTTTATTCCAAACTATTCATGAATACTAAACGTGATATAACAGATTCATAACATTACAAATTTGACCTCTAGTAGCAATCTATTGGGATGGAAGAAATGGTCCATATCATGCATGACAATCTCCCCAAAATGCGAATGATATGCCCCTTGTCTTGATCCCACTGCCTACATTGCTAGTGAAAACCAGAACAAAAGCAGCATATCTTTAAAAAAATGTGATATCTGTGCCTTGTATGCTTGTTGTACAAATTATAAGTACAAGGTATGGACAAAATTTTCAAGAGTCAAAACTACCAGATAAGAATCTCCAAACAAAAATTTTAGCCCTTATTTTGTAGGTAAAAAATTTTCAGTTTTCATGTCAGAAAGAAAATTGGTAGAAAATGTGTTTAGTTGTTGAGATGATTTTAGAAGTGAATAGAAAAATGCAATAATGTGACAGCAATTTAATAGACATTGGCAGGATAGAGACCTTGCCTTTTCTTATGACATGGACTAATCATTATATTAGCTCCAAAAGCTTGAGGATCATCATGCATTTATGAGTTTTTACAGACCAATCTTTTTTGTTGCCTTTAGCAAGTGTTCAACATCTACTGATTTGATATTATTTCAAAGAGAAAGACAATTAACCATATGCACAGGTAGGAAATGACACCCAAATTTGAATATATGGATTAAAATTCACATCACAAAGAAGATTGAACTAATGGATATTGTTATGATTTTGTAAGGACAGAAAGCAAAAATGGGCTACCCACAAATTGATAAGTCATACAGGAAATTACTACATTGACATTTTAGTGCCATGTAAATTGGAATAACTTCGCAGATCACTATATTATTACAATTGAAATTAGTTTCAAAAGAGATTGAAATTTGTAATTGTTAAAATCAAGTTGCTCTTCCTTTTTCAGGCCAAATAATAATAATAATAATCAAGTAGCTCTCAAAAGATTATTTTTGTGCACCTAGGCATGCAGAGATCCCAATTTTCCATATCAGATAGGGAGGATCATTTCTTACGGATAATATCGAAGTTTTCCCTTCTTAGTGTCCTGCTTGATTGGCGTGAATGCCTCGTCAGTAGCAACCTCCATTTTTGCACTCGATTCTTTGGGTATTTCAACTACAAAGTTGAAGACACCATCACCCAAATGTAATGGGATGTCATGCCATGGAGAGATCTGCATAACAGGTTTACATAGACACATGATCTTTTAGTAGCCAGAAAACAAAAGGAACAAAGGTTGCTTTATCAATGAGGACACAAACATCAAAACATCCATTCCATTTATGACCAGGATGAAAACATACATCAGTTCATCATTTAGCAACTCATGATAAAAAATGAAACATAGGTGACCTCATGTCAGTAATACCAGCAATTCATTTATCATCACATTATTACATATATACTAATTAAGGGTAGAAGATGGTGACACTGGGGTAAACAAATGCTTCAGGAGAGGCAAAGATAATAGAAATTGAAAACTAAAGCCACAAACTTTACGTGATATTGAAGCTCAACATCATCAAGACAGCATCTCCAAGAAAATCAAATGAAGAAAAATGAAGTCCATAGGAAAACAACCAATTGTCGGTCAAATGTCACCACTAAGAAAAAAAAAAAAACATAGAATTGCTGGAAAATTACAAAACAAACAATTAGATATCAGTACTTTTTACAATGCCAAAATTCAGCATCATCGGATAGATGTATCAACCAGACAAAGCAAAATTAAGAACTCAATCTCAACTGATAATTCACCATTTTTCAATTCAATTCCCATAAAGTTAAAATTAAATAAAAAGATAACCTAGAATCACACATCACCAAAATTAAGAGACAGACATAAGGAGATGACAACACTTTCTTGCCACAGGAAAAATGATAAGGGGGAAAAAGGAAAAAAAAAAGAAGAAAAAAGAACACCCTTCTGCCTGAACAGAAGGGATAAATGAAAAAGAAAGTTCGAATGGAAATACCTTTTTCCCGGAATTGTCAACTAAGAAAACTCTGTAATCGAGAGTCTCGGGCTTGCCTTCTTCTTGAATCTTAACCTGAGGGTTATAAATAGCTTTGCAAGTGAAGAGACTTTTCGAAGAAGATGATAACAACGATCTCTTGCCATAGCAAACTGAATTAGTGGTTTTGGTAAAGGTAGAAAAAGGTCTCTGCTTTAGCAGAAGTGAGGTTGCTGGCATCACTCTCGCAGTTGCCATGCCCAACTCCTCCAACCCTCGCTTTCACTTCACAAACAACTTCGGACGCAGACTGACTGTGGAGGAGCAGGAGAGAGAGAGAGAGAGAGAGAGAGAGCCACAAAATCTGAAAAGACAAATGTTCGGTTTTGAAAGGCCAAAATTACATCACATGGGTCGTGCGGATCCCACTATTCGGGGTATTATTTATTGATCCTGAGCCGTACCTATTGATAATTCTACGTCTTCTTCTTTTTTTCCTAATCTTTTTTCTTTGATATACCTATTGATAAACTACATTGTGAAACATTGTCGGTAAACCTGTCCAGGTTCATGCTCCGCAACATTGTTGCAAATCTAATTACCATGCCAGCCAAACATGAATTGCGACTCAACTAAAGAAATAATTTGTACCAACGGTAGCCAAGTTCTTATAAGATGCAAGATTTATAAAAATTATATTTAAAAGGTAAAAAAATATAATTCAAAAAATTGGATGGTGAAAACACAATTTACATGTATACTTTCACTATAGATGTGTATAAAGAATAAATATATATATATATATATATATATATCAATCATGTATGCCTTTAATAGAAAAACACCCTAAAATAAAAAGCTTATAAAAAAATACATATTTTCTTATGAGAAATTGCATTTACACCAAACTCAAACTCAAATTCAATAATATTATTTATGCAACCATAAAATATCTATAGAACCATAGTATATTTTTAATATATTACATATAATAGAAATATTCATTGATACATATAAGATGATTTACTTAAGCATATCAAAATGTAGATCTAATTAACTATAATCACTATCTTAACCTTATACCCTCTTACTATTCCTCTTACTCTAAAAGTGTAATAGTAACTAGAAATGTGTAAGTGGATTAAATTGGTCAACTCAGCTCGGCTCACTTTGATCATTGGGTTAAATAGATCGAGCTCATTTGGCCTGCTTTTTAAACGGGTTAAAAAATTTTGACCTTAATATGTTTAACAAATGAGTTAAGTAGATTGACCTACGAGCTAAAGACATAAATAGGTTAAATGGATTGATCACAACTAGTCCATTTCGGTATATGAGTTAAACGAGTTAGACTCATTTGGCCCACTTTTAAACGAGTCAAAAAATTTTAGCCTAAACCCATTTTAAAAGCAGATTAAACAAATTAATCCAAAGGCCAAAACCTATCTGTATATCTCTAATGACAACAAAGGAATAGTCAAAGCTTGCTCTCCTCATAGGCATCATCACAAGGATACTTTATATTGTTTTATTCAGTTTGTGAAACCTATGATCAACTCGTGAAAATATTGTTGCTCCTTGTAACTAATCAAATAGTTTGTCTATTTGAGGTAACGGATACTTATTCTTGATTGTAACTTCATTCAACTCCCTATATTCTATACATAATCTCATGGTATAATCTTCTTTTTTTTTTTTCATGAATAGTATTAGAGCTCTCCTAGGGTAATACACTTGGTTCAATAAACCCTTTATCTAGAAGTTCTTAAGTTGCTTCTTCAACTATTGTAGTTCCATAGAGGATATTTTATATGGTGCCTTTAAAATAGATTCTATTCTAGGTACCAAATCAATAGATAAATCTAATTCTCAACGTGGAGCTAAACTTGTTACATCTTCAAAGAAAACATCTAGGAACTCACATACTATAGGTATTTTAGATATCTTAGGTGCTTCCTTCTTCCCTTCCATTGCAAAGACCTAATAAAACACCTAATCATTATCATTCTCATCTCCATCACAAACTTCAATAACAACTAACTACATCTTTCCTTTGCCTGCCCTTCCCTAAAACACAATATTTCCATCATTAACAACTATCTTCTTATCCCGACATTCCACATTAGCTTTGTGTTTGGACAAGCAGTCAATTCTCACAATAATGTCATAACCTTATAAAGGCAAAAATATTAAGGTAATTTGGTAGTCCTTCCCCTGAATTTTAATTTGCCTATTTTTCACTACATTTCTAGTTGATACTCTCTCTCCAACAAGGGTCTTCATCCTATAAATTGTACTAATTTCAGTTATTCCAATTCCATTTCCTTCTACAAATCCTTGAGTTGCAAAAGAATTCAATGCTCCAATGTCAAATGATACATAAGCAATTTGTCCATTTATCATAGTTTCTCCTAAAAAATTTACTATTAAAATTACTTATCGATTTATTAGGTATTATTAATTCAAACTTAATTACAAAAAACTTTGCAAAATACAAAGTCTTTAGTTTACTAACATGGATCACATCTTTAATTAATAATCTACATATCAAAATAGCTTACATACTTGTTACTAATCCTTTGTTAGTGTCTTCTGTTGCTCCAAGATCTTCTTCTAAATCATCCAAATAGTATTCTTCCATCTAATCGTTAAAATCTCCCATATTGTCTTCTACACTTTTCATGGCAAAGACATATGTTGGGGCAGTTGTTTTATTTGATCCTCCAATGTTTCCAGCTTTTTGTCCAAATTGAGGATAATGTCTCAAGAAATGTCCTTATATACCACATTAGTTATGTTGGATCATTTTTATCTTTTGACAATTTCAAATCATATGACTATTATATCCACAAAAATAGCACTTGCCTCTCAACTGTAGACAAACTCATGGATAGTGACTTGCCCCATACTTCTAGCATTTAATACTACCATCCTTATTATAAAACTTCCTTCCATATTCAAACTGCATAGATTGACTTGCTATTGTAGCTAACTTCTTCCCCTTTGGTCTAGAATTACTTGAATTAAGGACTAGGGTAAGGTCTCTTAAAGAATGATATAGGCTTAGATTTACTGCCTAGTTTTCTGCTCCATTAAGCCTGCATCCTTAAACAGTTATTTTCCATCTAGCAAGCTTCATCAACTATCTCATTATATGTGGTAAGACCATAGTCTTTAAGCTTACATTGTATGGGATCAAAACCACTAAGAAATATATCTTTCTTAAGCTCCTAATTATCCTTATAAGAAAGTAGACCATATTGCAATAATATATTGAATTCCATTTCATATGGGGTTACACATTTATTCCCCTTTTTCATGATAAATGGATCTCTAACCATCTCTATTTGAACACTCTTTGAGAAGTAGTCCCATTTGAACTCCTCCTAAAACATTTGCTAAGTAATGGGTTCACCCAATTGTCTTGCTTTAGAATCCCACTAAACACGTATGCCTAACTTTAGCATAAAAGTCTCATAAGACAATTTTTGATATTCTAAGATTTTAAAAGCCTCGAAACTCCTCTCAATTTGAGCCCTCCAATCATTTGCTACAGCTGGTTTCCTCATCTTCCCTTCGAAATACCAAGTAGCTTTTATAAACTCAAAAAGTCTATTCACATCCTAAGGTCTATTTCTCCTTTGGTCTCCTTCTTGAGGTCTCTTGTCTCCTACATTCCCACCTGTTAACTAATGTTGTATCAATGCTCCCTATTGCTATATCATAGTGTGCGTATTAGCTAAAAGATGCCCATAGCTAATAAGGCCTGAGGCTTATGGTAATAGACGTAATGGTGGTAATTCCCCTTCACATCATTCTTATAGTGGTAGAGGGTTATGAATAGGTAATGCAAGAGCATCTCCTTATTATCCATTACGATTCCATCTATATATAAACATATAACCTACACAAATATAATATGCCTGCCATCAAATAATAGAATATATCACTAACCATTCCATAATATAACTTTCATTGAGTACACCATATTTCAGAAAGAAATGCACTGTTTGATATTTATATACTTCTTACTTATATAACCAAAAGATGATTACATACTTATGTTTACATCGAAAGATAATTACATTGGACCCCTAATACATATCTTCTATTTACATTAAAAGATAGATACATGAATCCTAAATACATTTGTTCTACTTACATCTCCTTTCCAACTTAAAATACATGTAGAAATTTACATCATATGTACATTTAGAATAAAAAAAACATTAAAAAGCTTCCCAATACAAAAAGATTTCACAAGTACATTAAAATGATTCAAAAATACATCCAGAACAACAAAAATACATCTAGATGTGTCAAAAGTACACTACAAAATCTATATATATCAAAAGTTTACATAATCTCCATCTTATAGGTAGAGTAGTCATGATCTAAGCAAATAAATATGTCATCCATCCTAAAAGTCATCCTACATATTTGAACTATCGGAAGCTAACATCTACTCTAAAGGAACCCAATTCATGTCTTTTATGTTATCCTCTGCCTCAACATCCATCTTAGACCTCAAACTTAACTGCACAATCTCCGGACCATTAGGAATATAAACCACCTCGTGAACATCATCATCATCATCAACCTCTATCATCTTTAGATCCCCATCCTCATCACGCCCTATAACTTTTACATTATGAACTAACTTCTCATTCTCATGTCTTTAACCTTATATAAAAGCTTCTATAGTACTTAGTCTATTATGTTCTTCATTCAAGTTACCTTTTATAGGAGCTTTTATAGGATCCTCATCAAGGTCTTCCTTACCTTCTATTTAGGCTATAGTTGCACTAAGATCATCACTTGGATCCTTCTCGGGGTCAACCTCCTCTTCAATCTCTTGATCCTCATCATCCCTTAGACCAACTAGTGGATCATTTCCCTGAACTCCTTGCATCTTTGGTACATCCTTGATTAGCTCACTTGGCTAAAGGAGTACCTCAATCCCATCCTTTACTAGAGGTGGAAAATGGGGAAACCCTAATCTAGCAGGAAAGTAACAAAATAGGAATCATCATAACAATCACTTTAATACTCTACGAATATCCCCTCTCCAAATCCATCTCTATAATATGCCGAGCATCTCCCTAATTACAAGGAAGTCCTCTATAATAGATATAAATAATTTCATCCATTGTTTAGAATATCATCCAATAAGATAATTCCAACAACAAATGTTGTAATGAAACTCTATACTCAATCACAAATGTCTCTTCATACCATCTAAAATATAACCAGGATATAATAAGCTCCCTTCTACGACCCTGTAAATTAATTAGGAAGAATAATTAGTGTATTACATATTCTTTCGTTTACAATTAATTTCCCCTAAGGTTCTTTTATGGTTAAAGTATGATTATACATTCTTAAGTCTAAAGCCATTTACAACTGACTTACTACCCACACTCCCTTTCACTTATGATGTCTACTTGATTTTAATTAGGACGCTTCAGAGTTAGCTCTTAAGAACTACGTTCTAATACTAACTTAGAACTATTACTCCCTAGAATAGTAAAGTCGTAACAGTCTATGTAAATCAACCTAAGATCGAGGCTAACCACTAAGTCATTATCGTAAACGGGTTTACACAAGGCATACATGACTAAACGGTTTAGAAGAGTCCAGCTCATCATAATTTAGACAATATAGGTAAATGTTAGTGGAAGTCGTTAAGTCATTTATATAGAAAATATTCACACAAGTAGCTTACATCAAGAGCAGCATAGTTAATCATTTACATAAAGTTGTTTACCTCATGTGGATATAAGTAATCCAAAATAGATAATTACAGCCTACATTAAGAATCTCTTTGGGTTACTTAAGTAGCTAAATAGATTCAGCCTAAAAGAAAAATTCACAAAATTCTCAAAAGATCTAGATCTACCTTTATTCTTTCATACTCTTAACCCCTAAAATGCAATTGACTTAAGGATAGAAATAGCGTTGCATGTCTATGGTATACCTACAAAATAATCTATGGGGATGTGAGCAAACGACTGCTCAGTAAGATGGGATGGAGAAAGAAGTGTATATGACAAAACAACAAGTAAGGTTATCAATTTGTTAATTATATGTAATGCAATCAAACATATGCCATCTGAACAACGTTGTTTAGTCTGTTGTGAAGTTAAAGAAATTGATGCTCGCTTTAACCCCAGTTGAGAAGTTTTAACATGATGGAGGCTTGCCCTCGAACAAATCTTAACCAAACCTAGACTTATGTAATGGAGCTTGCTCCTCCCGAGAACTCTTTGAACCAATGCCCCTAACCTCACCCAAACCTCTTCTCCTATCACTTAGTTGGGCCTTAAAGGTAGGGGAAGGCCAACTTTTGTTACCTTGTCGAAGGTTTGGTGTTTGGTTGAATAATCTTAATTGCTCTTCTAGTGGGTTGCAATGTATGTCAGGTTAAGATTTATCTCGAGTTTAAGTTATTCCATTTATAAAGTGATCAAACATTTATAGACATTTAGATACAAGACAAAACATCGCAAGGTAACCAATGCAAGTAGTAAAGCTAGTATACCAACACAACAAATTACAATCACATATGCTGTGTATGCACAAACAACTACTCTACAAGCATAAACATTATACACTTCAGCCTCCAAGTACTTAAGACATAATACTGTAACGTACTATTAAGCATCGATCCCACTTACTTAGATTTAGTGTTACTCTTATGATTCTGAGACATTAGCTCCTCCTTCTTCGGTAACCCCTATATTACAAATGATATTTCAGCATTATACAATTTAGTGTAAAGGTAGCTTATACGTTATACTTTCAATTAGTTTTGATATTCTTTTTGTGTTAATTAGATGTTTGTTATAAATATAAGTAGTAAGTTTTTTTATTTCTTCATACAGGTTAGAGAAACCTTGTACTTAACTTTCTACAAGAGTATTTTAGGTAGAGAAACTTTCTACTTAACTTTCTACAAAAGTATTTTAGGGTCTTAGTACCTTCTACTCAACCTTTTATAAGGGAATCTTAAGGTCCTGGTACTTTCTATGGAAGTTTTTACTAAGGTTTTGGTTATAGCTTTTCTTCAGGGAGCCTTTTACTGAAGTTTCTTTCATGGTGGTCTAAGATTAGTTTAGTTAAGAAAGCTCCTACATAACCTTCAACCACTAGATTTACTCTGAATCACCAAAACTCCATAATTTACACTTTTTTTTTCTTGAATTAGATTTAAGAAATTATGACTTCAATCCTAACAACTTGTAACGTTCGAGAGGCATTCTACACAAACTCATATGATCTCAAACTTCACTAAATGGGGTGGTTTCCTTATCTAGTCAACCCAAACACTTAAATTTCATAGATTTAACACAAAAGATATAGTTTTATGACAAAAAACTAAGCATGTACATCAACTTATATACTATATTTACTATTGACTATTTGGATTTCTAATAAAAAAAATGGCTAACTTACTCACTTAATAAAGATTAATACTTGTAATTTTAAGCGAAAATAATCAAATCTAGCTTTGAAAACCTATCTTTTCTAATACGTTTAACATTTCCCTTTAAAATCAAGATCAATACGTTACATGTAACAATTATTCACTCAAATAATAGTTGGTGGTCAAATTTAAGCAAAATATGTTGAAAAATAATAATTTCTTGTAATTTTTACTTATCGGTTTTTCACAGTGAAAAATTAACCCCAATAAAATAATAAGTTTTAGTGAAACTTTTTACATAGCAATCTTATACATGATATAAGGTGTCTATAAAAAAAATTTTGGTAGAGAAAATACATTGTTTAGGGTTTTTAAAATCAAAGAGAAATTTGGTTTTAAAAATCTTGTTTCTTAAGAGCTATATAGTAGATGGATGAATTTTACAAAAAATAATAATTTTACATGAAAGTACACTAAAAATAATGTTAGGATAAATTTTTCTAGAATTTTTAGACAAAAAATAATAATTTTTATGAAGTTTTGAAATTGGATTGGAAATCGAATGGTAGAAGCTCCAACCATTGGCAATAGAAGCTCTAACTACCGATTGGAGGGTGGTTGTCAGAGAAAGATGGCATTACTTAGGTGTTCAGGTTATGGTGACCGTTCATTTTCAAGTGGCGTCTAAGTTGGTGAACCTCGATCTCGTAGATTACTACCTAATTTTCTAGAAAATCACCAAAAAAAAAAAAAAAAACTCATGAATTTAGCTTACTTTTTAGAGTATCTAAAGAGTCTAAAATGACTAAGGAGAGGGGTATTTATTCCTTATAGGTTAGTAGAGTGACTAAGTGTATGTAGGAAAAGTATAAGGTACTTTAGGCTTCTTATGCTAAGTGGTGTTATTGTTCCCTAAAACTATGTGTGGTTGATGGTTTTCACTCCAAATCTAGTAGCAAGAAACCCCGTGTACTAAGTTCATTAGCTTCTTAAGAAAGTTGTCTATATTATTTTATTATATTTTAGTTACCTAGGGTTAGTTTTCTTTACAAGTAGGAGCTTTTGTTATAACTTCTATAGCCCCTATTAATCTAATATACTTTGTTATTATTATTTTATTTTTATTATATAAAATATATATTTATTAATTTTCATTTTATTTATTACTCTTCTTGTTTATTTAACTTAATTCTAAGCTCTTCTTGTATTTTTTGGGTCGTTCTTCGAAATCTTTTGAAATTTTTGCTGATGAATGAGTTAATTTTATTATTTTAACCTATAGAAATGTTTTGGTATTTTCAAAAATTAAATTTACAAGGTCACTTTAACTAACTTTTGGATAACTTCGGCTAAATCCGAACCTATGCAGACTGATTCCGTAGACATTCTAAGTTTCCAAGTGTTACGTCCAAGTTGTCGACTTGTAGGATTCACACTCCCTACAAAAAGAAGAACAAAGAAGCTGTAGATAATACCAAATAAAGGTTATAGAATAACCCTAGCAAAAAGAGTGCACAAGAAACTTCTAAGGCTACCTCTTATAAGGAGGAGCATTCATGGCATAAAAGATAGCTTTTAAGGATGTCTGGCCATATAAGAACAATAGAATATAGATGTCGATGCATCATAAAAGAGCAGTTACATAAACTAGATAAGCAAAACACAAAGGTGGCCAAAGGCTAAGTCCAATACATAAACTAGAAAAAAAAAAAAAAAAAGAAGCATCATAAGGAACATAGGTTGAAGTGAGCAACTTAGACAGTAGGAAGGTCATCATCCTGAGTTAGAGAAGGGAAAGGACATGAAGAGCAATGATAGTTCATATGGAAATGGTGATAAAGACCTTGAAACTTGCTATAGATATGATCATGAATGTTCTCCTTAAGCAGATTAAAATGCATCTTTAGGAATTGATAAAATGGATGTTGAGATGCTAAAGGAGCAACTAGATCAAAAGAAGGAAAGCTAAAGTTATGACGAGGAGGCTAGTAATGGGAGCCTTCTATAGGATGAGCTACAGTGTTATCAGTAGGTAATGGAAATCGTCCTTCAGGATTTGGAGTAGCTTCATTATAAGGATCAAGATCACTATTACTCCCCGATTCATTAGAAGATTTAGGTGGTTCTTATTCAAAGCTAAGATCAAGAGGAGGAAGTAATTTCTTTTTAACCTAATTATTGCCTACTTTCTTCCAAACACCTCAACAAAAGTCAACTAGTTTAAGGTATTTGACCCGAGCAACCTATGGGGGTATAGGAAATTGGACTCCTTTGTGAATTAACAATCATGTAACTAATCGGCCAAACCGAAGGAAAGCTCGAAAAAGGTTTATTAGTCACTTGTTTAAAGCACTGAACCACAATATTGAAAAAGTCAATTTGCTTATTCATAAGGAGATAGTAAAGGATCTACTTGTCTTGGTATGCGACATTGGATTGTTAGCCTTATTGAGGATAATAATTGTAGATCACAATATGATGGAGAATCTTGATTCTAAGATCAAGTCTTATTGTAGCTGAATTTTTATGTTTCTCTAATTCCTACTAATACCTTGAGCATCAAAATACTTTCACACAAAAGTGTATGCTGTAAGGCTACAAATATCTTTAGGAATGATAGTGATCATAGTGCCATAAACATAAGTGTAGAGTACTTATCGAGATATCTCATCACTAGAATTCATTTTCAGCTTGGGTTGGTTTTGATCATCTAATGAATCAGATAAATTACAATAAAAGAACTTAAGAACATCACTATGTACATCATTTGGAAGTCGGAGAATATCTAAGCGTGATTGGTGTTGACCCTAGGAATGGTTGAAGTGTAGAATTCGTTGAGCACCTCTTTTGGATAGAAGATTTTGGTGTCTACTTCTAAGTTGGCAAATTTCTCAAACCGTTGGGCATATTAGGTGTAGAAAAGAAACGGTGGTTCTACATGTCAAGTGTTATACCATGTGCAGTTCTTGGTGGCATGGTTCTTTAGGGTATGTGAGGATGTAAGAGAGAAGGAGGATGAGGTGACAGTTCTAAAGAAGGTTTATGAGAAGTCAAGATGGCAATAGATTAGTGGGTGATGGTGTTACAACAGTAGATGGTGGTTTGGTAGAGAGAGAAAGTTACGTAGAAGAGAAGATGAGAGTGTGATTAGGAGAGGTAAGGTAATTGATGAGAGATTTTGAGGGTTTGGAGATGATTGATAAGGGGAAAATGTGATTTTGAGGATTTGGAGATGGTGGATTGAAGAGAGAGAATGGTTTTAGGGTTTAAAGAGAAAGTAGAAGACAGTTTGGGAATGGAAGGAAGAGAGAGAACGATTGAGGATTTTGAAATAGGATCGCCTAGAATTTTACTTACTGAGATGATGGCAAGGGTGGGTACCGTTAAGATAGTACCATGAATAGAAGCTATGCTATGTTCTTATTTATTAGCGTATATCGTCATGATGGTGATAAGGAGTACTGCCATGACAATTCATCGAACAAAACCAAATTTAATTTTTGCTAAAGGAGTTGATACTATTATGCTGGTATCAAGGTGTTGTCATGACGAAATTCTCCAATTTGGCAAAAAATAGGTGATTTTCATCCTTTTAAGTAAGTTGCCAACTCAATTCCTTTTAGATTGATTTAATGAGTGATCTAACACTTCAAGCAATTTATTTTATTTTGTTAAGTTTGGAAAAACTTGAATTTTAGCTCGATAGCTAAGATTTGACCAAATCAAGTGCTTAAAGCCATGTAGTTCATGATAGAATGGAAATGTGCACAAATGAACATTGCTTATATAGGGATATTAAGTTTTTGCATATTAGCACTTCAAGCAAGTTTTAATATCATATCTAAGCATATCTAAAACAAGATATCCCTTCAAGAATTAAGGAATTATAAAATCATTACTAGGGTTCCATGAATTTAAGTGTAAGATATCAATATAGCTAGAGATCAAGCAAGTGTACCAATTCAAAACTAATCCAAATTTCCACTTCAAACCACTTTTACCAGTTCATATACACATGATAGATACATTATTAAGGCAAGTATCATCCAAATTATCAAAATGATTAAATAGCCTATCTTATATCATAAAAAATCTAATGAAGGTCTTGATAGGTCAAATTTACATAAGACCAATATTTGTCAAAAGTAACCAGTCAATCATGATTTAGTGATGAAATTAAGTATGCAAGAGTCGGTTTTGGGCACAAAAACCAAGACATAGTGGATTTATGCAAATATGTACTTAGACTTGCATAAATGACTTAAAGTATGCCTAAACCATGTTAAATGTCATGTATTGTGCATAAAACCTTTATGGTCATGTTTCTTAGGCCTCATAGTATGCTGTTTTTTGGTCAAACAACTTAAAATATCATTTTTGCCCCCCAAAACATTATCTTGGTTATTATGTTCCTATCATTCATCTTATAGGATCACTCCCAATTCTCTCTTCAAGGTACAAAATGTATCTTCACTCAAAGGTTTGGTGAAGATATTGATTATTTGGTTGCTAGTATCGACAAACTCTAAGTATATATCATTGTTTTACACATGATCATAAATAAAGTGATGTTTAATTTCTATATATTTAGTTCTTAAGTGTTGAATTGGATTCTTTGTTAAATTTATAACATTACTATTATCACATCTTATTAAGACATTGGTGAATTTTAGACCATAACTATGCAATGTTTGTTTCATCTAAAGAATTTGAGCACAATAACTACTAATGGCCACATATTTGGCTTCGGCGAATGAGAGTGCTACCAAGTTTTGTTTCTTTAAATGCCATAACACTAAAGAGTTGCCAAGAAAGTGACATATGTTGCTTATGCTTTTTCGATTGACTTTGTAACCAGTGAAGTCAGCATTGGAGTATCCAATAAGATCAAACGAGATAAACTTTGGATACCACAAGCCGATTTCAATAGTACCCATAAGATACTTGAAGATGCGTTTGACTACACTCAAGTGAGAATCTTTAGGGCAAGATTGAAATCATATACACAAATACACAGCAAACATAATGTTGGGCCTAGATGTAGTTAAATATAAAAGACTTCCTATCATGCCTTTATACATCTTTTCATAAATTATCTTTTCACTTTTGACTTTATCAAGTTTTAGAGTGGTACTCATTAGAGTAGGCCTAGTCTTACAATTCTCCATTTTAAACTTTTTCAAGGGCTCCTTAGTGTACTTTGCTTGGTTGATAAATGTTCTATTTTCAGTTTGTTTGATTTGAAGACTTAGGAAATAGTTAAGTTTAACCATCATGCTTATTTCAAACTCATTTTTCATACATTAGACAAACTCATCAACTAGGTCTATGTGAGTAGTACCAAACACAATGTCATTCACGTATATTTGAACAATTAACATATGAGCATTATGTTGCTTAATAAATAATGTTGTATCAAGTTTTCCTTTAGTAAAATTGTTGTTTATCAAAAAGCTACTTATTCTTTCATACTAAGTTTTAGAAGCTTGTTTAAGTCCATATAAAGCCTTATTAAGCTTATAAACATGATTTGGGAATTCACTATCCTCAAAGCCCGATGGTTGCTCTACATACACTACTTTTTTATATAATCATTTAGGAAAGCACTTTCAACATCCATTTGATATAGTTTAAAATTTTATATGTAGCAAATGCTATGAGCAATTTAATGACTTCTAATCTAGCAACTGGAGTAAAAGTCTTATCAAAATTAATTCCCTTTTTTTTATTGTAACCTTTAGTAACTAAGTAGTGCCTTGTTTCCTATTACTATTCCGATTTCATCAAACTTGTTTCTAAACACCTGTTTAGTTTCAATTACTGGTCTATCATTTGGTTTAGGTACTAAGTCTCATACCTCATTTCTAGAGAATTAATTTAGCTCTTCTTACATTGCTTGAATCCAAAAATCGTCTTTTAGAGCTTCATTAACATTTTTAGGTTCAAGTTAAGATAGGAACACTATATTATTTAAGTTCTTTAGGGAGGTTCTTGTTTGCACTTGATGAGTTCTTAATTGCATATATTTTATTTAGTGATTTTTTATGATTTTTCATTTATATTTGAGTTTATTTTTAAATAACAATACTTAATTGAGTAAAATTTTGTTTTCTAGGTTTTGAAATAATCTACGTAAGAAAACAAGAAGATAAAAACAAATTTCACTCAAATCTAAGCTAAGATGAGTAAGTTATGAAGGTTTGAAAATCGATACAGCTGAATGACATGACTATATCGTTTCTAAGAAAAATTGGAGCTGATTTTCTATTGTTACAGCTTAGGACATGACTAAAAGACATGATCATGTCGTCATTCGTATTGTTTCTAGTTTTTTTTTTTTGGAAAAAGAAAAACAAACATGAAGCACAGTTAAGTACACAACTAAAAGACATGGTTGTGTCCCCGGTTGTGTCTTTTCCAATTGACCTATTTTTCTTAGCTCTTCATATATAAAACCTTATTAGGGTTTATTATAAAGAACTTTTAGGCATAAATTTTAGGGAGTTTTTGAAGTCAAGGACAATCAAGAAAGTGAGGAGAACAAAAGATTTTAAGAATTAATTTTATTTGGATTTCATGATGCTTTTTTCTATACTTTGAATTTAGATTCCTATTTTATGATGTATAAATAGTAGAACCTTGGTATCTAGGTTTTGTGAAACCTAGATTTATTCATGTGATATTATTATTGCTTGATTAATTCAGTTCTTTATTATTTTCTTAGTTCAACTATGTTTGTTTCATGATTTAGGTTATTATTTTCATGGGTAGTAATCTGGAGTTTAATATTTTATAAGAGAATCTGGAGATTTCTTATAAGATTAGATCTAGGCATAGTTGATGAGAATTGTTGCAAGATTAGAGATAATTGATAAGATTCTTCTTGATTTCAAATTAAAGCGTAGATAATTCATTGTTCAATAACGCAATCTTAGGTTATGCTATTAAGAAGAGATTCTAATAGGTGATTCTATGGTTAGGGTAATTGTCTTAAGAAAGTGGTTAACTTTAGTAGAGAATTCTCTCAATCAAGAAAGATTAAAAAATAAATTAGATTATCTTTAGGAAAATCACATGTTAGATCTAAGGAAAATAAGATCTAGATACAACATTTAATCTTGAATTAATTTCTAATTGAATTACTTTCTTGTTAATTCTTGAATTATATCTTAGTTAATCTTCAAATTAGTTTTAGCAGTAATTTAGATTTACTTCTTTAAGACGATAAAGATTTAATGAATATTAGTAATTGTACTAGTTCCTATGAGATCGACATTTGGACTTATATTTGCTATATTATAAACTAATAGGTGCACTTGCCTATACATCAAGTTTTTATTGCCATTGTCTGGGACTTTTGGTATTAAGAAAGCTTGTAGAATTATTAATCTAATTGGTTTTTTTCTTTTATCCTTTCTCGATTTATTTTCTTTTTCTTGATTTTTTTTTTATTTTCTTGGTTTGATCTTGAATAAATTCTTTATTTTCTTTGTTATAGTACATGAAAAGAAGCTAGTCAAAGGATTTGATTAAAATTGATCCTAAGATTGAGAGGGTAGCTTTATACAATTTGAGGTAATTATCTATCAAAGAAACAATAGAGGCGATAAACCAAGGATCTCCAATTAGATTGAAAGATAAAGTGGAGTTGTTAGAGGGCAAAGTTAAGGATTAAGCAGAAGAACAAGAATCTAATCATGAGAGCTTACCTGATGACATCATGGCCAACATTAAGGAACAAAATTGAACCATGTTAGACTACTCTTGACCCTCATTAACTAGTACCCAATCTTGCATCAACTGAGTAATTGTTGTAACCAATAACTTTGAGATCAAGCCGAACATTATTTAGATGGTGCAGCAGTTCATATAATTTGACAGCCTCCAAGATAAAGATCCCAATGCACATATTTCCAATTTTTTGGAAATATGTTGTACTTTTAAGATTAACAGGGTAACTGATGATGCTATCCGGTGACACCTCTTTCCATTTTCTTTGTACGACCGAGCTAAGTAGTAGTTAAATACCTTAGCAAGGAATTCAATCATAACTTAGAATGAATTAGTAGAAAAATTCTTAGAGAAGTATTTTCTACCCACAAAAATTGCAAAGCTTAGAGTTAACATCTTATCTTTTGCCTAAATAGAGGGTGAGACGTCATAAGACATATGGGAGTGCTTTAAGGACTTATTAAGGCGGTGTCTACATCACAGCCTCCTTCTTTGGATGGAAATATAAACCTTCTATGATGGTCTCAACCCTTCTACTAAACAAATAATAGATGCAGCAGCCAAAGTTATACTTAATACTAAGGTACTCAAAGAAGTCTAGGCTCTAATAGAAGGTATGGTCATGAATAATTACCAGTGGGAGAACACAAGGGGGAAGGAAAAAGTTACAGGCGTATTTGAGCTTATCATTGTATAGTCTCTAGCCACTCAAGTGGAGATGTTGAGTAAGAAAATTGAATCCCGCTACTAGTTCACAATAACCACAATATAGCTCTAACAACTTCATCTAAGAGGGGATTGTAGGTTGTGAGCAGATAGAATAGATTAATTTTCTAGGGAAACCTATAAAACCCCAATATAGTCCTTATAGCAACACCTACAATCTAGGGTAAAGAGACCATCTTAACTTTTCATGAGGAGGTTAAAATCAAGGTTAAGGTCAACAATGGCAAATAAGGTATCAACCTTAGTAAAGACCAAATTTGCCTCCACTAGGGTTTCTACAACTGACAACATCCCCACTTACTTTAGAGAAGAAGTTGGAAAGCCTCTTAGAAAAATATATTTAATCTAACGAGGCTTAAATGCAATAAATAAAGGCCTCTTTAAGGAACTAAAAAGCCTCCATCCACAACTTGGAGAGTTAGATTGGCTAGATCGCCAAGATATTAAACGAGAGACAATAAGGATTACTGCCAAAGAACACAGAAACAAATCTTAGAGAACAAGTGAAGGCAGTGACTCTCCAAAGTAGAAGAGACTCATAAGATGAAAATAAGAAGGATGAGAAGAAAGTGTTTGGTGAATCTACTAAGTTACAAGAAGAGAAGATCCTAGATTAGCTTAGAGTTAAGGAATATTGACCTTTGATTCCTTATCCTCAAGCTTGAAACAAGAGGGCAATGATCAATAGTTTGGTAAATTCCTTTACCTTTTTAAACAGCTACATATAAAATTACCACTTGTTGATGCTCTTTCACAAATGCCAAAATATGCTAAGTTCTTAAAGGACTTGTTGTCCAAACAAAAGAAAGTTGGAAGAGATCTCAATAGTAACTCTTAGTGAGGAATGCTTAGCCTTGTTGTAGAAAAAGCTACTAGAGAAGCTTAACAATCTTGGGAGTTTTACCATCCCTTATATTTTTGGCAATTTTCTTGTTGATAAAGCTTTAGTAGATTTATGGGCTAGCATTAATCTTATGCCGTATAAGCTATTTAAAAGGTTAAGGTTAGGTGAGCCAAAGTCCATATGAATGAGTTTTCAATTAGCAGATTGGTCTGTTACCTACCCTAGAGGAATTATCGAAGATGTTTCAGTCTAGGTTGATAAATTCATTTTTCTAATAGATTTTGTTATCTTAGACATGGATGAGGATTGTGAGATATCACTTATATTAAGACTCCCCTTTTTAGCGATTGCTCGAGACAATGTTGATGTTAGTAAAGGGAAACTAATATTAAGGATAGGAGATGAAAAGATAATTTTTAAGGTATTTGAAGCTATGAATAGATGACACTGACTTTGTCGTTTCTAACTGTTTACAAGAGATATTGATAAAGGATTCATTAGAGCTGTGTTTGTCAAAAGGAGAAGATGAAGTAATCAACCCTGAATTTAAGACAATAGTCACATAACTGGAGGAGACCTAAAACTATACGTTTTTACAAGGGAAATTCGGCATGCCTTGGAAGTAGTCCTATATTGCTTGGCCAAGACACCAAAGAGGTTGGCCCATAATCGCCAAGTTTTAAAGTTAGTCGGCATTAGTCTCTCTATGTCTTGTTGAGTGGATCTAGCTCTCGGAAACGTAATATCTTAGCATATCAGCAGATGTGAAGCTGAGTAAATAATTGTTCAAGCATGGGTGAAGATTGAGCCTTCTGCTTCTCGACACTTTTTCTACGAGAAATAATGTCATCCAACTCAATAGACAGAATGAGTCAATAAGTAGATGAGCTTGGCTTTGGCAGTTGAGTTAGGTCGATACCCCAAATCCTATCAACTACCATTTACCGACTTCACCATGACCAGCACTGATAAAGAAGATCCTACCCTTCTATTCTTCCTAAGGATGTCGCGAAGCATAACTTTACACATTAACATGACAGATGAAGCCATTTATAAAAAAATGAACCTGTACCTTTAGCGCACTTCTTCACTACAACCTTCTTCAAGCTGGGAAAGAACTCAAAAATCAAATACTTGAAGTACCTCTTGACCATCTATGTGGCATTAATTTCGTTACTATGCTTAAAGACCATGAAGGCTTGAATCTCCATAGCAGCCTCAGCATCATTAGCCTCAACTCCTTCTGGGCCCTTATTTGGACCATTTCAGTCTATTGGTCCAAAAGTCTACCTCATCTAGCAACTCAACCACTAGGTAATCGTCTTACCAACCCTTAATAGAGTCTGTAAGGCTACAAAACAACTTCTTCTCTGAATGAAGCTAGAGGAACAGTTACTTACCTATGCTTTTCCACATGTAGAAGTAGTTGAAAAGTTTAGGGGTGGCCCTTATCACCAGGTATTCACATAGCCCCTGAAAGGCTTTCAATACCTTCCACCCATTCGGAGGGACCTGTGCCAGACTACACCATGGAAATTAAAGAGGTCCTTCTCAAAGCTGCTTAGAGGGAGGTACTACCTGTACTCCAAGCATTTTTCAAAGATGGTGAAGTGCCTCCTTATCAACAAGGGCACCCTTTCTTCCCTCCTTGGCACCCATATCCTCCAATTGAGAATTGACTCAACTATAAAATTGCTCAACACTCAACTAAGAGTAGAGGCCTTGCTCCTATTAATTCGATTGCTTAGGCTTTTGCTTGTCTTAAGCGCCTCGACTAAGTTTGGCCGACTATAAGGGAGCGTAAACATAAGTGTTCCTTAGGATAGCATTGATGAGCCTCACCTTATCCAGTACCTTTACCACCATCCTAATGGCATCATCTAGCTCTGCTAATGAAGTGACTTCATCCTCTCCTTCAAGGGAAGGATCACTCCTCGTAGTCTTGGAGTTAGTAAGATTGTATTTTGACGCATTTGATGGCATCTCACTTGTGTTGGTAGACATGATGGATGAAGAAATGAGAGAATGAAATCTAAAGAAAAGTTCACAAATAAGATTGATGAAGGAAAAGAAAGCGAAGTTTGTGGTAGAGAAACTGCAAAAGAGTAGTTTTTCAAAGCGATTGCGATATTTATATACCGAGAGTCTTAGAAACTATATTGGCAATTATAAGGATTTGAATAAGCACAAATCCCTTAAAATGCTGCGAGTGGACACATGGAGACAGTTTTGATCGGATGGCAACATTCAAAAGACAAAATGCATGCAGCCGTGCGCTATTCTGCTGTGATAAGACACTTGTCATATTACATTAAATGCACTGAAAATGGGCACAATAAAGTTATAATTTGAAAAGTCACTTCCACAGGAAGTTTCCTCGAGGTCCTGCCAATTTCTACGTGAGAACTTGCTTGACACTTCGATGGTACTACACTTTAGATCAAATAAATTGTGTCTACTTAGGAAATAATGAGCCCAGTTTAGTCCAATCTACTCAATGCCTCTATCCTATGTCTCTTGTGAGTACAATCAACTATGCTTTTGCCTCGACTTACCCCTTTAGCCTAGTAGACATATGCACTGCTTTGACTTAGTGCGAGGCCAACTGCTTAGACCAAAGAGGTCGAACCTTTCATATTCCACTTAGCAACTATTACACTCACCTTTACCTCGAAGGTAGTTAGATTGGATATGTCATACCTTCTCAATTGTCTCCACCTTAGCCTTATGTTAGCTCAAATCTCTTTACCTCGACCTTACAATAGCTCAGACCTCTCTGCCTCAGCCTCCATGTCAACTTGAACAACTTCGCCTCAGACTTTTGCCTAAC
Source organism: Lumnitzera littorea (assembly GCA_024138015.1). Classification (NCBI taxonomy): domain Eukaryota; kingdom Viridiplantae; phylum Streptophyta; class Magnoliopsida; order Myrtales; family Combretaceae; genus Lumnitzera; species Lumnitzera littorea. The sequence continues at coordinate 58,330,952 of JAMXBB010000010.1, forward strand.
CAGATTTAGTACACATGTGAGAAGCCCATCTTTCCCGGTAGTGGATAATCGACTATTACCCTAGCCGAGAAAAGAGTTTCAATCCAAATAGGGGGAGTCCGAACTAGGATTATCCACCCTCCAAGGCCCCCCGGGCACAAACATGTGAGTCCTCTCATAACAAAAAATAACCAAGGCCTTTCAGGCATAATAAAGCGAGTCCTCTCGCTATCAAGTGGAGAACCCATGCTAGCTTTGCCTTAACATTAAAAATACTATTTATGGCTTCACAAGCCCTTACAGCGATCATGCAAAAATTTGTTTAAGGTTAGAAAAGCTTTTGCCAAAAATACTTTTCTTAAGATTTTTGCAAGGCTAGCACTCTCCATTCAAACCTTTACCAAGTCATAGACATGCGACGAGTAGAACCAGTTATTTAGGTCAGACATTTATATTTATCAACTCAAAAAGGTGATCACATAGATGATGGCATACAAACAGAACAGTCATTCAAACATACAAGCAATAGCAAACAACAAAACATCATACAAATAACACACACAAGCAAGTAGCAGGTCATTAGAACTCCCTCACCTGGATTATTGCTCATTCTCCAAGCCTTTAGGGTTTCCAGGACTCAACATCGAACGCCTAAATCAAAATGGTAAACCTTATAAGTTTTCTGAGAATTTAGACTCCTTAGTCAACTAAAAGTCTATTGTAGTTTATCTAGTTTCCTCCAATATAACCCGAGTATAGTGTGTATAAGGTTACCACACTCCATGAGATTAATAGTAACTATTTTCTTATATTAGTAAGATATGAGGCTTCGTTTATGTATTTTATAATTTTTTTGTTCTGATTCCGATATTTGCGAGCTTATAGTCGTTTTTCATCGTTTTCCATCATTTTCGGACGCATGTTCACACGGTAATGTCTGTTTTGGACGTTAAGACCCGTGTTTTACGATATGGGCTAAATTTATTAACATTTTATCTTATTAAAGTTTAATTACTCCTATTGGCTAGTTTTATGTTCCATTTTAGCAGTTAATGATTTAATTAGCCATTTAGTCTTATACTTAGGGGTTTTTACTTTGCTATTATTAATTTATGTACTTAATTAAGTATGATTCAATTTAGAAAGTGTATTAGGGTTTATTAATTTAGGATTCTAATTATGATACACTCTTCTTCTTTTCTTAGTTTATAATCTATGCTTATGTCATGCTTACATCATCATTTGCTTATGTCATTGCTTATGTCATCTTTTGCTTATGTCATGGCTTATGTCATCATGTGCTTACCTCATCACTCACCTCATCATTTGATTACATAAGCATCACCTCATGCTTAAGTCATATGTACATGTCTTATGTACATTTTGTTTCTTACTTTATACTTATGTACATATGCCTTATACGTACATATACTTATACACATGTATACCTACTCATATACCTATACGATTAGATACGTATTTTTATACAAAAATTCGTATGCCTAATCTTTTCCTTAAGAAAAGCTTCCTAATTCCATTCTTTTGTGTTTTTATGTATGTATTTAGTGTAGTATAGGTATGTATAATTAAATATGGTCTTAATTTAGGTTATGTACATGCTAAATACTTATGTACAAAGGTTCACATACTTGTACTCTTTTGGTAATTCCTTATGTGTACATACTTATAAGCTTATACTCATGTCTTCCTTTCTTCTTCTTCAAAAGTTCTAATTTCTACACTTAAAGATGGAAACTTTGTTTCCTCTTCTTCAAGACAACACTAAATACCTAACTACTTATCTAATCTACCTAATTAACTAACTAATGAATAACATAAACCAACATAAAGTAAGTTAAGTACATACCTTTAGATGTGTTGAATTTAAGGAGGCAAAAGTGAAGAAATGAAAGTGAAAGGGAAGGGGAAAGCTTACGGCAATGGAGGGCAAATTTTGTTTTGTTTTGTTTTGTTTCTTTTGTCTTGTTTTCATAATGAAAGGGAGAAAATGGTGGGGTCAAGAGGGGAGAATTTGTGGATGGCAATTGAAGAGAAAAGGAGGAGAAAAAAAATCAAAAAGAAAGAAAAGAAAAGCCATCATTAAGGAAGAGATATTTTCTTTATCTCTTAAGATCTTTGACTTTTCAAAGTGTTGACTTGGTCAACCCTTTGACCTTGGTCAACATGTGTTGACTTGGTCAACTCTCCTTAAGCATATGTAAATTTGTGTACATAATGTAGTAATTAAGGGAAATTAAGGGAAAAATTAAGGAAATGAAGGGAAATAAGAAATTTAGTAAATTGATTAGTAAAAATAGATAATGAGATCTTCCATTAGGTATTTATATTCTATATATATCATTTGGTAAGCTACTTAGTATAATTGAGATGAAAAATAGCATTTAGGGTATTAAGGTTTACAACATTTAACCTAATCTTCAACTATACCCTTAACTCTATGTAATACTATCTTAATCACATACTTAAGGGATAAATATAATCTATGACTCATTATCTTAGTTTCTAAGGGATCGCTTAAGTATTTAAATGTTTATGCATGATTGAGGGTTATCTTTAGTCGTTTACCGATGAAATGGCAAAATGTGGAGGATATATTATCATTTAGGGTTTTAGGGTAAATTATGGTGAATTAGTGCTTTAATATCCTTAAAGTTATAGTTTTAGGGTTTTTATTACTTTAAGGCACAATCTCTAATGTTTTTACACATTTAGGGTTTCATATATTCTTACGCGATTAAATCTTCGATTGTTATCTTAGGGTTTTGATGAGGTTCGAGGTTTTAGGGTCTTCGTATGCAGTTAGGGATTCAATTGATAATTTAAGGTTTTTCGTATCCACTTGAGGTTTTGAATTGAGATTTTAATCGGTTTTAAATCTTACTGGCTCTTTTGAGTTCGGGAAATCATCTATAGTTTAGACGTTTGTTTCTATACTTAGAAAGCAAAATTCGCGGGGTTTACACCAACTGCATTTAAGAATCAAACAATTGTAGGGAAGAGCTCCAACACTAGCACTCAAACTATTTTTATTCCATTTAAGAGACAACTTATAATGCCCCAAAAAATGGCTTGATAGGAGTGCCTAAAATCTTCATATCACGTGTATACTCATGATATAAAAACCAGCTTACAATTGTAAGATTCTATGTTTCTAATCATAAGTAAACTTATTACATACTTTTGTTTGATATAAAATATCTTTGGGTAACTAACAATCTATAATTCACTAAAACCGTAGAGAGTCAAAGTCACTTACCAACAATAAGAAGGGATATCTAAATTCCAACAATCATAAAGCCATCAGACAATTTAAAAGTTTAATTCGACTATCTTACTTGTTATTTAAAACCTATACTTTTACTTTCACAACCTGGTAGAGTACTCTACACTTGAATCCTAGCCCAACCTCAACTTTACAAGACCTGTAAAAGAAACTATTGAATTGTAAGCTACATGCAACTTTGTAAGCAACCTTTCTACCAAATCAATATACAAGAGCACCAAAGTTACTAACAAACATATGAATGCATATACAAGCATCTACAATGTAACAGTGTATACAGTCAATCGGTAATTGCATATAGCATGATTTTACACCTACCATTACTTGGGTTCAGAAGTATTTAAGCACATTAGGACCTAGGTATCTACATCCAAATTCTGATATGAGTTCTCTTAATAGTATAAGCACACATAATAGTAGACATAGTTCAACCCTAAGTTACAAGTAGTACTTCCTCAAGCTAAGTAGTTCCCAAAAGTTAGGGCAAGAGCATGTCGCATGAATACATCATGCGAAAACAATAAATGTAACATATGTCAATATAATATGGATCCTTCACTACATGATCTCCCACACTACTATGTAGAGTTGATGCCCTTTAACTCATGCAATAGGATGCAATGCATGTCTAATTCAACTATAAGTTAAATATTTATTAATTTGGATTCATGGGATGACCAAGCAGATATATAATAGACACTCCAAAATCATGTTAATTAACTAATGCAGCAATTAAGAAATGTTTGGATATCTTATGATATATTAACAAGCAATGGTAACCATGAACAAGCACATGTACATTCCCCATAATTCCCTAAGCACATCAATTTTCATTCATCCTATAAGCCTTAGTGCTCTACACTACAAGCATAAGTAAAGTAAGACAAGGGTTGGTATACTCACTAGCCTTTGTCCATAAATCCCGTTAATCTTCAATAAGGTCAATGTCCAAGTCTAAGTTACCTCAAGAGTATAATTAGAGTAAGAAATAGATATTTACTTTACTAAGGTTCTAGCTTAGTTGGCTTTGTTACCCAGTTGGCTTTGTTACCCAGTTTTTCCCTATTTAGCCAAAACTTTTTTCATTTTAAGTTTGACTTTTTTGTTCTTATAGTCAATTTCATACAATTTTAGATAAATTTTTTCATGGTGGGATTCATTTTGGGAGTTAGGACCTTAATCATAAGTTTAGATGGGGGTCATATTGGAATTTTATATTTACCCCTTTTAACTTACTTGATTTTGTTGTTTAATTAAGTGTTCAAGTGTATAAGGTCTTGCTTTGGTCATTTGTTATTATTAATTGGGCTCTTACATTATTATTGAACCTAAAATATTCAAGTTTTATTTAAGTCTTGCTTATGGGCTTTCTTCTATTATACTTAATCACTTTAAGTTCTAACTTAAGGGAATGTAGACTTTATTTTGAGCCTAAGGCTATTTTAAGTTAAGAGACCCTTTTTATTTATTATTAGGCCTGTATTATATTATTCTAAGGTCATTAATTTAGTTGGACCAATTTAAGTTTGGGTCCAAGCCTATCTCCTATGAATTTAAAGGCCTATTAAGCATTTTAAGTAATTAGAGATCTCAACCCTTATCTAAGCCTATCATGAACTTCCATGAACACTTGATAGGAATTTTGGACATTTTGTTTAGAACTTAAATAATTATTATAAGTACAAGTCAAGTAATTTCTATGTGAGCTTAAGACTTGCTTTAGGCTTTTTAACTTGTCCTAAGTCTAATTTATATCCTAAAGCCTTAAACTTGTTCCTAACTTATCCTAATAGGCCAAATAATTTATTGGACCCACTAATTGACCCATTTAACATATAATCTCATATCAAGTCATATTAATTAGGTGGACTCCTATTTAATCTATATAAGCCCAAAGTCCATCTCTTATCATTTTAATGCCTAAACCACTCCTTTTAACTAGTTACGAGCCTTATTAACACTTTGGGCTATTAGGGGCTCCTTGAATTATTGAGTAAGTTTAATAAACTCTTTTAATTAAGTTTCAGGTATCTAATATAACTGCCGATAATGAGTGATAAAGTAGGCTCAATGCTTGGTTTGTGGGCTTTTTAGCTCAATTTAGGCCTAATTCATGTCCTGAGGCCTATATCTTAACTCTAGACTAATTCAATGAGCCTAATAGTTTATTGAACTCATCAAATGACCCATTGTAACATGAATTCCAAATCACATATCATTAATTTTTTGGGCTTAAATGGATTTTTCTAAGCCTGATGTGCATTTTAGGCTTAACTACTCACTATAAACCTTATTTAGCCTCTTATTTTGCAAGTTTAAATCCTAAATCTTAATTAACTTTAATTAACCATGTGATTAACTATCTAAGTCACAACTTGTAGTAAGTGTGTCTATCATTAAGTGTTGATTTATGATGAATTTTTTAGGTTCTCTATAACCTAAATACTTAACTTAATGAAAGATGCATTAAGTTCTTCCTACAAGACATTTTAACCTACTTCTTATTAAACTAACCATGTAAAATAAAAAATAATGGCAGAGTACGCATATACATGTCTTGGCCTAAGCATAGTTGGTGGATTTCATGGAGTTTTCTCAACTTCTCTTCATGTTATCTACATAATCAAACTTTAAGCTTTAAAAATATAAGTAACGATCTAGTTAAATATATGAATGAACCTATGATTATGTGGCTCTAAAAGGACATGCTCATGATTATAACATGTTTAACTAGTATTTTTAATCATAAACTCTCAAGATATCATGGGTATAACTAATGTAAATAGGAAACTCAAGTTGGGTGAGTTTTACCTTAACCTGATTTGCATAAGTTCCAATTTTTTCACTCAAAAACGAAGTCAAAACGTACTCCTTTGAAGGAAAGAGTTTGTTGGCAAGATACTAGGAGAAGTGATGGTTCAATTGGTAGTGGTCATTTATGAATTGATAGTGTTTGGTGGTGGTAAAATCTTTAGGTGCTGATGTGCATAGGCAGCTCCAAGAATGTCTTATGTTTTCCTTCCTTTTCCTTTGTTTTTTTGTTTGGATTTCTACATAGTGTTTCCTAAGGTTTTCTAAGGATGAAGAAGGGAGTTAAATGAGGGTTTTCATGGGTAAAAATATTAGGTAAAGAGGTAGGATAAGGGAGACAAATCTTGTCCTCTTTGGTTATCTAAAAGTAGCCTTAAGTTTGGACTACCTACTTTCATGATTTTTGTCAAATAAGGCAAGAATTTGTCTACTAAAAGTAAGGCTCTTAACTAAATATGTCTCCAAAATATCTATTTGTCTTGTCTTACATGTATAATTAAGCTTATTATCTAGTTAACTAAGATACATGAATGCAATTGAGCACTTTAACCCTAATTACTCATATGCATGGCCTCAATTAATCATAGTTTTGGTTTTTTCCCTATTTAATTAGATTAATTAAGATTATTGGATCTTTTTATCTAATCAATGTAATGCATTTAAGGTTTGGAACTTGTTATTTCTATTTGATATCAATTTGAAGGTAAATTAGGATTTTCAATCAATTAATCGAATTATAAGCAATTAGTGAATAATTTAGCTATATAATTAGAATTTATTGATTAATTTGGGGGTTTTTTTATATTAATTTAGAGTTTTAGTATCTATTTAGGGTCTTTCACATATTAAGGCCTAACTAGGTTTTTGTATGCATACGATTAGGGTTTAGGGTTTTTTGTCCTCCTTAGGGTTTGTAGATTTATTGATCATTATGTGCGGCAAGTAAGTGCACTTAGTCAAGTTATAGTATAGTTAAAACGAATGTGAGTTTAAATGTTAATCCTAAGAGAAATCATTCATGTTAGAACTCTATATTACTATCAATTTACCCTAAAATCAACAATTATCTAACTTAACAATATAGGATAATCTTGATTTATAAGTAAACATAGATAAGGAACAATAAAGAATAATGGAATAAACAAAAACAAATTAAATAAACAAGACTAAATAAAATAAATAAGCATTATTTATTAAATTTAAGAGCACATAATCCTCAATAAACTGTTGTTATTTATTATCTAGTTCTATGCAATTTTCAATCTCAATTACTCTTTAGATTGTAAAGATACCTAATCTGAATTAACTAAACTCGTGTCTCTAACCAATTTTAAACCCTAAGACCACTTTAACCAAATTGCTTCCAAATAGAGTATCTCTAATCGCATTAAGATCTTAAATCCTACTATTAGGTGACCCACTAGTAAGTAGCCCCCTATTAGGTAGGCCCCTATTAGGTTATTTTAACTCGAAAGAACTAAACTACTAAACGGATTAGTTAACTCTAATCCCCTGTAATTATAAGGGTCTCTTCACTAAATGACTCGCATACTCAATAGCAAACTCAAACATCAAATTAATAACCCGGGTATATATTAATTCGATGACAATATGCATAGTATAATTAGATCTTTAAATGTAATATCATAGATTAAATAAAAGAAAGGTTGCTACTAACACAACGGTTCACACTAAGTATAATCAAAATAACAATATAATGAAAATAAAAGATGAAAAATATGAGAAACCCTCAATATAATTCTATACTAAGACTCTTCCTAATGAGGCTCTCTCTGCAAAACTAGGCTTAGTCATCTATTTATAAGAGTTGGATATAGATTTAAAAAGAAAACTTGACAAAATTAGAAGACTCACAAATCATTGCATGTCTATAAGCATAAATACGAGCATGGAGTTTGGCCGTAGACTTTTTCTTAGTTTGAAATCTTCAAAATTTGATGGAAATTGATGATAAGGGGTACACCAGTGATAAGAGCAAATTACTTTATACTTTCAAGACATATTTAAGCATAAATTGTTCATAATTGTAATTCAATTCTAAAGATTTTGGTACTTAATTGAGTAACACATTGATTTCAAATGAATCACGAACAAGGGGATAAAATTTATACGAAAACAATGAGTTTTAAGGTAATCACGGTCGTAAGAAGAAAAAAACTTTGAAGTAAAACCAACATGCAATCCATCATAGGCATGATAATGAAGGACTGGAATGGCCAGCGTTGATTACACCCTCCATCACAGGTGTGATTAAGGAGGTGATGTTGATTCCCTTATCAATCACGGCCGTGATTGGTTAGCGAGAGGATCATTACTCTCTTGATCATGAGAGTGATGAGATGTAATAAAGCGATGAGGAGTTTATGTCCATTGTCATGGCCGTGATTGGTGTAGAATCTTGTCTTCTAAAACTATTACACCTTGAGTCACAGGCGTGATGGAGTGTACACAACCGTTCTTCTTCAACTTCTTCATACGAATCAGTACATGAAACATGTCTTAACATTAGGCGGTGTCTTGAAGTGGTATAATTCGAGTCCTTTGAGGAGTCAAGTATGAAAATTCCACAACTTTTAGACATAGAGGAGAGATAACATCATATCAGAGAGATAGAACATCAAAGATCAAGATCAAGTTACATTAGATCATACATCATATATCATCTCACTAACCCATATCACACCTAATATCCATCTTTGTACCATTGTGTTTCCATTTTCTGTATAGTTTTCTAAGTATTGTATCGTATTTTTCCTAGAATTACTCAAGAAAGGTAACGGGAATTCATCATTCGTTTGTTGTAAACATTTTTACAATGGAATTCAAATAGGGTTATATTCTTTTACTTGTCTTATGTTAATTTCTTTTTTAATTATGCATTTTGTTGACATGTTTTGTTTCTTCATCATGTGTATATAGTCTAGAACTTGCTACATCTACTTTGTATGATCAAGTGCAAGAAATAGTAGTTTCCTAATGTTGTTAATCCTAATGAATTGTACTTGATTAATCTAAGTACAATGTAGTGCACGACCTTATCTTAGGCCAGATTTCAATAGAATATATCAAGAGACAATTTTATTGAATAAATCTAATTCGTTGGAACAATTTACTCCTGATAATAGAGATATTATTAGGAAAGTTACTACATTTTTAAGGAAATCAATAAATTAACATGATATTAATGCTATTCAAATTAGCTATTAATTCAAAAGAGATTTTAATAGACACAATTAAGATTAGAAGTAAGTAGTTTTGAGAAGAATGCTTACATACCTATAATTTTCTGTAGATAATAAGTATTGGGATAAAAAAAAAAAAGTATATTGGTAATATCATATTAAGTGGTGAGGCAAGCTTGTATGTTAATCATTTTAGTATTAATAGTTTCTATAGCATTTGTGTTGGATAAAAGTTGTGGATTAGTATAGTTTAGCTAGTAATTTAGATATTTTAATCTTTTCATCACTTGATAAATTTGGTAGCTAGTTAATAGGAAGAATAATTAGTACTAGTGTTTGAATCCTTTTCCCAGTGGAGATGACTCTATACTTAGGTATACTAACAAATGATTGGTACACTTGCTTATTTAACTGAATAAAGGATAAAATATAGGAATTTAAATTGTAAGACTCGGTGGCTCTAATTAGAGGTGATCAACTAACCATAATCATGGTTGTGTTCTTCATTAAACTTTGTTTCTTGCTTGAAATCTTTCCACTCTAATTCCTCAATCAATGTTTTTTCCCTAATATGTCTCAAAACTTAATAAAAATCTTTAAAAGTTCATCAAACACCTCCTAAAGTCCTTAAAAATGAAAATTTAATGGATTAAGCTCTAAATAACTATAAGATTAGCTAAATTACTATAGAAAATTGCACAAAATTACTATAGAATATGTACGTTAATTTTATGTTATCAAATTCCCCCCATACTTAGGCTTTTGCTTGTTTTCAAGCAACACAATAAAAATAAAAACACCTTAAGGATAAGGCAATTGAAAACTATTCTTTAGAAAAATACACCCTCAAATTCAAGTAGCTTTACAAAAAAACTTTTTAGAGTCGCCCTTTTTCCTTAACTTAATAATGCCCTTAGAACACTTTAATAATAACACGTTAAGAGCTACTGAATTTAAATAATCAATCCCAATAATTCAAAATTAGCATTATTACTTAAACAAAAACTAAACTAGAGATTAAAACAAACATTAACAAGCTAAGAAAAAGTTATAGAAATTTTACCACTCTAACTCACAAGGAGGGAAATCTTGGTATGCTAAGGAGCTTAGTTATCACTAGGACTTACCGAGGCAGAATTGAACTGAAATGAGTCTTTTAAGATATCGAAGAAAATTAGAGGGAAATGGTCCATAATCGAACAAGAGTAGTTGGCGTAAAGCTGCTCAGAGAATATGACTCACCAACGATCACAACACGACTTGACACCTCACTTGATATGACGCACAAGTTGATGTCAAGGTTCACCCACCACTAATCCTAAGTTACTCAACAAGATTAGATAAGAGTGTAAGGGTATGGGCTTGGAGAGGATTGTCTCATAAGAACAGAGTATTCAATATTAATATGTAAGTTATCTCCAGCTTACAAGAGAGAAAAGGACTATTTATAGTAAGTTTTTAGGGTAGCATTACAAATAAAGAAATTACAAGAAAGTATTTACAAAAAGGGGATTCCTAGTACATACAAAAAGAGTAAAAAGGACAACAAACCAAAAATAGAAAAGTAGTTAAATGTCATACGAGGTGGACAGCTAGCAGTGCAACATTGGTCTCGTACGAATATTCTTTGAGCACAATAAGCGAGAAGAGTCAAAATGTTACGGCACTAAAGGGGCCAGGACGAGAGAAATGGTGGTATGCCGAGAGAAAACTACTCAGCCGTTTAAGTGAGTCTCTCGTCACTTGGCAAGATATTCTCAGCAATAGTTTGTTGAAGTACTCGGTACAAGGTCCTCGGCAAGAGAATGGTCAGCATCATCACTATCAAGTATACAGATTAATGTATGACAATATAGGGAGTTTAAGGAGTTCAACCACCTTTCTTCGATGTACAGTTTCTCGTCATTAATAAGTTGCTGAGAGAGAATTCTTCAAGAGAGGGATTGGAGGTCTCGGAGGCGTGCGTGAGTAATGGGACCGCTGGCCGGCAGTGCATCAAATCTTCCTTTAACTAATTTTATTTTGAAAACCTAAACTGGGTGCATGTTACATCAACTAATCATTTGATTGTCCCTCTACTTCCTTCAATTTTCATTAAGAGGCTTTTTGAGTTCATTTTAATTTCTTTATCATGGCATTGAGAAAAAACTTCGCTCTTCTAATAGACTAAGGCCGATTTATACTAATTTAGACCTTTTATTTATTAATTAATTATCAATGGAAAAGAACCTTGTTGTTTTAAAGGATTGAATTTGGTAGAAGGGAAAAGTATTGCTCTTCTAAGGGATCAAAATTGATTCTTACCAATTCTTTTCTTAATTCATTTATGCCTCCAATTATTTTGATTTTTCAAAAGACTTTCAAAAGATAAATCTCTTTAATTCATCAAATCTACAAAATTTTGAAAAAGAGGGATAAATAACTACCCTCTAGAATTAAACTTAGAAATCAAAATAACTAGTCTTTAACCCATCTATATCTATCCTAATCCCAAATCTAAGTCCTTAGCCTTAATGTGGTCTACCTAGTGTGACAAAGTCCTCTGTCTCTTAAGTATTTTTCTCATCATCCTCTTAATCTTAACAAATACTATAGAGGAAGATCCATGTCATAGCTGAGATAATGAAGATGTTACCTCTCTAAAAGGCTCAGGAAGTGGATCTTTAGGGTTTTGGAGGGAGTCTCATGGCCTTAATCAACTCTAGCTCAGTAGGGCGAAAAGCTCCAATACTTGCATACAAGGAAGACCATGAAAAATAGGAATATTCCTCACCATCCTAATGATGAAGGGACTTCCAAAAATATATCCCATACAGCCCTTATTAGCTTGGTTTATGAGAAAGAAGGACATTCTCACTCCTAAGTTTACGAGGCATCATTCTGCTAGTGATGTGCCCTATGCCATATGGATTTTATGTCATTTGAATATTTACTTTTCTTTATGATATGAGTCATTTTATTTATTATGTTACTATTGGCCTTTTAACATGATAAAAGGAATTATTGAATATTTGCTCTTCCTTATGTTAGTGCATGACTTGAATAGTAAAACCATAAGGCAATGAGAACATTATTCTAAATTATCCCTAGTCACACATTACATGGAACAATAATGAATAATGACTAGTATGTTAGTTGAATGATGATCATGTTTTACTAATTGTAGATATGAGATATCAATTTAGCATATAGGTCCAGTAGAAGTACATTGTATTGGATCAACTCACCGTGAGAGTGCTACATGGATCAATCTTATAAGTATTACTCATTGCAATGTTATTTTAGTCCTTTGACCTAATGACATTATAGATTCCTACATAGTCAGTTCCATGTTTTAACTCAATTCTTTATTAATTTTAACTAGATGATTATAAGACTATAATTGAATATGGAATAAATTATGTGGAGGAATATGAGTATTCATGAAGGAATTTATCCATCTCATTTCAAAGAGATATCTTTTAGGCTACTTGAAGAGTAAGACCAAAAAAATGCATGGTCATGCTCAAATGAATTGATAAGGAGTTATCAATATCATTTGTCTAAGTCAATCGAACTCTGAATTCAAGAAATCACTGATTAAACAATATAAGAGTGTCTTGATCTATACCTTATGTTTAATCATTAGATATTGTGTGACAAAGGGACTGAATAACTTACTATTTAATAGGTAGAGTTGAATCATTGACCTTCACTTAATTTGAGTAGGCATAGTATCTTGTTAAAGTTCACTTATGGCTTGTAGGTCCAAAAAAGAGTTTTAGGTTTACTACCGACTTTAGGTGAACCTATAGGGTCATACATAAAGAATGAATCAAATGAGCTATAGGTATATTTTAGATAAACCTAATAGGAATTATTGAGATATTTATTATTCTTAAATAGTTTAAGAATGATAAATAATAACATTTATTTTTTTTTTAAATAATGAATAATAAATAACATATTAGATATTGTTATTATTTTAATATCCCGTAATATCTCTTAATATCTTTAAGAAGATATTATTGCTCCTCTAAATATAAATAGAGACTGCTCTCTATTAAGGTTACACTAGCGCTTACCATCAACATTAGACTCATAGAAAAAGTTTACAAACCTAAATGGAGAGAGAGAAAACACAAAGTGTTGTAAGATTACTCTTGCGCAAATATAGATTTGCCCAAAAGGTGCTAGCACACTACTGCTTGCATTTGTTCATGTATGGATACCACTAAAGGGTGTTTGTAATTTGTAGCATCTATTGATCCATTTAACCAGAATTTTGTAAGGCTTCAAACAAGGTAAAATTTGCAGTCCCTTCTCAATTTAATTGAGACGCATGAATCATAGGGTGTTTAGGGTAAATAAAAAAAAAAATACTACGTGAATCTATGATTCGCAACTATAAAACCCAAGACGTTCAACTATACTGTATAAGCAGAACATGTCCCTCTTGTTCACTACTCCTTAACTATTCTTTCTCCCTATAAAGCCTATGGCCAACACATAGTGAATCAATTTGAGAGTCGAATCTCTCAGCTTAGAGGCTTTAGACCTCCTTAAGTCATATGCTCCTCCTCTATTACTTCGATACATAAGTATCACTAAGTCCTTATAGCAACTAATAGGATAACTCCCTATGCTTATAAGTTTTGACATTACTTGGAGAATACAAGCCCATACAAATAGGTATCTCATCAAACGACATGGTCGCTTCTTGACCATTGCACCTGAAATACAAAGTATTATGTTTACCCTAATCTATGTAGTCATATGCTAACCTTAGGGTACTTAGGACCTCTTGCATAAACTCTTTATAAACCAGCTCATTTATTGCTCGTAACAAGTCTCAACCCCCAAATTCTATCAATTATCTCACTATGGCATCATAGCCAGCCTAAACAAGTGGCTCCTAACTCAAAAATAAAGTTGGATAAAACTCCTTCTTTGACAACTAAGTATATCTCTTCCTCTACCAAGATTCCCAAAATGTCAATAGTTCTTGTGAGTGACGTGCTTAACTCTCAGTATGCTTCTGCAATAAAAAATAAAAGGAGATTTCAACTTTGATAAAAATAAGCTCATGCTATATGAATAATTGCTAATTCAATGAACTAGCAAAGTACACAAATAATCGCTAGTTTTTTGCTAATTTATTCAATCAAGTAGGATACAAAATATTGAATTAGAAATGCTAACCTTTCTAAAACCGTGGATTGATGAAATTGTAAGATTAATTCATGATTAAATCATATTTCTATTCATAATCTCTATTAACATAAGTGTTAACATTCAATATTCAATTACTTAAAACTTGTTTTCTACAATTTCCCATTTTTGCCCACTACAAGTTCATCTTTATGAAAAAGGCCAATAAATAAAAAAAAAAAATCAAAGAAAAGGGAAGAATGGAAAATAAAAGAAAATTGAAAAAATTGGAAAACATAAAAAAAAATTGAATAGATTAAAAAAAAAACCAAAAAAATTAATAAGAAGACAAAACCAAAAAATTAGAATATCTAAAAGAAAAACTCAAAAAATTGGAAAAGAAAAAAAGTGTCATGTGATGGTCCAATTGAGTCGATTTGAGATGAAAATAATTTTCTAACGTCCAAAACAGTTTTTAAAGTCAAAATAAACATATATGATTTGACTGGATTAGGAATTCCAAATAAAAATGGGAATTTATTGAGAAATAATTTTTCTTACCCAAGTTTGGCTACCTCATTTTGAAATATTTTAAAAGTACATATTTTTAGAAGACCATGGCCTTAAACCGTATATCAATTAGAGTTGAAATGAGCATTTTATGGTGATTTGAAGTATCTAATAAAAGTCTAACACAAGTAGAAAATGGAATCATAATTTAATCAAATTGGATAAATTTTGAAAATATTTTGAATATATATTTATTAGACTTCATATTAGGTTGAAGAAAGGAATTTAATCTTGGAACTTGAGAAATTAATTAGGTTTTATTCAAGGAGTGTTTTTGAAAAAAAAAAAACAGAAAAAAAGAAGTAAGAATTAAGACCCAACAACATCTAGTGGAGAAGAAAAGCAAAACCAAAAAGGAAAAAGGGAAAAACAAGAAAAAAAAAAGGAAAAGAAAAAGAAAAATATATATAATAAGAGGTGACATGTGTCATCCCTAAAGGTTGATACATGTCAACCTCAAACGTTACCACATGGCATCAATGGTATTCGCTAAATAATACTAATGTGGCACTAAGTAGCAATACATACAATGCGTCATGTGGGGCACAAGGTTCAAGTTTGACCCCTTGTTTTCGCCTTCCTTTCCTACACTTCAAGAACGGAAGGGCAAGGTTTTTCTTTTTTTTTTTTTCCCTAAAAAATGGCAAGTGCAACCTTATAAATTTTACCCGATTTTATTCACTTTTTATACATTGAAAATCATGGGAAAATGTGGGAATGAAAAAGCACCAATTATACTCTCATGGGCAAAAAAAAATTCAAACTTTATTAAGGAAAAGTGCACAAAGAAAACTAATAAAGAAATGGATAAGTTATACACACACAATATTTGCACTCAATTTGAATTTGGTAAATTAAATCATCTTAATGCAAGACCATTATGAAATAATCATATGGAAATGGTAATAAGGCATAAATGAACAATTAAACATCCTTAATTGCTAGGAATTTGATAGAAAATGTATCAAAATTAGATCAAAAAAAGAAAAAAATATAAAACTTGAGATATTAATTGAATATGCAATAAAGATTCAATTTTTATCAAATAAAGAGGTTTCTTAAGCCTTAATCCTGACTCCACACTATAAATTGAACCTTTTAGCATCCATTCCAACACACATAAACAATTAACAAGCTCCCACATTTAAGAAATCACCACTTTCTCTCTCTAGAAACTTTACTGCGTAGCTCTCTCTTTCTTCAATTTATTACTCCTTAGGAAAAATTTTGCAAACCAAAGACATAAGGTTGTTCCTCACTCTCTAAGGATCAAAACCTATTAGCTAGTTTTACTTAATTATGTTGTAATGAATTTAATTTTAATTTGAATCAAGAACACTTAATTCTAAGGTTTATATTTGAAGTTTTTAGTTTTCAAGGAAATTGGGATCTTACACCTAGGATTTCTTGATCGAGGGCTTTCGAAGATCAACGCGTCAAGAGTCGAGAATCAATGCCACCTTACCGAGAACTAGCCTAAAAGTAGCCGAACTAACCATTAATTCACTAGTATGTAAGGTAAGCCCTTCTTCCTTTGCTTGATCTCATGTAATTGAGTTGTTTAATGCAAAATTG
The DNA here is from genome assembly GCA_024138015.1 of Lumnitzera littorea. NCBI lineage: Eukaryota > Viridiplantae > Streptophyta > Magnoliopsida > Myrtales > Combretaceae > Lumnitzera > Lumnitzera littorea. The sequence continues at coordinate 58,347,524 of JAMXBB010000010.1, forward strand.
AATTAGATTCCTTAATAATACTTGTTTATTGATCTCGTATGATAGTGTATGATGATGTAATAATATTTTTGTTAAATGAAATGTGTGGTTTATGATATATTGTATGATATGATAATGTGGTGTATCTCTATGATTATGATTTGATACTATGTATTGTATTGTATTTCTTGAAATAATACCAAATAATAACATGATATTATAATTAATATTTTATTGGTCCCATGTTTATTAACTATGTTATATATTTATTGATTGATTGTGCATGGTATAGGTGATGTATAATAAAAGTGTATAATTGCTTGTTGAATACATAAACATTAAGTGTATATAATTGTAATGAATAATTAATAGATTAAGACATGATGGCTAAAAAAAATGTAGATAAGTTTATTAACACCTTATTAGTTTGTAATATTTAATGATATGATAACAATAACAATAGCCTTTTCATAATTTGTATAATGGTGGATAATATGTGGATACAATATAATGTATATGTTAATAGTGATTAGTGCTCATATAATTTATAACCTTGTAATGTCTTTTATGATAGTATAACTAAAATCTGTATGTATAAGTGTCCGTTGACAATGTGTATGCAATAATTTGATAACCCATGCTCGTATATATGTTATTCTTTGATGTTTGGCTCTATATGGTGTCTAATATACTTGTAACTAGGGGTGAGTGGGTAATCCTATCGTATAGGATACCCACTCGGACTCTATTTAACTAAATAGGTTTCGGATGGATAGTTAATGCTATAGAGTAGGTTTCGAATAGTAATTTCTTGAAACTTATTATTACAATGTAAGATACCAATAAAAAGTTAAGATACTCTATACCTACCCTAGAACCCATACTTTGAAGTATATAAAATACAGGTTTCAAGGTCTCTACCCATAATAGCAATTAAAAAAATTGATAAATAAATGATACCATCTCAATAAAATAAAGCAAAAAGCAACCTATTGAAAATTCTAAACTAAATGTTCGTTAATCCCTTCCTTTACATCTTTCGTCTTTAGTCTTAACTCCATTATCATTTTCTTCTTACTCCTTCCTCATTTACTAAATCCATCATCTAGTAAAATTCAAAAAAGGGATTCAAAGTTCTTAGTTTCTAAATCTAACGCAATCTACAAGTCACAAGGTACATCAATTTCTTGTTTTCCATAGTAAAGTAGTTTCTTTATTTTATATTTTGAAAAAATAACTATACTGAAATTTATAAGGAAAATTAAAAAGAAAAATTATAGATTCTATAAGATACATTGTACCCTATATAATTTATCGGGTATGGGATACAAGATGGTTTGAAGGTGCTACAGAGTAGGATACTAGTACCAAAGTTTTAGAATCGATACTCATAAAGTAAGGTATAATCAGGGTCTCATACCCTACCCACCTTATACCCACTCACTCTTAGTTGTAACATATGATATCGAATTTTCATATGGCATGTTCATATATTTTAAATATATTGTCCATTATTAAAGGTATATTTTCAAGATTTGTTGGTCCTGAATAAGATATCAAGACTGGGGGGTAAGGTATGAATTGATATCTTCAAAAATTTTTGAAACTTTTTCAATGTAAATGAAATTACCCCTCTTAATAACTTAAATTGGCGAATAATAGTACTTCAATAATTGAACACAAAAATAAATATCTCAAAGTAAAAAGATAGGGAGGAGAAAATCAAGCTTAGGATATATAGATCTTTAACCTTTTGCCTATTGCTCTCTTCTAACTCCGTTACTAGGGACTTGGTCTACTTCACTAGTGACATTCCACTTGATCTGCTAAATCAAAATCACAAGATGCTTACAAACATCAACTACACTTAGCCTTGATAAGTCCATAAGCCCTACGAAATTTCGATAACCTAAAAGCAGAATCAAGTGAAAGAGTCCTCAAATAGTCCCTAGAACCACCCAAACATAATAATAAAACCTAGGTAAATGAATCAAACCCTAAGTATTCAACCAAAAACCCTAATTGAAGTAAGCCCTAAAACCTAACTAAATGAACAAGAACCCTAATACTTAAAAAACCCTAAAATGATAATAAAACCCTAAAATGATCATCTAAGCTTAATTAAATGATCAAATATCTTAACACCATAAATAAGCACTAATAGTAAGGTTAAACCGACCAATACAAGTGGTTACTATCACTAAATGATTGAAACCTTGACTTTCGAGCTCGTACGCGAATCAAATTACTATAAACAAACACCAAACCCTAAGGAAACCCTAAGTACACATATAGGGCATTTGTATTAACTAAAGTATAGCAACAAAGTCCAACAACTCCCTAAAAATATCCTAATTTCACTTAATTAGCCTAAACACGCTTAATTACCATCAATTACCCTAACCAAACCCTAATCCATAAACAACCTTCATCACATTTTAATTAGCTACAAGTTAAACATGATTAGGGACCAAAAGACAAACCCTTAATCACCTTAAAATATCTTGTACCTTAAGGGGACAAGATCTTACTCAATTTAGCAAAAAAGGACAATAGTACATAGTTCCCTTTTTGTACCTTATCCTTGATTTCCCTAAACAACCATAACTTGTCCCCTCACCCTCTCTCACTCTCATGATCGACCACCCCTCTCCCCTCCCTCATTCTATTATTTTCTCAAACCCTAAACACTCTCAAACACCCTTACAAACCCTCTCAAAAGATCAAGTGCTCTAACTTCCATTCTTCCTTCCCATTCAACCACATAAGCACACACTATTGCCAGCTACCTTGTCACCACCTTCGCCACTCCAAACCACCAAACACCAAGCCTCACGCCCCACACACCCTCCACCCTAAGTCTTCGACACACATACACACTCATAAACTTACGCTACATACCTACCAAGAAGGCCATCCTTAACCTTCTTCCAATAAGTAGTTTGGTAAGTTTTTCTTTAGAGTTTCATGTAAGATAGTGTTAGGAGTTTGCATTTTCATAACTATATCATACCTTGCATCATAGTCCTAGATGTTTTAGGGTGTTTCATGAAGAAAAAAATAAGGTTAGTAAAAGAAAGACACACTTTAATGAAGTGTTATAACACTAATGAGCATGATAGTGTACTATAGTATTAAGTTTAGGATTAAATCATTAAGTAGGATAATAAAACCCCTATTCCCCATACATGCCACCCCTTATATGTTCCCTCACAATATTTCCATACACTTTTATGTAGTGATTATGGTTTTAGATTAGTAGAAACATGGGTTACTTAAGTGGAAACACCAGAAAAATCAAGTATTGCATAAAAATGGAAAATTAGACCCTAAGAGCACTTAATGGTCACCACTTTCATGAACCCACCAGATTTGTAAATTATTGTTTATTAGCTTAATGACATGTTTATTTAGTGTTAAGTATGATTTAGGACTTAATTAATCAAGTTAAGTAGGCTAAAGTGTAGTTAAGGCCCTAAACTAGCTAGTTAGTATTTATATGCTTAAAAATGGTGTTAATGACCACTAAGACCTTAATGTCTAGATTTGTAAACATATTAAAAGTAGGATAAACTTAAGTCTAATGTTAGGCTTAAGCCCAAAAAGACAAGTGGGCTTAAGCTCAATATCTTAAATAGTGATTTAGACACATAAAGCCTAAAGAAATCAACTTTAGAGCTTATGTAGCTAAGTGGCCAGATCTAAATCTTAGGTTAGAAAGCTTAGAATGATTTAATTAAAAGGTCCATTCAAGACATCCACCATATGTAGACTCCACAAATTTAACTTTCTAAATATAGTGTCGAACTAAAGTACCGTAAATTTTTTCCTAAGTCGACAAAACCACATAAAATGAAAACTGACTGAAATTTTAAACTCTAAACTTAAAATGAACATAGAAGATCCTATTACACGATTTAAAAACCCTAATCATGCACGAAAACCCCAATCTCCACATATGTGTACTTTTAAAAATGTAAACGTAAACCTAAACTTAATAGAAACCGTAAATATCAAATCATAAAAATTTTTAAAACTCTATAAAATTATCTTAATACTTGAAAATCCATAAATCAATAAAATTGTCATTAATTTTGTGAAATCATATAAAATTAATAACAAACGAATCAAAGATGATTTCAAGTAATAATAAATAACAAAACTAAAGCTAGTTAAAAGAACACATTAATAAATTTACAAAATTAATTTTACTTATGTACATAAGTAGCCCTACAATATGAATATATATATATATATATATGTATGTTGCATAATAAAGCACTAATCCTAAATAATTAAGCTAATTGAACCTTAAGCTCTTAAGTATAAGTCAATTACTCCCGAATTGGTGAAAAACCCTAAAACATACTTAAACTCACTCGAACCCTAAACCCTAGGATAATCAAGGACTTATGACACTAAATAAATAATTAAAAATATAATTTGAATAAATTTTATTCAACTGTAGAAAATTCTAAAATTTCTTGAGAAGCAAATCACAACCTATAAATTAATTTAAGAACCAAACCCTAAAAGAATTACATACAAGATAATTTCCTTATTTTTATTTATAAGCCCTATTACACATGGATAAGTTATAAACCTTACTTTTTAATGAACTTATGACTCAACTAAGAGTACTTCCTGAACGTTCCTAAGGATAAACTAAACTAAGAATCTAAGTTTACATTTAAAAACGAATTTAGTTTTTCAATTCGAAAGTTTTTTATTGATAAAACTCGAATACGAGAACAGTAGACCTTAAGTCAACCAAAACCCTAAAACAATTAAGGACTTGTAACCCTAAGTGACTAATTGAGAATTTAATTTGAATAATTTTATCCAACCTTAGAAAACTTCATAATTTTATAAGAATTAAATCATAACTTACACAATAATTTAAGAAACAAATTCTAAAAGAATTTCATATAAGACAATTCCCTTATTCCTAATGTATAAGCCTTGTACATGTGAATAAGTGGACCAACCAATCATCCTAAATAACTTATCAATTAAGAGTTGGAATCATTTATCAATTGGTAACTTATCAAAAGCTAATGATAAGACACTTTCCTTATGTCACCATAACCTATACTATATATGGATAAGATATCACATTATTTTATGTGTTTAACTTTTAATTAAGAGACAAGACAACTCAATGCCCAAAAAGGATACCCTATGGTTGGTTGGGAAGAAAGCCTAAGGGAGGCCATGCCTTGTCAACTTTCAATCACTCGATTGTCTTATATATCTACTATTTACCCTTTAATGCTTACCCCATCTAGAGTTGTCAATTGTTAACTTTTTTGCATGCTAAAAGACAACCCACTGAAGCATCTTGAATACACTTCTCCTCCCATTCAAAAATCTGCCACTCTCTCTCTCTTTCACTCTCATTTTCACTTCCTTTTCTCTTACTTTAAACACAAATAAAAAAAAAAAAAAGAAACCCAACCCCATAAAATCCTACAATGTTGCCACCTTTTTGCTTCATAACTTACGGCACAAAAGCTTGATTTTGTTGCCTTCTTTTGTCAACTTCAAAAACCACTTTTAGGAACTTTAAAATATCCTCAAAGCCCCACTTCAAATATCAAGACTCTAGTTTCCAAAGGAGCTTGCAAGAAAAAGAAGGAAAAACAAGAAACATAAGAGGATACTTAGTTGCACAACCACTATTTCTACGCTTTTAGGATGAGTAAATTGTTTTCTTGTTAAAGTAACCTAATATGCCATGTCAGGAGACTATGTTTTTATGAAGATATTAGCATGATCATAAGATGATAAAATAACTAGACTACCTTAAGAAGTAAGCTTGTGAACCCCTTTACATAAAAGTTGAAATATGAGCATGCTAAGTTAATGTTATATAAAGATATATGTTTAACACTTAGAATAGAAGATTTTAAGTTAAGAAAATCATGAAATGTGTACATGAACAAGGAGAGATCATGCTGGACGTTGAGTGTATGTGAGTCATTTAGATGTTATTTCCACTTCTATTTAGTTAAAGATGCTCAAACCTAGCTTTAGGTAAAAAATCCATTACATAAAGCTTTTATGAAGAAATCAACTTTGTGAGATATGAACTATGGCATGGAAGTTATGATAAGTATGAGATATATTATTTTCATCTAGAGTATAAGCTAAATAATCACCATATGGAAGAGAAGTTAAGTCAAAGTTGGAATATAAATAGTGTCCATTCATGATCTAACCCCTAAACTTAAGGAAATGATAAAACAAGTTGAGAAACCAAGTGAGTGCCTCTTGGATTCATCACGGGCAGATCTGGAACCACAATAAAAGTCACTTAAAAATATGATAAAACCAAGTAAACAAAGTGAAAAGACCAACCAAGGTAAGTACAATAAGTGTATAAAGCCTAAAACTCAAAACCAAACTTAAAACTTCCAAACGAGCTTCAAACTCTAAGATGGGCCTTCATTCATTTTCTGACCAGCAACTTAACCTACTAATAGAAGTTGTTTTAAGACCTTTAAGAAGCCTACATAACACCGCCTAAGCCCAAAAAAATGACCATCTTTGATTTGGATAAAAAAAACAAGCCCATTTGACAACTTAAGTTCACTTAAGAGTCTAAGAAGTAGTTGTTAGCCTTAGGAGTATAAATCAAAGTTGTAAATCTGATCTTAAGGAATATTTTGATCTTAGAATGAAATCTTAAGCCTAAGCTTAAAAGATTTCCCAAGTTACTGAAAAGCCCATTAACCAAACAAAGCATAGAAGTACCTTAAATCATGAGAATTGCTACTATTCTGATCTATAGGCAACTTTTCATGCCTCACCTCAAAAATATAACCTCACCATGTTAAAGTACACTTGAAAACGATGAATATTAACTATAAGATTATAAAAATCGGATTTAAAATGAAAAAGTTATACCCAATTAAACTTTTAAATAAAACTGGAAAAAATATGAAATCAAGTCAAAAGTATAACTTAAAGAGTTTTAGTTTAGTTTTTCAAATTCTATTTCAAATCCTTATAGTATTATATTTGCGATGTCTAAGGGACCCGACTTTTGGAGACGACCTACCTCCAAATTATTTTGATTGATCCGCATGGCCGAGTGAGTGAATTCTTGATAACTCTTTATTTAATTTTGCTTATAGAATAGATGCATCTAAACTTATATATGGAAATAGGATGCTTGTAGGATGTGGGAAATGCATGTGTATGAATTTGTGATTGAATGCTATAACTTATTAATCATGTAATAATGGAAATTGTTTGTGATAACTCATATATGTGATTGTATGGAATGAAATTGTTAGATCACCATAAAATAAAAATAAAAAAATAAAAAAAAATGAGACTAATCACTTATATGATTGATACAAGGCAAGTGCACCTATTAGTTTTAATATAGCAGATGTGAGTCCGAGTCAATCCCTTAGAGACTTTAAGTACTAATATTAACCTTAACTCTATTATTTAACCGGAAAATTGTGATGGGTTGAATGAATTAAAAATACTAAAATTAACAAACCAACCTAATTATGAGACTTGATTAAGCAATTTAGAAAGCGATAAAATTAAGAACGACTTCAAGAAGGTAAATAACGTATTTAGAAATTATTTCTCGTAGTGTTTAACATGTGATTGCTTAAAATGTATCCAATTCAATCTCTATTATTCTTGACCGGAGGGATTCACAATTAAAGTTAACACCTTTCTCAAGTATATTAACCCTAATCCTAAATTATTTACCGGAATCTCTTCACTTAGTAATATAATTCAGAATTGCATTAATGTATAATGAATTCTCACACAAAAGAACAACTTTCCGGAAGAAACATGTATCTTATCTCTAAGTACACGTATAATTCTCTCCAATTATGTTAAGATCTTATTACACATGTGATTTCTCAATCATCGTGCATAATATCATAGATTGATACCCAAGAAATATCAATTAACAATTAAAAAACATAATTGAATCAAGAAAGATAGAAACTTTATTGAAAATTATCAATAAATCTAATAGTCACATGAAACCCTAGGTTCCACAATCCTAAATACAAGAATCTTAAGCTATCATAATGAAACTAAAAACGAATTGCAACAAAATCAAGAAATAAAACACCAAAAATCCTTTTTGTTGATGAAAAATCTCTTCAATCTAAAAGTTAGGTGTTGCTTTTGCCTTTTACTCCTCCTTTTCTTCAAGTCTCTTCTCTTTTGAATGTCCAAAGTTATATGTGAAACCCTAGTAAGTCCTTTTATAATGTATTGTAAAGTTTCTTTTTTCATCACCAAACACAGCCTGAGACACAATTGTATCCTTGGGTTGTGTAACTTACTAACCTTAGCACAAAAAATTTTCCTGAATGAACACAGCCTGGGGACACAGTTGTGTCCTAGAGTATGTAACTTTCTGACCAAAATTTGCCACTTTCTCCTATTGTTTATATAACTTCAAAACTTCATAACTCATTTATTTGAACTCCAAATTGAGTGAAACTTATTTCCTTTTCTTCATTTTTAATCCGAGAATGTGTTCAAACCTTGAAATAAAAATTTTACTCAATTAAGTATCAATTTCTTTACAAAAAACCAAAGATGTAAGGGAAATACTATAAAATTACTATGTGAAATGTGTTTAAAATAAGAGTTATCAATGATTAAGAAATTCGATGAATCATGCATTCTCCATAATTATATTCGGATAACACCGACTGTCGCTTCACGCAAAAGATGAGAAAGGACTCATAGGAAGAGGGCCTTCTACATAATTAAGCAATAGCTATGTCATCATTTTTATTGAGTCTCTATCCTAAGTTAACGAGCTTACTAAGCGTCGGGAGATGCCAATAGTCTGTGAGGAGCCATGTCTTGTGGCTACTACTTAGGGCGTGTGTTTATGGACTGTGGGGGCCACTACACAGCTAGACTTAGGATTTTGAAAATACAATTTGTGGTTCGAAAAGAAAGTATATTATATACATTCTATGGATATATATATATGGTTTTGTTTTGACTTAAGCACAATAGTACAAATGATATAAAACTTAAGGACTAGAACCCGGATTTTGGTTTGGGTCGATTAATTATCTCCAACCCCGACTATAGGGGGCATAATTCTAAGTTGCATGCAGTTTCTAGGCTACTACATGTATTGTTTGGCATATTGATTGATCATGCATTTATCTGTTTGTGCATTAAATAAAATTTTGTCATGTGGTATTGATGAAGGGATTTATCTCACTAAGCATAAACTTACACCCCAATAATTCTTTTCTTTGCAGGTTGATCGATAGTCGGGTTAAGGATAGGAATCGAGTACGGAGTGCTACCATTAAATAAGTATGATGAAAAGCTTGTATAATTAATTTAGAATACTCTGGAAAACAACTAATATCTTAATTACGTCTAATATCTTTAATAAGTTTAGAATTTTCTGGAATTGCCTATCTTATTTCACTATTTTGGTAGGGGATACCGATTAGAACCGTAGAAAAATGGATATCCATGATTATTTATATTATATAATGAGTCAAAGAACTAAAATTAAAGACCCTAGCGATTTAATATTTGGAGTCTTGCAATCTCTTACTTGCAAGGCGATTTTTTTATCATGGGTGCACACGTGATATGGAAATTCTAGACAATTTGTACCCATAAGAGTAACACCAAAGCCCATTTTAAAATTTTAGGGTTTTGGGCAAAAAAAGCTCATTTAAAACACTTAAAAGAAGGCCTAAATTACTAAGTATAAAGCCTAAAGTCAAATACCAAGCCTAAGACCCAAAATTAGGTCCAAACCGTAAAGTGCCCAATTTACAGCCCAAACTGAAAAATTGCTAATGTAGAAACTCAAAAATGAGTTCACCAAATAAAAGAACATTCAAAAACAATGAAAACAACTATAAGATCACTAAAAACAGAGTTAAGATGAAGAAAATATGTCTAAATTACGAAAACAACTAACTCGATGTTAATGAGCAGTAAGCTTAGTTAGCTAATGCAAATATAATACTCATAAACCTTAATTATCTTCTTTAGGTGACAAGGATATTGACTTGGATGCAATCGAGGACTATTGGGACTGTCGAATATCATGGTTGAGAGAGTACACTACGCTGCCCACCCCCTCCCTCCCTCCTTGCTTATTATGTATTTGTAGTTAGCAAACTATTTAATTATATCAAATAACTAAATTTATTGCATGATTGGGGCATAAGGGATACGTATGTGTTTGTTATGATTAATCTTACTTGCAAAATATCTTAAGTTAATATAAACTTATATGCTTGCTACATTAGAACTTAGGATCTCAAAGTGTTTGAATATAATTGATTAGTTACCTATGAATCGAAACTAATAAATTTTCAACCCTTAATTAAACTGGATATGCATTGCATCTTATAACATGATATTAAGGGCATCAACATCACGCAATAGAATGGGGGATCATGCTTAGTTAGATCTACATTGTATTATGTATATTGAAATTGTTATCATATAACGTATTTTGTATGATATGTTCTTGCCTTGACCTTTAAGAACTACTTGACTCCGGGGAGCGTTGCCTTTTGCTTGGGGCCATGCACTGTCTATTGCTAAGGGTAATATTATTGATAAGAGACTTTGAATTGGATGTAGATACCTGGATCCTGACGTGCCAAAATGCTTCTTTACCTGAGCAATGGTAGGCATTAAAACTGTGTTGTATATAATTACTGGTAGACTGCATATATTGTTGCATTGCATACGTTTAACCATGCATTCATACACTTAATTGATATTGCTTGTTAGTAAAATAGAAAGGTTACTCACTAAGCAGTTAAGCTTACATTGCCACACCCCCCCCCCCACAATATAATTTGTTATTGTAGCAAAATCTTTGGCAGGAGTCAAGCCACAATATGCTCGAGGTCAGTTGTACTAACTTAGGATTATGGAATATAAAGAAGTCGAGAGCTTGAGTGAACTCTTTATTTATAGTTGAACTCTCTTTATTCTCCATTATTAAGTATCTTTAGTTGGTTAAAGTAGCCTAAACTACCTTTGATAATTTATCTCAATACTATATGACTGTCTTAGGGGAAAACCTTATATTCCCTCTTATCTATGTTGTGTTAGTATTAATTAGATGATATAACTTTAATTTATGTTCTTTGCTATTACTCAATACTAGATATTAGAAGAAGATTGTAGTTGTGAAATGTCTCGTATAGTATGTTAAAGGACTTTGTTCAAGGATAGTATTTGATCTCAAATCTTCACGTATTACATGGTGGTACTACCACAACTCAACTCCCTTCCATGTTGTGATAAAATCTCTGCTCTGCTTATCTAGTCTCTCTACAATCTAAGCTAATTACAGATTTACAAAGTACAATCAAACTTCCCTCAATACTCAATAACAAATAATATTTTCAAAAAACAAGTGAGAATAACAATATAAATCTCAAATAATTTCACACAAAAATAGAAATGATGATGGATGAATAATTTGCTTTGATTCAACTATCTGAAGAAGTCTTTAAGAATCATTATGTGCTCTTTTAGATGGTAGAAATTGATTATGATCAAAGTGTAACAAATATATTTTTTCTTTCTTAGAAAAACATGCTTAACACTTTGAATCCTTTCTACTTTTATACTGGAGACTTCTAATGGCTAATTTGTTGAAGATCATTTTCACTTGATGTTTATCCACATTCAATGTTTAAAGATAATCTGTAGATATTTTTAAAGAAAATCTTGGAGCTTGAAATTTAAACCTAATCTTATAATCATGTTTCGGTGAGATAAACTTTGATTAGCAATTTTTGGATAAGCTTCAAATTTGAAATTGAAAATGTCACAAAATTCAAAATCTACCTTATCCTCATCTAATGTTAGATTTTTTTTTTTTTTTTTTGGTGATTTATCTAAAGATAAATTCATTTAAAAACAGTCCCCATGGATCTTGATTCCAACTTAAGTGAAACAGGATTAAGTGTATTTCCCTAATACACCCAATCTAGTGGAGCAAGGTCTTGTTCACTTCGAATATGATATTATGTAATTTCTTCAACATTACTTTTCCAAATTAACTATTTGAATAACCTTCTGAATAGTATCAATTTACTTATCTTCAAAGTCATTGAATAAATTTCTGAAGTACTTGTACTAAAAAACATTTTGAATTCAGTTCTTATAAATAAGTTTCTGAATGTAACTCAATAAGCAATTTTAAGCTTTTTGAAATATTATTTGAATACTTGCACATTTATCAGTTTATTAATATTCTTCTCTTTTTGTTATCATCAAAATTCACAAGAGATATCTAATAAGATCAAAAGGGGAATTTTTAAAAAATGTTTTCTCATACCTAGAAAAATGATTTTCGTAAATAAAAACTAACTAGACAGTTTTCAAAATTAGGAATTTTTAGGATTTCTTAGAATTGGACAAAAAAATGCTTTTCTATAAATTAATAAACAAGTAAGAGCATAAAGTGAAATATTTCATAAATAAAACTGACCTACTTACTAAAGTTTTTATAAAATACTTTTAGAATTACGTGAGCTTGATAGTAGGTATGTAGGTGCTTATAGTAGCCCTAAAAAATACTCTTTCCACATTTTTAATAGAAAATCCTTTTTTATATATATATTTTGAAAACGCCCATGAAAAATTGAAGGCCTAATTCTTTATTTATGGAATTTTTTTATGGTAATTGAAAAGTTTTAATAGATTAGCCCTCAAATCCATGTTCTCTAGTTTCCTTATTCTAAAACATTTTTTTAGAAAAACCTATGTACTAATAGCAAAATTAAAGCCTATCCATCTACGAACTTTAATTTTACTCTTTTCCTAACTCAGTCAGGTAGCGGCTCCATTTTAAAAAAAGGATATATATATTTTTTTTAATTCAAACATTTCCTAATACAGTCAAGAGACTTTATAGCAAAATGGGTTAGGCTTAGTGTAAGTTTGACTAGGAAAGAGGGGAACTGATTTTCAGCTTTACATTAACAATCTATTTCATGTGCAATTGTGTTAACAACCAAATCCATACTCCTAATCATGACTTTTGTAGCATGGATTTGTATCAACAATTCGTTCGAAATTGAAAAATTCATAAGTTATATGGATTGCTTCAATTGTACACAAATTCGATCAATCAACATGTTTTTCATGTTTCTAACATGAGTTTACAAATCACATATCACATCTTAATCAACAATATCAAGTGCCAATAGCATGGATGCCATCACTTTTCCTTCAACATGCAACACAAATCCATATTCTTCATGATTTTAACATTTACCAAGCAAGTATTTTTCAAGTGATTTGAAGCAAATAATGAGTAAACAACATGTTTTGTCACATTATCTTTCCTAAATCACTTTTAAAAACTAAAGTTTCTATACATGCAAGCCACATCGTTCTTCATCAAACCCTAAGTAAAAATCAAATTGTTATTCAAAATAACAACAAATCTAAAAAAATAACTAGATAAAGATAAAGTATGTACCTTAGATTTGTTATGTAACAAGTTGGATTTTGAAAATTTGTGAAGATTAAGTGGTTTATAGTGAAAGGATTGAGAGAAAAATGTAGTTTTAAAGAGAGAATGAAAGTTTAGAATGGGATGGAGAGCTTTTATCTATGATGTTTAAATTTGTATTGGATTATGGTCAAGGATCACAGCCGTGGAGTATAGTCATGGTCCTTGGCTTTTCCACAATATTGCAAACTTAGCGTGACTAGGGTCAAGTACTATAAGTGTGGTGGTGATTGTGAAGCTCTCATCAAACAGTTTTCTTTCAATTTCCTCTTGAAATAAATTACAAGAGGATCATGGTCTAAGTCGATGAACATAGACTTTGGTTGTGTTATTCCTTTGATTCATAAATCTAAGCCGCGTTGATTTCCATTGACTTGTTTCCTGAAATTACTCTAAAAAATCCAAAATGCAAGTGAATTGAAGCACAAAATTAATCAAATAATAATTAAATTAGATGACAACTTCAGTTGATTTACTATTGCATACTATTCAATAACTACTTTTTATGAAACTAAATTGTTTAAAGTAGGAAAAACATTAACTAACATTTAAAAACTCCATACTATAATTGACTTATGTCAAGATAATGAAATAAACAAAAACAAACTACTAAACTAATTGAAATTAAAAGAAATTAAACTTAGGTTGCCTCCAAAGGATCTGAAGGAGCGTTGTTGTTTAACGTCTTTGGCTCGATGGTTAAATCCTTCTCTAGATTTGATTCCTTAGTTAATAGTTGCAATACTGCAAAAGTTAGAACTATGTGAATAAATACTAAAAGAACCATAGAGAAGACAATATGCTAAGGTAACTGAGAAATTGAGGTTTTTGCTAATATCCAAATTAGGTTACTCTTTTGGGGTAGGTTACTCTTTTGCCTCCCTAGCAATGGTGCTAGAAACTTAATCATTGTGTATAATCGGTAAGTGTACCTGATCAAGTTATAATATAGTTAAAATGGATGTAAATCCAAATATCAATCCCATAAGGAACCATTCATGTGAGAACCCTAGATTAGTAGCAATTTACCCTAAAATTGACAATTATTTAACTTAACAATATAAAATAAACTTGATTTATAAGTTGAAATAGATAAGGAACAATAAAGAACAATAGAATAAACAAAAAAAATTAAATAAACAAGACTAAATAAAATAAATAAGCATGATTCATTAAATTAAATAAGACATAATTCTTAGTGAACTGTTGTTATTTACTATCTAGTGTTATGCAACTTTTAATTTCAATTGCTTTTTAGAACTATGGAGATGCCCAATATGAATTAATCAAACTTATGTCTCTAGTTAATTCCTAATGTTGAGACCACTTTATCCAAATCGCTTTTAAATATAGTATCATAGAATTAGATTAACACCTTGGATCCCATTATTAGGTTACCCTAATTTGAAAGAATCAAACTACTAAATAGTTTAGTCAGCTCAACCCCCTTGAATTACATGGGTATGTTTACTAAAAGACTCGTGTACTCAACAATAAACTCAAACATCTAATTAATAACTCAAGTAAATATTAATTCGATGACAATATGTACAGAGTAATTACATCTTCAAAGATAATATCATAGATTGAATAAAAAAAAGTTGCAATAGAAATGAGGGTTTAAAAACAATTCACTACAAATAATCAAAATAACAACATAATGAATATAAAAGAAGAAAAATATGAGAAACCCCTAATATAATTCTACACTAAGACTCTTTTAAGGGGCCTGTCTTTGCAAACCTAGGCCTAGTCATCTATTTGTAAGAGTCAAACTTAGATTTACAAAGAAAACAAAATTAAACGATTCGCAAATCATTGCATGTTCACAAGCATGAAAACGAGCATGGAGTTTAGATGTAGACTTGTACTTAATCTAAAATCTTCAAAATTCAATGGAAATTGATGGCAAGGAGTATGCAATCATAGATTACAACTGTGTTCTTCACTGGACTTTTTTTCTCACTTGAAATCCTTCTGTTCTAAATCCTTGATCACTGCTTTTGTCCCAATGTACTCCAAAAACTTAATAAAAATCTTCAAAAGTTTATTAAATGCCTCTCGAAGTCCTTAAAAATGAAAATTTAATGGATTAAGCTTTAAATCATTATAAAATTAGCTAAATTATTATACAAAATTGCATAAAACTACTATAGAATATGAATGTTAATTTCGTGTTATCACTTATCACCTAGGATTTGTTCATTTTAGTTAGGGTTTTTGACCATTATATCTTAAGTGATTCTAAGGATTACCTATTGACTCACTTGACCAACTTCGGGTTCAAATAAAAAAATTTACAAGGTTTATATAACCTAAAGATTACAGTGGTAACATGGCGAAGGGCTTACATAGGTCCAACCCACTCTAATACCTATGCACATAACCCCCCTTGTACAATCTACTAGGTACATGTTCGAATGATGCACAAATTACACAAATATACCTAGGTCAAATGGTATTGTCTTGACCTAATACAATGGTAGATACTTAAGCAATACATACATATAAGCACTAGTGACTAAGACAATAATAGATGGCCATTATTTATAATTAATGAACATTTTGTGAACATTTTAAATAAATGAAACTTTTGCATTTCTTATTTGAGTTGTGTTGTGTAACTTCCCTTTCTTATCTTTTTCTTAATTATGGTTGAGAAGATCTATTATGATTGAGGAGTATGTGAATGACTTGTTATTGGTGATTAAAGTGAAAACATTTAGATAGTGCTTTTCTTTTCTTTTCTTTTTTTTTTTCTAGTGTTGATAAGTTTAGATATTTGCATATAGGGTGAGATGAGGTTGAGAAGTTTAGATAGTGTTGAGGTTATTGTTTTATAGATATTATAACTTTGGGCGAGTTAGAATATTGGATGTAGCTGTGATAGAGCTGCTTCTAAAATCGGGTCCTTAAGAACTAAGTTTATCATTTCAGTTGAAATCATCTCTTTAAGAATCAAAATGCTGAAAGTAGCTCTTAAAGAATAAATTTTAGTATTTATGCTAAAATCGACTTTTGTTCAACCAATTTCATAGTTTTGCATGAAAGTAGTTTTGAAAAGTAGATTTCTTTATTCTTTGTGAAATTGGTTTTTCAAAAGCCAATTTTAAGTGCAAAAGAATAAAATCAGTATTCTAACATTCGATTTTAGTAAATTTTGAAATTGGATATGGAAACTCGATTTTAAGTGTAGTATTCTTGACATAAGGAGCCTTATTTAGGGATTTTTTTTTCAAAAATATAACATTTTCCCTTTTATTTTTGATAGTTTGGTCCTCAAAATTTGCTTCTCTAGTTATTATTTTTCTAATTCTGATAGAAAATTATGGATGCTAATGGCGAAACTAAAGCCTTTTCCACTCATATAATTGTAATACCCATTTTTCCAACTTCGATTAGTGGCGAGTCCATTTTCAAAAAAGAATTTTCTAAAAGTAAAATTTCCCTTAATTTTATATTGAGTATCTCATATTATGTTAGCTAGGTTTAATATGAGTTAAATTAAAATTTTGAGCTCATCAAGATCAATGTGATAAAGTTGAATCTCTATATCAACGTTATGCTAGCGCACTACTAAGTTGATTAAGTGTTGCTTTGTTATATAAAACATATAAGTGGTATGGAAGCCAATTGGTATGGGTCACCAAAGAAGAGTACACACTACAACCGATATCACATGAACTAAGGGTAGGTCTGAACCATTAGATGGTTCAAAAGGAAGAATGGATGTCGAAGGTTAAGTAAGGATTGTTGTTCACGGACATAAGATATAATGCACCAACACCTTATACAAGCTCGAGCTACAATAGACATGATGCATAAGTATAACTGAAGGTCACTTGTTACTAATCTATGCTCAAATGGCTTAAGTAAGAGCAAACAAAAGAATACTTAGCACGAAAAGGGAAAATTTCTACATTCAATATTCTTGATGATTTTATTGCGATTGATACAAGAAAAAGGTATTCATATAGACCAATTAGGGCAAGTCTTAGGTTACTAAAAATTACTAAAGAGATTCCTATAAGAAAAGGAAATGTACATATTATACAAGGGCAATTTAGTGATCAAAACAAAGAGGAATATCCTTCTCAAAGAACTGTACGGATGTTAAAGGGTAGGACACGTATTAACTTCTTAATTTGGTGGTCTAATTTGGTGTTGGATGTTGAGAAGAGCTGAGTTAGCTAGGTCTACTTCAAGTCAGTAGCTTGGTAGGTCGAGGTTAGGGGAGCAGTTACTTTGAAAGTAGGGACTTGGCAACTTAAGCTTGGTAGGTTGGCTCGATAATAAGTTAACTTGAGCTTGGACACCTGTTAGCTCGAATGTGGGTGAGTGCAATGATTAGCTCTTATTGGGGTCGATGACGCATTGGGTTCTTCTTCTTTTACTTGTAAAATAGTGAGCGAATTGGGGAAGCTTAAGAGATATGCTAAGTCGACTTAGAGGAACTTCTCTTCTTCTGAGGTTAGGTCCATTTAAGCAGCTTAGCGAACTAGGGAGGTAAGCCCTCGAGCTTAAGACCTCGTGATTGGTCTTTGATTCCTATCATCCCTTACAAGCTATTTAAGATTTGGGATCAACTCTTGGTCAAATTTAGGTAGCTCATCATCAAGGAAATATGGGTAAAGATCAATAATGTTAAAGGTGTTAGAGACTCCATATTCTTCAGGAAGGTTTAACTTACAGGCATTAGGATTGATCTTCTCAATCACTCTTAAAGGTCCATCTACTCTCTAAGGCGACTTATTCTTCCTTAAGTTAGGGAACTTGTCTCTATTGAGGTGTATCCATATCAAGTCGTCAGGCTAGAACTCTCTAGTTTTTCTTCCTTGGCCTTTCTTTTTAAGCTTGGAAGTAGTTCGGTTCAAATGGTTCACTACCTTTTAATGCATTGCTCTAATAACTTTTGATCTTTCGATGGCTTATAGATCTTCAAGGCAATTGGGTGATAGGATAAGGTTAAGTAGAAGCTCAAGATTATAACCATATGCAAACTTAAAGGTGATTTCTTAGTGACACTATGGCATTCTTGTTGTAGGAAAACTCAATTGTTGGTAAGCACATGTCCCAAACAACTAGGTTTCTTCCAACTACAACTCATAAAAGGGTTCCTAAGGTCTTGTTAACGACTTTAGTCTATCCATCTATTTATAGGTGGTAAGACGTATTAAGTAGTAACTTGGTCCCTAATTGCCTAAAGGGTCTTCTAGAATTAGCTTGAGAACTTGGGGTCTTGATTAGATACAATGGTTCTTGGCACTCCATGCAACTTAACCATTTCTTGCAAAAAGAGAAAAGAAATAACCGAAGCATCATTAGTTCAATTACATGGCATGAAGTGTATCATCTTACTAAAGTGGTTCACAATCGCCATGATGGATTCCTTCCCATGCAATGTCCTTGGTGAACACAATACAAAGTCCATACTTAGCTTGGACCACGGTTTGGTCGAGATTAATAACAGCAAATAAGACGTTTGCTCAACTCTACTCTTTACTTGATGGTAGGTCATATATCTTTCTAGTATAGATTGTACGTTTTTCATCATCTTTGGCTAAAAGAATCTTGAGCTAAGCACCTCATGAGTTTAGGCCTTCCCCAAATGAATAGATAATCCTCCTCTATATGCCTCGCATACTAGTAACTCTCTTATGGAATAGGTCGAGATACACAACTTTCCTTTCTTGAATAGGTATCTGTCTTCCTTATGATAAGCATCAATAGCTCGACTATCCTTGCATCAAGCATAGATTGGACTAAAGTGTAGGTCTTTGGCATACATACCCTTAATCACTAAAAATCTAAGAAGTCTTGTTTAGAGCATATGTCGTTGTGATAGGGCGTTAGCCACTATATTGTTCTTGCTAGTTTTGTACTTAACAACATAAGAAAATCCCTTCATGAATTCAATCCACTTAGCTTATCTCTTAGACAACTTAGGTTGGCTCTTTAGATGTCTCAGCGATTCATGATCGGTGTAGATCACGATTTCTCTAGGAAATAAGTAGTGTTGCTATACAGTGAGAGCTTAGATTAAGGAATAAAACTCCTTATCATATACTAAATAGTTAAGTACTACTCTTCAAAGCTTTTTCCTAAAGTAGGTAATTGGTAGCCCTTCCTGCATTAGTAGGCACCAATACTTAATCTAAATGTATCATACTCTACCTCAAACACTTTGTCAAAACTTAGAAAGGCTAGGAAAGGGGCATTTGTCAACTTTCTCTTCCCTTCCTCAAAACTTCATTGCTCATTCTCTCCCCATCAAAATTTAATGTTTTTCTTCAATAGCTTAGTAAGTGGGGCTATAATGGTACTGAAATTCCTTATGAAACGATAGTAAAATGATGTTAGACTATGAAAACTTTGTATATCGGTAAAACAGGTAAGTATAGACCATTTGGTAATCGCCTTCACCTTCTCTTCATTAACTCGTATGCCACCTCCACTCATAACAAATCTTAAGATCACTTCAGGTAGGCAGAAGTCACATTTCTTCATATTAGCATATAGTTTTTCAACTCAGAGCTTACCAAAGATATCTCGGAGATGCTTATAGTATATTTCTAAGTTAAGGCTGTAAACAAGAATATTATTAAAGGAAACAATGACAAATTTCCTAATCAACTCTCCAAGCACATGATTCATTAGTCACATGAATGTGCTCAATGCATTTGACAACCTAAGTGGTATCACAAGCCATTCATATAATCTATTACAAGTTTTGAATGTAGTCTTCTACTCATCTCCTTCCCACATTTTGACTTGATGGTACTCGGATTTGATGTCAATTTTAGAGAAGATCCTTGCTCCATTTAACTCGTTAAGTATGTCATCAAGTCAAGGTATGAGATACCTATACTTGATAGTAATCTGATTGATGGCTCGAATTGTCCATACACATTCACCATATGCCATCTTTCTTCAACACTAATAGGGTTGGTACATCGCATAGGCTTAAAGATTCTCTTACATAACCTCTTTTCATTAGCTCGTCTACTTGCCATTAGAGCTTGGTAGCTTGTTTAAGGTTCAGCCTATATGTAAGCTTGTTTAGTAATGCAACTCTAAGCTATAAATCTATCGCATGCTTGATCCCTCTAATCAGATGCAGACCTTCTGGCAATTTATCAAGGAACAGGTTAGCAAACTCTTTTAACAGGTCTTTCACCTTAGTGAGTAGTTCAACATTCAAATCTCTCAATTCAAGCAATCTTCTAACCAACAAATAGGTTGGCTCTTCAATCTTCATCTCTCTTGACAACTTGGCATGTGTCATTACCAGGGTTTCCTTCTTTAAGGCTCAGTTAAGTTAAGTCTACATAGTCTTGACTTGTTTGACAAACATAGGAGTTAATCTCACCTTTCTTCCCTCATGTTCAAAAGAACATGTATTCTTCTTTCCATCATAGATCACATGTCGTTCATACATCTAAGGTTGTTCTAAAAGAATATGTGAAGCGCTCATAAGCAAAACATCACAAAGAACTTCATCATGGCATTTCCCCATGCAAATCAGCACTACTGCTTGTTTAGTCACTTGTAAGGCTCCTTTATCACTAAGTCAATATAGCTTGTAAGGTTTAGGGTGGGGTGTGGTCAATAGTTTCAATTGCTGGACCATAAAAGTAGATGCTGTGTTGGTATAGTTGCCACTATAAAAAATAAGAGCGTGCAACATTCCTTTAACCTTACAACTGATGTTAAATAAGTTCTCTCATTGCTCGCTTTTAGATGTTGGGCTTACACCCACTACTCGCCTCATCATCATAGTTGTAGCCATAAAATTCTCTTCTTCACTATAAATAACTCCTTCTTCCTCAAATAGATTAGTTTGTTTGGACTCTATTAGCGCTTTAACTTCCTGCTCGATATTATTGACCTTGATGGTCAACAGTTCTCTCTTGATCACAGTTATCCTTTTGTTCTAGTATTGGGCTACCATGTATTTGAACCTTTGATTTTTAAAGCACTTGACCTTACTCATCTTTCAACCAGAACTCTGTCCTTTCTCAAACTTCCTTAGAACTTCCTTCTTCATAGCTCTGGTGACTAAAATAGGTCAAATTTTAACACCTTTACTTGGTTTTAATCTCACAGGTTAGCTAGGGTTAGCTCGATTGACAAGAGCTAGGAATTTGCTCATGCAATGCCGCTTAATCCTCTTAATTGCTCAAATTGCTTCATCTAAGGATCCAAGTTCTCTAGTTTCCAAGATATCCCCTATCTCATACTTTAATTCACTAATAAATCTAGAGATAGTTCGGTCTTAAGGTCTATAATTTCATAATAAATCATTAACATTCGAAACTCCTTCACATATATATCAACACTCGATCCTCTTTGTCTTAATTCTTGCAATTTTTTAAATGCATCATGTAGATAATAGCTCAAAACAAATCTCCTTCTCATTACTCTCTTCATCTCATCCTAATCTCTAACTTCTCTCTCTCTCTCCTTCTCTTCGTCATATAGCTTACAAATTCTTCTACCATAGGGTGGTATATCCTGTGAATTTTAGGATAGCAAGTCTTACTTTAGCATTTTCAAGAACTTCGTGGCACTCAAATTACTTTTCTATCATATCACCCCAGTTAAGGTAATCCTCAGTATCACTACTTCTAAAGAAAGTCGAAATTTATAGACTTAATCCTTTGACTTTATGAGCTCGAACATTTCTTTCTTCAAGCCCATAGTAGTTTTCTTCCTCATCACTTAACTTCTCATCCTCATCTTCTATTTCCTCTAACCTAAGCCTTTGTCGAGCAATTTTATCCACTCCTTTAGCTCGAGGTGGTCAAATTGGAAAATTACCTCAGCTAAGTTAGCCTTACCTCTCTCAAGTAGTTCATTTGTCTGGCCTCTATTTGAGTTATCTTTAATTCATTGCCTATCTTCATTTATAGCAGTCACTAGGCTAATCACTAGGTTAGCGAGTCTGTCTAATCTCTCATCTACAAATTGGGGTGTATAACTTCCTTGTTGTCCAAGTCTATTATAAGTACCACTTTCTTAGTTTTCAAGAGTTCTTTGAATACTAGAGTCTGACATTGTCTAATACTTTTCAATATACTAACTCCTTCAACTAAAACAATTGAACCATACTCTAAAACTCTTCTTTGGATAATCAACTCAATATATTATGCTCCAACTACTACTAGAATAACATGAATAATGCTCAACACAATTGCAAACTAACAAAAACCACACAGTTGGTTTTATGGGTATCGAAACAAGGGAAAACAGAGTATTTACTTCCATAACCCAGAACACTACTCCAATATTCACTACAGCTACACACAACTATCTTCAACACTTCTCAAGTCTCAATCTAATAACTACACACAACATATTACGAAAGATACTCAAAAACATAAAAGGCTAGAAACTTACTCAAATGTAGCTAAGCTTTAATACCAACATAGTACGAGTCACTAAGGAAGAGCATACACAACAACTGATATCACATGAACCAAGAGTAGGTCCAAATCGCAAGATGGTTCAAAAGGAAGAATGGAGGTCAAAGGTTTACTAGGGGTTCTTATGTACCGATGTAAGATATGATGCGCCAACGCTTTACACAAGCTCAAGCTATACTTGATATGATGCACAAGAGTCACCAGAGGTCACTCGCCACTAGTCTATGCTCAAATGACCTAAATAAGAGTAAGGAAAGCAAGTAGAAGAACACTTAGCTCAAAAAGGGAAAAGTTTTGTATTCGATATTCATGAATTAGGACAAAAACCAACTATTTATATGGTCCAATTAGGACAAATCCTAAGTTACTACAAATTACTAAAAATATTCCTACTAGAAAAGGAAAATTGCATATTATACAAGGGCAATTCGGTAATCAAAACAAAGAAGAATATCCTTCGTAAAGGATTGTACAGATGTTAAAGGATGAGATAAGTGTCGGTTTCTTAATTTAATGGTTCAAATTGGTACTGGATGCCAAGCAGAGCTAAGTTAGCTGGGTCAGCTTTAGGTCGGCAATTCGGTAGGTCATGGTTGAGAGAGTGTTAGCTTTGAAAGTAGAGACTTAACAGCTTGGGTTCAATAGGTCAGCTTAAGCTTAGATACCTGTCAACTTGGATGTGAGCAAGTTCAATGATTAGCTCTAATTGGGGTGAGCAGCGTTAGTAGGTTCTTCTTCTTTTACTTGTGAAATAGTAAGCGGATTGGGATAAGCTCGAAAAATATGCTAGGTTAATGCGGAGGAACTTCTCTTCTTCTAGAGTTAGGTCCATTTGGGCAACTCGGCAAACTAGAGAGGTAAGCTCTCAGGCTCGAGACGTCTTGATTAGTTCTTAATTCCTATCACCAACCATATAGTTTAGTAAGGAAAGGCCTCCATAATATTGATTTGTTTAAAATTGCCATTCAACCTAAAATTAAGTGAAATAAGAGTAAGCATTAATATACATGAAATTACATGAAAAAGTGAGCACATGAGTTGCTAACTAAGTCAAACTCCATCTTTCATTGGTATGCTAGAGATCGGCTTTCCTCCAAAATTGTTAAATATCATACATGCGCTAGTAATCATAAATGACATATGTGGAATTTGAATGAAGGTGAATGCAGGTGACAATGGTAAGAAGCAGTAAAGACTATAATTTCACATAAAGAAAAGCATAACTTTACTTCTCAACGTTTCATTGCTATTTTATTTTACTCCTAATTTTTTTTCCCTTCCAAAGTTCATAATAGTTTACTAAAGGACAAAATAAGTTCTTTCATTAAACACTCAATTAAAATTTGATGTGTTTCATGTTCCATTGGTTGTAAATTTGTAAAACCATTATTATTATTGATGGAACATGTAACCTATTCGTAGTAATGGATAAGTATTTACTCTTGTTGGTGGGTGGCACAACCAACATAAGATAAAAAACTAAAAATAATTTTCTTTAAGTTGTAGGGAGGAAATTTAGATGAAATGACATTTCTTTTAAACTATAGGAATTGTACAACAAAATATTTCTTTTCTTTAGCCGTTTGCCATGGTACCTCCATGTTCTAGATGCTAAAGATGCTAAATTTATGAGCCCAAACAAGCCGTTAGAATGAGATGTTCTTTTACTCCCTAAGTTAGGGGAAAAGACTTAAGTATATTTTACTCGCCGTCAACATGTGAATGAGGATAACTAGCAATAGAATTTGGATATATAAGAGTGTATACATATACATATAATATATATGTATGTATATAAATGGTAGTTTTTCTAAAAACTATCAATCAATGTTGTCAATTTTGGATCAAAAACTTGACCCGAGAATAAGAAGGTGTTAATGGTTTAAAAGGTCAACTAGGTTCAAACCAAAATTAAATTAGAGTTAATAAAAATATTATAATATAATTTATATTTATTTACAAATTAATAAAAGTTGAGACCTTTATAAGTTTATTTTTTATTTTTCTTTGATTTATATTTTTTTTAGTAAATTGATGTATTTTTTAGAAAATATAAGAGAAAATAACATATCTTAACTCGAAAAAACTTAATGGGTTCTTATAAGAATCGGTTTGGATTGATTGGATCAATTGCATCAAACAGATATCACTACCAATAAGAGGGATGATTTGAATTTGTATTATAGAGGGATCAAATTTAACCAAATTGGATCAATAAGGTCAAATCAAATCCAACAACACTACAATCGATTATTATTAATATATATTTAGATCTTATTAATATTTATCTAACATATATATATACATATATATATGTAATACCAAATAAAGCCTAAGCTAGTGTGAAAAAGCCAGTAACCGTTATTGAAATTCACTAAAGCATAATAATATTCTCCCTTTATGCCCTCTTTAAATAAATAATTTACTAAAGGTTATCTTTCTCACGAGGTGTTTAAACCTTTTTTCCATGCAAAGCTTAATTAATGAAAGGATACTTATGAAGGGAAAAAAAGTAAGTGGAGCATAAATCTATTCATTTTTAGTAGTCTCATTTACTATAAGTATAATATATAAAATAAGTGAAACTGTATGACCGTAGATTTATTTATTTTTAACAATACCTTCTATTAAGAATATGACAAATAAGAGAAGCGAGAGTGTTCGATCGTCATGCAGTTTCACTTATTTTATATGTTTTAACCTTAATAAAGAGCGTTATTAAAAAAGATATAACATTCTTTGTAAAACAATTGGTCCATGATAGAAGATAGGTGCTTTACTTCTAACTTTTACAATTTTTATATATAATAATATCAAACTTATTCATTGTGATGGTGCTTTATCATTGTTTTGGACTTTTTTAATTAATTAAATAATAATAAATTAAAAATTAAAAGTATATTTGTATGTTCTTCATTTTTCAAAAAAAAAAGTTATAAACATCAAAATATAAATATTTTAAAATAATATGAAAAATCTTCCTTATGGCATGTTCACTTAGAGGATATTAAAATTATATTCTCTCTTTATTTACTTGGTTTTTTCTTATAAGGTCATAATTTCATATAAACTTTTATTATTAAAAATTCATAATTTCTTATTATTATTATTATCATCTCACCTCACTCCAATCATAAGTTACTATCACCCCACCATCACTTCTACTGTTATTATCACTCTGTCTACACTGTAGCCAGCAGCCATACTCTAATGGAAATTCACTTATTTCCCTTTCGCAAGCGCACGTGTCATTCTCCAACTAAAACCACCTCTTTCCTCTTTCTCGTGTCATCTCTCTGTTTTTCGATGTTAAAATCATATTTCTCTCTCTTCCCTACTAAAAATTACCGCCATTCTCCTCTCACTTTTGTCTCTCACCATCCCTCTCTCTCTCTTGCCCGTTTCTCTTCTCTCCCTCTCCTGTCTTCTGTCTATAGTATAGACATATAGCATACCGTTCCGCACTAATTTGCATATTCAGTTGCTTTGTACATTCTTGAAGTGATTGATCTGCTTTTTCTCTACAATTTTCCCAAAGTTAGTAAGGTTTCAACTTCTAAAGCAACTCGTCTCGTCATTTTGGAGGAGATAGTGAAGATAAGTGCGTGTATAAAATGGCGGTGGAGTACAAGTGCTGTGAAGTGAAGTTCTTCATAAACCTTGTAGTCATAGTATTACTGGTACTATTCGCGGGATTAATGTCGGG
Organism: Lumnitzera littorea; assembly: GCA_024138015.1. Lineage (NCBI taxonomy): Eukaryota > Viridiplantae > Streptophyta > Magnoliopsida > Myrtales > Combretaceae > Lumnitzera > Lumnitzera littorea. The sequence goes on from JAMXBB010000010.1 coordinate 58,374,165, forward strand.
TCTGACCTTGGGGCTTATGTCCATGAGTCTCGTCGATCTCGAAGTTCTCGCCAAATCTGGTACTCCTAAAGATCGCAAATATGCTGGTACTTATTCTTCCATTTTACTTTCCTTTTTCTCTTTTTTCTTTTTTTGTCGTTACCATAATTTTTGTTATGAAGTGTTGGTGTAGCCTATATAGGAAAAGGAGAGCCATTCAATTATGTTACTTTCATTTTCAAAAAGGGCTCTGCGATGAGATCTCTCGTACTTTAGGCTTTCCGACAGCATTGAGCTAATATTATGAAAAAATCGTACTAACTTAGTGTGAGTCTTTTTTTTTTTTTCTTTTTGCTGGACTTTCCAAATTTAATGAAAATTTAGTATTTATAATTGCCAAATACAATGGGACCTAGTACGTTAATGTAGTAGACATCATGTGCAGAAACTTAAATTTACACTCGGAACAATAAAACTAGGAAAATGGCATTGAGGCCTAAAAAATTTCCGAGACTGAATGTACCTAATTACATGAAGACTGTGTCTTTCTCCAGGTATAGTAAAACAATTTTGCACGATCATTATATTCATTTGGGGCGTTACTTTGGAGAAAATCGCCGGTTGGTGAAAGTCACGCAACTCAGAGTAGTCGTGATGGTGTGTATGACTGAGTTGGCTTTGATGTCATAGGTCAAATTTCTCTGCCCTACACCTTGAGAGTTTCTTTCTCTAAAAACAAAGTAGAGACTTGCTGGAAAAGCGAATCTCTATCTGATAATATCCTCTAGTTGATTACTGCACTTAACCTGTGCATTTTAGAGCACCCATCTGGGGCATCCCACCTTCCTAGCCACCGGCTGCTGTGTTCAATGATTGAACGAATGCTGGAGAAAGTTCTCCAATGTGCTTCTTTACCACTTTGACATAGAAAGCGAGAGTTATATAGTGTTAATTACCGTTGTATATCACTTTTCCAATTGTTAGAATTGATGCCATTGTTTGCTTATAGACATAGTTATATGTATATAGCATTAATTTTAATGAACTTCCTTCACAGAGAAAATATTGCCTGTTGTTAAAAACCAGCATCTGTTGCTTTGCACCCTACTCATATGCAATGCTGTTGCTATGGAGGTAAATTGACTACTAATTATCATAACAAAATTTTATATGGTGATATATGATGATGTCCATTTTCATATTTCTTTTCTTCCTTTTCCTCAGGCACTTCCCATTTTTCTTGACAGTTTGGTTACTGCTTGGGTTGCTATCCTGATTTCCGTGACGTTGATTCTTTTATTTGGAGAGGTTAGTATCAGCCAGAGCATCCGCTTTAATTCTTTCAACTCAATTGCAATCAATTATCAATTGATTAAAATAGCTGCTTTATTCTGTTGAGCCAGGGAATTTATCTGCGTATACATTGTGTATAGATAAGACAATTCACTATTTCTTGAAGTACCCATTCGATTTTGCTTATCTACTTGATTGAAGATAAAAGAAGTTATGACTTCTACTCATCTATAAACGGTAAAGTTAGGACCATTCATTTAACAATATTATGTGTTGATGTTTCTGAAGTTGGCCACTCTTGTGTGAACAGATAATACCACAGTCTGTATGTTCTCGATATGGTTTGGCTATTGGTGCAACAGTGGCTCCTGTTGTACATATTCTTGTCTGGATCTGCTTTCCAGTGGCATATCCTATAAGCAAGGTTGGAGTTCTTTAGCCTAGTTTACTGTAACGGTGAATATATTTTACCTAATGACTTACTGTAAGCTGCTATCTTTTCAGCTCCTAGATGTCTTATTGGGCCACAGGCAGGTTGCTCACTTTCGGAGGGCTGAGTTGAAGACACTAGTGGACCTTCACTGTAACGAGGTTCAGGCTTGCCTTTGCATTTTTTCCAATTGTTCCCTTACTTGATGTTGAGTGTGATTGTTTTATGACCGGGCTTTTGGTTTCATTTTATGTTTCTTGTTCTTATTTGAACAGGCTGGGAAAGGAGGAGAATTAACTCATGATGAGACAACAATAATTGCAGGAGCACTAGAGCTCACTGAAAAGACTGCTAGTGATGCAATGTCACCAATATTGGAAATATTTTCCATTGACATTAATGCCAAACTTGACAGGTTAACCTTCTTATCTGCAGCAAAGAAGAATGTATCTCCCACTTTATCCTTACTTACTATACTTACGGAGAACTTACTGATACAGGGAGTTAATGACCTCAATTTTGGAGAATGGGCACAGCAGAATGCCTGTATATTATGAGCAGCCTACTAATATTATTGGATTGATCCTGGTAACCCAACAATAATGTTTGTTGCTATTAATTTGTGTAATTGGAAGTGATGATGTATTCTTATTCCACTTACAGGCATACTATTATTGCTGATAAGCCATTTGTACACACTGCCATGAATTTTGTCATGCTTTCTTCATCTAATGGCTAATTTTATTTCTTTTCTGGAATATAAATTGTTATCAGTTGTCTGGAGTGAGGAATGAAAACTGATCTCATGGCCATTCAACAAGACCCCAACATGAAGATTTTCTATTGCATACCATCCATTAACTAAACTGAGAAATTTTTACCTCACCAGTTCTTTGTGCACCTTCTCTCTTCACTGGATCTTTAACTGATTTCACCCATTCTTGAGGAATGTATCCATCCAATGAATTATAAATTAACTATTCTATTAATGATAAGAAGTTTTATTGACTAGTCTCAGTGGCTGTAGTTTTTTCTGCTAAGATTCATGGATACCTTTGGTACTTGTTGAAGGCTTAAAAAAGAAAAAGTAGCTATACACTTTTTATTTCATTTTATATTTAAAAAAATTAATTACACGCTTTACAATAATGCAAGTGAATTGAAAGGTGAAAAGATTTTCATTTGGGCTCCTTGGCCTTATTTAACAAGTGCCGGGTTGCTCTCATTAACTTCTGCTTGCATCTTTTTATGAACTGAAATATTAATGTTGGTAATGCTGCAGCATGTCATCTAAGGTGGGGCATCTCATTTTTAACCATATTGATAAAGAAACCATCTGCTCTCATTCTGAGTCATATTTATAGAGAAGGCTCCTTCTCAGGTAAAAAATTTGCTGACAATTGATCCTAGAGATGAATTACCGGTGAAGAGTATCACCATCAGGAGGATTCCAAGGTCTGCTTTCATAAATATCTCAGTGTCTTCCAGATGTTGGATTGTCTTTTTACTTTATTGACAATGTGATGAGTTAAGTTTACTGAAAATTGCAGAGTTCCCGAGAAAATGCCATTGTATGACATATTGAATGAGTTCCAGAAAGGTCACAGTCACATGGCTGTTGTTGTGAGACAAAGTAAAAAGAAGGAAGAGCGGCCTGATAATAATAGCAGTGCCAGCGGTAGGCATTTGTTTCTAAAAGGGCCGTGTTAAATACCAGTTTATATATATATATATATATATATATATATAGAGAGAGAGAGAGAGAGAGAGAGAGAGAGAGAGTTCTACTAAAAAAAATTCATTATGCTTGATTAGATTCGGTCAGAGATGTGAAAGTAGACATTGACAACAAGAGGCCACTTCAAGAAAAAATTTTGAAGAGTAAAAGATCACTACATAAGTGGAAGAGCCTTCCCAATAGCAGAAATAACTCAAGTCGGGGTTCAGCAAGGAGTAAGAAATGGGCTAAAGACATGTATGGTGATATATTAAATATAGATGAAAGTCCACTTCCTAAACATGCTGGGGAGGAAGAAGCCGTCGGCATAATCACAATGGAAGATGTGATCGAAGAGCTTTTACAGGTGAAATTATTACTATTTTGGCAAATTTGTGATTTAAATGCAGAACCGAGTTGTAGGTTGACAAATTAATGAAGGCATCGCATTTCTGACTTTGGTGTTGGCTGTGTAGGAGGAAATATATGACGAAACAGACCATCTGTATGAGGACTCATGATGATTTATGGGCTCTGAAGTGGATGTCCGTGTATGGTTGTCTATACTGGAAAAAAGAGATAAAAACTGATTTTTCTATGTTATATATATATGTATATGTATGTCCTTTTTTTCGCTTGATATGCATGTAATGAATGTAGTATTGTTATGCAAATCTTTAATGTGTTAGATCCTGGAGTACTGAGGTTCTCTTGTACACTGATCTCTGGGTGGTGGTAGAGAACTATTGGAATGGTGAGATAACCGACTTGTATATGTAGTTTCAGAGTATAGGCCTCAATGACTTGTCTTTTTTTAACTTTGACTGTGTAATAAGTAGATACATAGGTCATAGGGTTCTTGTTGAAGAAACGGATGTTTTGGAATCCCTAAATGTTGTCCGGTGGTATGGTATTCTAATGGAGGACTGGCGAGGTATCCATGGAGAGTTCTATAAAGAGACATTTATTTATTTTTTGAGGGAGTGGAATTAAATAACCAGTTATAAAGACATGATTTTTTCGTATGTAATTCGTTAAAAGATTTTGTGGGTGTAAATTGAAATAATGCTCGTTAGGTTTGCTTTACACGTTCTGATGGTTCCATAGCGATGGAACTGGGCGACTATATTATAGGCTTATAGTTATATTACTATGGGATTGACTTGGTATAAGTATGTTTATTCTTTTATAATACAGTCATTGATTCTATATAATCCTTGAATTTATAATTTTAGCTAAAATATTTTAGAGAATTCATTTCTTCTGAGGGCTATTTAATATTACATTTTAGTAACTTTTTGCGTTTTGGTAACATTATCGTCACCAGAAGTTATAAAAAATTTAGTAGCTAGTCATGTACTATCATTTTTATGCAAGTGCTATCGAAGTACATTTTTATGTAAGTGCTATTAAAAAGTTAATATGGTGCAGTTGTAACATAAAATTTAATAACAATTTATGCCAAGAGTTTTCCTGTTTGTGTAATATAATCATTTCATAAATGCTATCAAAATACATTTTTATGTAAGTGCTATCAAAAATTAACACGGTGCAATTGTAACATCAAATTTAATAGCAATTTACGCCAAGAGTTTTCCTGTTTGTGTAATATAATCATTTCATGCATTCTTATTTCGATGTATAAAATATATCGGTATCTTTAGATATATTTTAAATATGTGGAAATCTCATCTTTAGTTACAATTCAAGTTATTGCTTTTCCTTTATTTATTTATTTTTTTTAGTATTAATCTTTTTATTTTTGAAATTTAGTGTTTAGACTTCGTGAAGTCCACACAGTCCGACTAGTTTATGTTAGATAGAAAAAGAAAACAAAATAATAATCTTATAATAAATAATATTAAATGTAACATAATATTCAAAACCTAAATAATACAAGGCCTTGAATTTTTATTATTCATATTTTTTTTCGTTTTTCTATCATATTAAGCTAATTTTTCTTTTTTAGTTGTAGGCCTTTTAGAAAAATGTTTCTATTCCTCGTATAACAGAATGATTATCACCTATATATGTTTCTCAATGGTAAGGATTTTCTAGTATTTAGTATTTGTACCTACAATCTACTAAAGAAAACCCCTCTTTCAATGGATAAATTATGATAATGCATATTAATATGTATTCATATATTTCATATGGTCAAATTATAATAGTATATATCAATGGAGTAATAATGATTGTGTAATAATACACATTAATATTTGTACAATACTTCATCATGCATATGCACTATTGATAGGACATTTTGGACCTAGTCGTAAGCCCCTCGAACCCATACCGACACACCTAGCTTCATAGTTTAGCTCAATTTAGCAATATTCGATCCTATTGTCTTCTTAGTCAATCTTAACCCAAGCCTATCAGATTGCCTGTCTAGTTATCATAAGCCTATAACGGTTAGCAGATAACAAGATAAGACTTGAAGAGTCAATAACGGCTACTACCTAATAAATCTATACCACATTGGACTACATACCCCCACTACTCATGATGTGCAGACGTAACAAAATTCTTCTCCGGGTCTCTCAACTTCTAATCGCCCTCTCCTATAAATATTGGCCAATATCCTAATGGTAAACCACTTGAATTCTTTGTGCACTTAACCTATTTTATACCTTCCTTACGTCTTTATTCTCTACATATAGAAAGTATTAATTTAAATATCGAAGTGGTTACGTTGGACAATATCACGGTATCTCTCATTGTACGTTATTTTGTAGGTCCATTATACGAGCGTAAAATCCAAATCTCCATATACTCTACCGATAGAATCTTATAGATGACATTTGGCATTGTTTGTGGGAAAAAGCTCATTCAATATCAAAACACCACAAACACTTTTCAAATACTTTTCTTACTCTGATTGTTTGCCATGTCTTGACTTATTAATCTTAACAACTAACCTCCGCCCACATAATCCCTAAGCAATGAATGTAGCAGCTGGAGAAACCACTTGAAGAGCTTGTTGCCTACAATAAGGAACTCCAAGCAAACTTGATGAAGTTAAAAGGCAAAGCAAGTACATTCAAGTACTTGAAATTTTGGATGCCCATAATGGGTAAAACAACTGTAATTCTTTAGGATTTCAAGCTTATATAATGACCTTAGGATTTGAATCTGTAAATTTAGAACGCTAGGCTATATTATCTGTTTTATTTCAAATTTCACAGTAAGATTAAAAAAGTTAGACAAAGTAATTCAAGTAAAGACAATTTCTCAAAATAAGCTATATAAGAATATTAATTTGAGAAAAACGTCGATTTATCGATAAAATTGATAATTATCAAAAACATAAAATCCAAACTTTTAAATATAATGAAATATTAGATATAAGTTAATTAACTTCAAAAAATAATAAATGAAGTTGAATTATATGTAATATACATGTCTTAACATAGAATATGCATTATATGTATTAAATACATATATATAATAAATTATTATTATTAAAATAAGGTAAATTAATATAAAATAATGGAAAATTAATGAAAAAAAAATGAAATGATGAGTCATCAAATGATGTGACAACTTAGGATTAATTGAAAAACATAAGTCAATACTTGATTAATTAGAAGATGGCACATGGTGTCTAGGAAAACAAGAAATTAACATGTGTTATTTCACTTTTTTATACACAAAAATTCATAAAGTCTATAAATAGTGCTCCAAACCTCATTTGTAATATTTTAGGAACCTAGAAACACAAGAACATAATTTTAGAAAATTTGAAAAGAATTAGAAAAAATAAAATAAAATAATAAAACAAGAAATAAGATTAGAATGAGTCTAGTACAATTTGTGTACCAAACCATAACTAGACTTGGAGTAGCTTGGAGGTCCAACAGAGGGTAGCTCGAGGAGGTATTCCAACAAGAAACAACAGCTATAGATAAGCCAAAAGCGATCGATTTAGGTGAATCAAAATTTTGTCTAGAACTTATTTAATTTTGTAAAAATATCAAATGTTATCAATTAATTATGAAATTTGGTTTTCTGGGGTTATTTTAGGTGTAGATTAATGTAGTAATTTAATTTTAATTAAATAATTAGTGTAAATATAAATGATGTTGTTTCAAGCTCAATTTTTATATATAATACACCTAGTATATATACTTAATTGTGGTAATAAGAATTTTTGAAATTAAGCCTGTTTACTATTTTTTATAATTATTTTGAATAAAACATCAGTTTTATCGAATTATTGAAATAATTAGTTTGTAATAAAATTAATGAATGATCCTTACATGTTTTGACTTCTGGAAGTTTACAATAGTATTTGGAACACTTAATTTTTATCTCACACATAAATTTGTTTATTTTCCTTAGTTTTTCATTATTTTGAGTTAAAATCGCTATTTTCGTAAAAATAGATAAGAGCCACTTCGGTGTAATTCATGGTTAATAATTAAACTACATATTTTGAGTCTATATGATTTTTTATGAAATTAATCGGGCTCGCATACTATTTATTGTGTATTTTCCTAGTATAAACCTATATATTGGCTTTATAAGTAATATAGCAATTAGTACTATTGAAATATTCATCAAATCTATGTCAAATGAACACTTTGAAGTATATTAAGGATTATTGGATAAGTTTGGAAAGTATTATTTTAAGGATTTTAGTTTAGTATTAAAACTTAATTGGGTCAATTACGGAGTTAGAGTAACGTACGACCAAGTTGTAATGAGAAAAGGGTATTTTTGGACTTTAATAATATTGATAGACTTGATTCTTAAGATATATTAATAGTACTTAAAATAACGATTGTAACGATATAAAGTTTACTGAAATTAGATAAGGAATGAATAAAATACGATCAAATGAAGTTTAAAAACGTGTAAATGAAAGCTTATAATAGTTCGAGTTTATCCCATACTTAATTTGAAGACTGTGTTATATTTTCATAGGTGTGATAAGTAAGGAAGGACCACGTCGTGAAGTTTAGAATTTTTCGCTATTACTAAGTCCGGGCAAGTAGATCTAACTTACACTTGGAGTAAATATATCGGTACTCATAACACTGCGTGCTATTTGATACTGTGTTGATTGAATATGGATATATCTTGGTTGAACTGTTATGTTACTATGTTAGGCGATGATTTATACTTAAAAATGATTGTACTAATTAGGGAAGTTGAGTGATTGCTAACTCAATCTTCTAGATATTCACCTAAGTGAACCCTAAGTGAGATATTAGAATTCCGTTAGAAAGACTTCAAAAACTAGAATCAAATCGCTAGGCTGAATAAAACTGAAAGACTGGTTATGTTAAGTGATATACTTGAGTTGTCATTGCATATCATGTCATGGCATGGCATAAAAAGGACCTATGGATTAGAACTTTCAGAATGGGGCTTGCAAGTGATTATGGAAAAAGCAAAGCTTTATGAACTCAATTTTTGGAAGCATATAGATTGCATTGCCTAAACATTACGACTATTTTAATAGTCAAATTTAGTATACTATAGTGTGTGGTCTCATTTCGCAATGTTGCCTCTTTGATTTCGTAAACTACAGTATGTAGTCTAATTAAAACAAAGTTGGGGGTCTTACTCATAGGTAGCTCCTTGTTACCCTTTTTGACATTGGTAGACTATAGTATGTAGTCTAATTTGGTAGGGTCCTATTCCTAGGTAGCTCCTTTTTACCCATAGGTTTCTGGACGTTATATCCAGAAGTCCGCTTATGTCAACTAACTATAAAAAGATTGGAAAGGCATAGGATATCGATACCGATGCATACCAAGTGCATAAATATAGCATGTTGCATTGCTAGTAATAAATGTCTGGTTGGGCTAATGTATTTGTGAAGTTGAACTTACTGGTTATGATTGCAATGTTTAAATTGTGATATTGTATTGTTTATTATCTACTCTCACTCAGCTTCAATAGTTAAGGGAATAAAATGTTTTATCCTCAGGTTAACATCATTGTGAAGGGCCCAACACTAGGGGGGAATGTATACTGAAAGTGTGAGTTAGACTCAATAACTTTTGTATGGAACCTATACTAAGTTGAGAATCCTACTATTGTGAAGATAACGAAAGAAAAAAAAGCTAGTTAATGTTTTGATGTAAATATTATACTGTACACATAGGTTACAATAGAATATCCAGCTGAACTCTGATGTAGTAACCCATTTATCATGAAACAAAGTTATCTTTTGATGAATGAGTAAGTTAATTTAAGTTTTCAACAAGTATTCCTACGTGATGGTGCATTCCATACTAAGTTGAGATGTGATAACAACCACTAGAGTAGCAAAATGGTAGGGCTCAACAGCCCACCCCCTAATGTAAGAGTAGTAGATGCAGTTTGTGAGCCTCACAATTTTATGTAATTGTTCGAGTAAGTAATTTAGAATATTAGTGAAACTAACTTGAATGACTTAAAAATTTATGAATAAACTCGAGACATTAGTTTAAAACACCCTGTAGATTTGAATTTAAAAAATATAATAAAAATAATAATGATATAGCTAAAATAGTGTAATTTAACAATATTATGTATTATTTAATGTAATCGTGTAAAATAGACTCCAATAGTTCATAAATTTTTAGAGATAAATTATATATATATATATATATATATATATATAACAAGGTTATTAAATGACATAAAATAATATATATTATATATATGTCGTGTATAATTGTTACACATAATTATTTACTTGTAAGTATCTAAAATACCTAATAAATTATAGTTTAAGTCAAAATAAGATTAGGAAATTATAAAAAAATTAATAAAAATTATAAAAAGTACTTGGGAACAATTGAGAATCCCTATTTTAGGCGTAGTAGAGGGGTTAGATAGGTGTTGTTGTAAAACTCTTAGGATTGGAAACTTAACAAATGAAATTTTGGAAGGTATATATAGGGTAAGGAGAGAGAAAATTGCCATTTTCCTCCAAGATACCTAGAAGAAAATCAAAATCCTCTCTAAGGAAGTTCTCTTGAGTCTTAGACATCTAATAAAATCATGGAATTAAAAGATGAAGTAAGGAAAAATTCTAGGAAAATTAATAGCGAATAGTATAAAACCAAGCAAGATGATGGAGTACGGGTCTAGAGACAACCTAGGAGTGAACCACCACTATAGAGAGGCAGTGTTAGTAGCAACCTACTGTGTTGACAACGTAGTGGTGGTGGCTGAATGGCTAATTTCCAGCGAGGTCCAATTTCAGGCTGAATTTCCTTAAATTACTAAAAATACAAAATTTGCCTTGAAAATTTCATTTTTAACTATTCTTGCATGTAGAATGTAGGAAAAATATTATTTTGTAAAAATTTAATAGTTATAGTATACGTCTTTAAGAAATCGAATAATTTTTGATACTAAATTAAATATGGCTAATGATGTAGGTTTCACTTCAAAATTTTTCTATAAACTATCCTAAACCATTATTGAATTACTATGTGAAAGTTTTTTGTGAAACTATTTTCTAAATTTTTATTTGATTTTTTAGCCCTAAATTATAACTAAAATGGTGTTTTTTGGTAAAAACTAGTGTAATTTTTCCTAAGGACCTCATTTGGATTATAAGTTTGGTGATTAATGGAATATGTATTGTATACTGGAGTTGTTAAATCGGGTTTTTGTAGGAAGGAGTTATAAGAAATCAATAATGTGCCCTAAAATGTGTAGTTTAGTGGTATGTAAACTGGAAGAAATGGTGGGTGATGATGGGTTACATGAAGAATTGAGATGTGATGAGATTGAGAAATATTGTTTGAAGTGTTCCTTTGGTTGTTTTTGCTAGAGTTTGGGGCAGAAATGGAGAAATTAATAAAGTTCTATGTAATTTGAATTTGGGCAGATGATAACTCAGAGGAAGTTGAGGGCAAATGTTCTCTTATATATTCACTCAAAGGCCAAATCAGAGGCAAGATCATGAAAGAGTAGTGAAATAGGAGAATCTTAGAGATTAAGTCAGATGGATTATTCTTAGGAACTTTGAAGTTGCTAGTCTTAGAGGAAAGTTCAAATGGTAAATCCTATGAAATTATGAAGCTGACTAAACTCAGATAATAGCTTAGAGGGTTTTTCGTTAAGAAATTTAAATTCTAGTAGACACAATAACTTATTTAGAAGGTAACTCAAAATAAAATTTAAGGTAATTATTAATATGTAGACACTCAAAAGTTGTATCAGAGGGTGTTCATTAAAGAATCTAAGATACTTATCATACTCAGAGATTTACTCAAAAGTTGAATCTACTGTAAACATCAACGCTCATATGGTTCAGATGATAGCTTAGAGGATGTCCTACATGATGTGCTCAAGAGTTCAATAATCACTAAGGCTTACAATAGTGAATAGTTACTGAATGGGTCCTTTGCAATAACAAAGAAAATGAAGTGAAGAAGTTAGAAAACATAATAGCTTTCATGAGCTACTCAAAGGATATTATACACCAACAAATATAACATAACTTAATACTTCACTTGATATAACTTACGAGCTAATTTTAAGGTCTACTTACCAGTAACCTTGAGCTACTCAGTAAGATTAAATAAGAGTATAAAGAAAAATGTACTCGGAGAAAGAGATTTCATAAGGACAAGTGTATACAATATCAAAAAAAGTGTCAGATTCCTTGTAGCTACAGTAAAAAGGATTATTTATAATAAGTCCTTTAGGGTAACAATACATATAAGGAAAATTATATAAAAGACAATGAAGAAAAAGATTCCTAGTATATATAAAAAGAGTAAATAAGACAGATGACGAAAAGGGAATATAGTACAACTATTAGAAAAATAAGGACATGTGGTGATCTATCAATAGGTGCGTATTAGTGACTCTTAGGATGCAGTAGTTGAGCTGTGATGTTGTGGTTGCTACTGACAGAAGTTACTTGGAGTTGTCGAGATGAAAGATGGATGCTATTGTTCTGTAGGTCAAATAAGTAGTGCTCGGCATGTTAAGGACTCGGATTCGGTACTTAGCAACTTGGCTTTGGTATTTGTCACATTTGTAGATTGGAACATTAGAATGCGTCATGCAATGACCTCGGCCTCAACATTCGACTACTCGACCTTGACAATTGAGGGGTCGATAGCTAGATGAGGATCAGAGTAGAGCAAAATGCATTTGGGTTAGGTTTTTAAGGAGTTCACTTATAACTCCTCCACATACGAATATTTGTCTTCAGTAGGTTATTGTAAAAGTATCCTCCTTGCAAGGGACTGTAGGCTTTGGAGACGTGTGTGAATAAGGGGGCTAGAGGTTGGCAATTCATCACTACCAAGAGATCTAAAATTGAGTAGACTATACAGTCAATTCAAATGGTGCCTTAGCGAGTACTTGAAGTGAAAATACATGTGTGTGAACACTTAGAAGCTGTCTTAGAAGATAATCTATAAGAAATCTTGAATATTCATTGTTAAGCCTAAATCTTTCTTGGTTTTTGTTTTCCTTAATTTGATATATATTAAACTTTATACCCATTCAATATAGACCTTCGATTAGGAAATAAGGAAAACTTGTTTTTTTTTTTAAAAAAAAAAAACTTGGAATCGCCACTTGATAAAATTAGGAAAAAGGTAATTAAATTAGAATCATTAGCTACTAGCTTGTGTTTTGAGAACCTTTTGAAAAATTTAAAAAAACCTAGATATCACGAGTTCGGAGGCTAATCTATTAAACCCTGAATATGTACCACTTTAGCTTTTCGAATTTAGATTTATTTTCAAAATACCCTTTTAACTAATTCTAAATTTACAATTAAAGAAAATTAATTTTACAAAAAAGAAGAAGTTAAGAAATTAAGTGTATTTACAAAAGGGAAAATTTTTTTTTTTACTATTTTAAGTTGCTTCGTAGGTACATACGTACTCTCTAATAAGAATTAGACTTTCCGTAGTTCATTTTCTGAAAACATTAATGGGATGGTTTGTTTTAGTCTCGAAAAATATTTGAGTTTAAATTTTTGTCAACTTGATTTTATTTAAAGAAAAACTCTCAAAGGGTCCTAACTTTTGGTAATTTATTCCTTTTAAGAAAATTCTAAAAGAAGTCCTAGTTTTGAAAAAGGGTTGATTAGATGTTTTTACTTTGGAAAATGATTTTTCTAAGTTATAAAACTCATTTTTTTACTAATTTTATTTTTATTTTTTCTTTTTATCTTCTTATTATTTATTTAATTTATTATTATTATATTTTGTCCTTTTTATTTTGACTAAAACATGCTTAAAAATAGCAAAGCTTCTCTTCCTCTTTTTTTTTTCTTTTTCATCTTTTTATTTTTGGTTCTTTTCTTTTCTTTTTCTAGGTATAAGTTTCTATTACAATAAGAATAAAATAAAATGAAATAAAAAAAATTACAATTCAGAAATGAAAAGGAATTGGACAAAGGGTAACAATTGGATTGTAGGTTGGATGCACGGGTCGGTTACATGCCATGTACGTCTGTGGCTTAGAGAAGGAGAGCAGTAGCATAGGGGACTTCTTACAGGCAATTTTAGGCAATGTTTGAAGTGGGTAAACACACTTTCATGGGTTTTATATTGGAGATAGGGGTTTTGGTGGTGGTGCTTGGGTATAACGTAGTTATACGTAATTTGGCTATGAGTGGTGGTGGTACTCAATTCGTATGGTACCTATTGGAGCTCAAACGAAGGTTGGGTTAGGGCTTTTAGGACACCGTGAGTCTAGTCATGTAATTGTTTTTCAATAATGGTGGCTCAAAGTGGCGTTTCAAGTAGTAGCCATGTAGTTGGGGTTAGGGTTTCGCAATGGATACCATATAGTGCAACAAGAAGGTACAAAGGAGGGTACAGTTACTAGCTATGGGGAGCTCTTAAGTTAGGGAAGTTAGTGGCTCTTGCAACTTGACTTAAAATTGTTCACATTCAAACTCTAACTTAGAGGGAGAGAGAGAGAGCTTCAGATCGAGTGTGTTTAGGTGGATGAGGGACAGAATTGATGATGGCTCATCCCAAGAATAGATTGAGAGGCCTTATTTATACTATTTTAGAGTCTGATTAATCATGGAAAGACATTGAATCAAGTTGAATGAGGGAGGACGACTTGCTATTTGATCTCTGAATTGGGTGCAAATTAAAGTAAGAAACTAGTCCAAACTGAGTCTAAGATGTTTGCCTTTACCAAATCTATCTAATAGAAGCTTCGAAATCCCTAATGTGACATAAATCAAGCTTGAGAAAAATCCTCACGTTAAGGTTCTTTTTTTTTCTAATTTTCAAATGCCTTTTCGATACTCTAAATGACTCTATTTGGGCAAAATTTTGGTGCCAATTTAAAGTATCTTATGCGTACTTCACGATTTCACCATTAATTTGGAGAAATTGCAAAGAAAAAAAAGATAAAAAGATGCTCTTGAAGTGAGCTATCTAGTCTATGTTTGGTGCGAGAAAGGATGGAAAACTATAGGAAAGGGAAGGAAAAAGAAAGATATCGACCAACTACTAATCGACACATGTCCATCTCAAGGAAAAAAACAAAAGGCGCTATGCGCCTGTCCTAAGATTTGAACCTAACATCTTTAGCTTGAGTGTATCTTGTCATTCCATCAAGCCATTGGTCTATATCTTATCTATATATATATGATCAAATTGCATATATGGACTAGAGCGGCTTGGACTTAAATCCAAGCCTAGGCCTAACATTTCTTTTTATATTTAAGACCTAATCTAAAAGGTATTCAAAATATTAAAACTATTTCAAATTTTTCTATTCTATTTTAAATTATCTACTTCTTCTTCTTTTTTTCTTTTTTTTTTTGGTATTTTTCTAATTTCTTTTATTTTTTTGTACTTTTCTAAATTTTATTTTTTGTATTTTTCTAAATTTTTTATATTTTTTTTTTGCATTTTTCTAAACTTTCTAAATTTCTTATATTTTTCTAAATTTGGACCCTTTTCTCCTATTCTAAAAAAAAAAAAATATAAGAGACAAAAATAGGGTATCTACACTTATCAAATTCAGAGGTTGATTCAGAAGTTAGTTTTATTATGAACTTTCACTCTAGTAAGGCTTGAGGGGCTATTCAGAGACTTCCCAGTATAAAAGCTTCGTAGCTGATTTCATTCAAAACTTAGCTCAAAGGGTATCGAACGTATAGTTCATTGACGAAATGACTCTAACTTCTTATACTTATGCCAACATAAATTATAAATTAAGTTCCAAATCAACCTAGTTTCTAAGGAGATAAGCAAATAAATGGTCTCACATGTCTTATATAGCTACTAAAATAATAAATTGACTAAATATATATAGAATTCTTGAAGATAGGACAAATGAACAACCATGTTAGCTAGCAACTAAGTTCTAAGTAAGTGGGATCATTGCTTCACTACACTTTGAAATATTGTTTAAGAATACTTAGAGATCTTAGTATATTTCATGTTTGTGATTGTAAGTTAGTTGCTTATGCGTATGCAATGTGTATGCTTGAATATGGTGATGTTATTTTGAGTGTTGTACTTATGTATTGATTGCTTCATAATATTACTTGCTTTGAACTATTCAAAATTGCTTAATCACCACAAAAGCAATTTAACACAAACTCGAATTAACTACTAACTGGACTTGTATTGTAACCCATTAGGGGAAATGACTAGGATTCTCAAGCTAAACATAGATCCTTTGATAAAGATAGCTGAAACGGGCTTCTTCTACCCTTTGTTGAACTAAGTAACAAGAGAGAAGGTCACAACAAAGTTAAGGACTATGGTTCAAAGTGAAGTTTTAAGTAGAGCGTATTTCTCCATTACACAAGCCCCAGTTTGGTTCCAATTCACAAAATGCATGACGTCAAACTCTTCAACTCTGATAGAGTGAGCACAATTTATCTAGTCTTATGATAGACCAAATAATGTCATGCGATGTTATTTTCTTGTACATGCATAATATCTAACTAAACTTGCTTGAAAATCCTAATTGTTTTGTGTTAGATTGTGCTGTTGCTTCCATCCTACTTATCGAGTAAGTTATTGCTCATTTCCCTATAATTGCCTTGGAGGTTTCCCAGTAGACTCACCAGTACTACTCCGAGTTTTGAAAGATTAGAAAACGGGGTTAGGGAGTGAGATTTAAGACTAATGGGCTAAATTCTTATTTATTTATCGATTTTACTAACTTATAAAGAAACTAATAGTGTTTCTACTAGTGACTCTCTAGTTTTCAACTATGAATATTGCTGTTTTGCTCTATAACCTATGAACTTTTATAAATCATTTACTAATTACTTTATTTTCTAGATCAATTTACTTTTTAAATTTTTTTGTTAAAATTGAGATTTTGTACTCTAAATGATTTATAAAGCTTGATTTTCTTAGTCATTTGAGCCATAAGTTTATTTTTCAAAACTATTTTGAAAAATTACATCACAGGTTGATATCTGTTAGACTTTAGCTCAAAGTAGGGAAATGGTAAACACCTTATGTAAGCTATACATACATTAGTAGCTAAATTGGCTAGCCTCTAGCTTATGTTGGTTTATATAGTGGGGCTGTTACGATTCTCTAGTTTGGGGCGTAATACAGTTTGTGATTAACTACTACTGTACCCTTATTGTCAATGAGCAGGCGACCGAATGTTATAGGGGGGTCATACACTCTATGGCATGTAGAGTTCACCCAGCTAATAGTGTCGACTTAAACAAACCCCGTAAGATGGTGAAGAGGCTCTCTGAATTGTAAGAGAGCAAGGTAGTTAAAGATGCTGGTAAAGATGTGCAAGTGGGTTAAATAAGCCAACTCGACCCAGTTCACTTTGACCGGTAGGTTTAATGGGTCGAGTTCATTTAGCTCGCTGTTTAGATGGACCAAAAATACTTAGCCCTAACCTACTTTTTAGGCTAGTTAAATGGGTTGGCTCGTGGGCCAAAGGCGCAAGTGAGCTAAATGAGCTAACTCAAACTGACCTACTTTGACTTATGGGTTAAATGAGCTAAGTTTATTTAGCCCATTTAAAAAGTGGGCAAAAAATACCTAACCCTAATCTGCTTTTTAAGCAAGTTAAACGAGGTGACCCGTAGGCTAAAGCCCATATATACGCCTTTAGGCATTAACCTTATCCCCAATAATAAAATTCCCTTCACTAGGAGTGTCTAAGATGAAGTTCTACCTTCAAACTCTATGCTCCCCAGCCTAGACCAGTATGATAAAAATGGTGATCTCAATGATCACCTCTTCCATTTCTGCACCCTCATGAATCTTCATGGTCATGGCGATACAATTATGTATAAGGCCTTCCTAAGCACTCTGAGGAAGGTAGCTAGGGTATGGTTCAATCACCTACCTGATAACTCCATCCTTTCCTTCAACAAGCTTGCGCATTGGTTCAACCTCCACTTCAGTACTAGCAAGCCCCCATCTAAGGACACCTCATCCTTGTATTTGATTAGACATAAGGAACGGGAGACCCTTTAGGAGTATGTAGCATAGTTCAACATTGCCATAGTCGAGATCCCCTAACTCGACGAAGGAGTTGTGGTCCATGCCACTCAACTCAACATCAGATCTTTTAGGGATTTCTTCTAGTCAGTCTGAAAGGGTAAGCTTAAAACCTCAGTTGAGTTCTGGAATAAGGCTTAGAAATATATGGACTAGGAGGACAACATTCACCTAAGCACGGGGTCGACTTGGAAAGGTTGAGCATAAAGAAGGATAAGGAGAAAGGGTCTATTGAAGATTGCCTTGGCAGTAAGGTACTGAACCGAACTGATGGGGAAAGCTCCAACAGCAAGAAGTGCTAGCTACCCCCGCCAATATTTATACAATACACCTCTTTAAAACCAATCCCTTACTTAGGTCTACATGGAGGTTCGAGGAAGAGGCTTGTTACAGAAGCTCCCCAAGATGAGGAGGAACCTTAGTCGTTGGAACTCAAACAAATTTTGTCAATTCCATAAGGACTATGGCCATATAACCAACAAATGCTTCTAATTGAAGAATGTTATAGAGTACGCCATCCAAAGGGGCTTCTTTAGAGAATATGTAGTTGAGGTTGACAATGGCACAGATAGGATACCTTGGAGGCGACAGACTAAAGATGCTTGAGAAGAAGAAAACAATGATCACTGCAACAATCGAACCCTCAATGGTGTCGTCAATATTATTGTTGGGGGCGGAGGGGGGGGGGCTACATTGAAGGACTTAGCCGAGTTGCAGTAGCTTGAATAATGATTCATCTAAGTTAATGGCTATGAGGGAGAAGAGGTGGAAGTGCAACACCTCTATCTCCTTCTTTGACTAAAATCTGCCGGGGTGGGTTGATATCTCCCATTAGGACACCTTAATGTTAAGGGCAAGGATCTTGAGCTTTAAGGTCCCAAAGATCATAGTGGACATCGATAGCTCCACCAACATCCTCTTTAAGCACACCTACAATAAGATAAGGAACAAGCTGCCTGTACAAATGAAGCCACACTACTATGACCTCATTGGCTTCAATGGTGGAACTGTTTGTCCTAATGGCATTATCACCCTGGATATGGAGCTTAGCGACAATCACTTGACAAACAATCAAATTTGTGGTGGTAAATCACCCATCCCTTTATAATGCTCTGTTGGGATGACTGAGCCATACTAGTTTTAGAGTCATCACATCATCCTTCCATATGAAGGCTAAATTCTTAACCCTACCAGAGTAGGATTTTGTAAGTGTAACCAGAGGCTCTTTAAGGAGCCATACTTGAAGGTGACTCGAGGTGACAACATCTTTGCCTTGGAAACTGGTTTGTTGGAGAAACCGACAGAGCGAGGCGATGAGAAGACATAAGTGGTGCAAATTGGCACCAGAACCACCCAGACCACCAAGGTTGGGTTCAAAACACCTCTTAAGGTCAAGGAGGCCATTGTTGATCTCTTACAGGCTAACTCAAATTAGTTCACTTGGTTAGTGTCGGATATGTCTAGCATCTTGACTAATCTAGTAACCCATAGCCTTAGAATCAATGAGAATGTTTGACTTGTCAAGCAAAAGAAGAAGCATTTTACTCTAGAATAGCAAGCCATCATTGAAGAAGAAGTGAAGAAGCTACTAAAGGCACGCTTTGTATGAGAGGAGAAGTACCCGACTTAGCTTGAGAATGTCGTGGTAGTAAAAAAGAAAACTAGGAAGTGGTGGATGTGCATCAACTATATTGACCTAAATAAAGCCTATCCAAAAGATTGCTTCCCTTTCTCAAGGATAGACCAATTGGTGGACTCCATGTTGGGATATGCTTTGTTGAGTTTTATAGATACTTTTTTTGGCTTACAATTAGATCAAGATGGATTAGAAAGATGAAGTCTACACCCTTTTCATCACAAATTTTAAGACCTACTATTATACTGTCATGCCTTTTGGCCAAAAAAATGCTAAAGCAACATATTGGTGAATGGTGACCACATTATTTAAGAATCAATTTAGGTGGAACATGGAAGTATACGTAGATGATATGATCGTCAAGAGCAAGCAACGCGGTGACCATATCAAGGACTTGCAGGAAGCCTTCAATAAAATGAGGAAGTATGATATGAAACTAAACCCCCAAAATTGTGTATTTGGGGTCAGCTGCGGTAAGTTCCTGGGCTTCATGGTCACTCAATGAGGAATTGAGGCCAATCTCAAGAAGATTAAGGCTTCATGGTAGCCACGCTAAGTGGATGATATTAAGCAAGTGCACCTATCAATTTGTAGTAGCAAATTAAGTATAAGTGTCGATCCCTCATGAACTTTGACTACTAATATTCACTAGATCTCTATTATCTAATTAGCAAATTCGAGTTCAAGAATTTAACGAACCTAAATTAATTGTGGCAAATAGTAAATTATTACTAACTAAGAATTGTTCAAGAACTAAAGTGTCATGCCTTAAAATCCAAGAGTCGTAATAATCCTACCGTATAAACCAACCTAAGTTAGAAGCTATCCTTTTAGATGCTAACATAGATATAGTTCACACAAGGTGAATGATAACTCAACTAACTTTAAAGCAATTGGATGGTTACTTGTAGTACATTAAACTTTTGGAGTAACTCTTAACAACACATATATTCTTATACTTACAGATAGATCTATTCCTTACATTACCTTATATACATCAGGAGTCCAAAGTTTTCAAAGAAACTTTACATCTCCACAATAAAAACCTACATTACATATTTATATAACTGCTATCCTATGAAGACTATAAGGACTCCTAAGAAGACCTTATAATCTTCCCATAAAAGAAAAACAAAAGAGACTTGAGCTTCATTCCAATCACTAGACTTTGTCACTTCACTCCTCGACTCGCCGGAACTAACCTATGGATAGCTATAACGAGGCATCTTTTGAAACTACTCTACACTTGCAAAATAATATATTGGGATATGAGCTATACTAGCTTAGTAAGATGGGAAGAAGTCATAAGAATACATCATAAACATGGTTGTTCAATCATTAATTTAATGCAAAAGAAACAGTCAAATGATATCGCATCTCACAATGTTTAACCAGTTCTTTGCGAAGTCAAAGTAATTTCATCTACTCTAACTTAGATCTTAAGGAGTTTCAACGCGACACTATTAGACTAAATCCAATTTTGTGCAATAGAGACACTTCTCCTCCCTAGACAACATTCAAACCATGGTTCCAAAACCTTGTTGCGACCCCCTCTCTTATCACTTAGTTCAATTAAGGATAGGAAAGTAACTATTTCTACTATCCTTATTGAAGTGTTGGTATTTAGTCTAACAATATAATCGTTATCCTTATTAAGTTATCGTGAATGTTAGGTGTAATATTGATAGGGATTAAGCACCGATCACTCATTGCCGAGCCTAAAGGCTTTCTCGCATGATTTGCCGAGTTGTCTGAGGAGAGTTAAGCATTGAGGAGCAGTATTTTCCCTAGTCTGATCTACTAAGCTACTTTGCTCTCTACACCATCTTAGAAGCTATCGAGGTGATCAGCCGACTTGCAAATCCGACCCCTTTACAACACTTAGTCCAAGCACCAAATCAAGAAAATAACCATCTCCACTGTACTGAGGCTAAGCTGACAATTGTGAAGAGCAGACCATTTGAAGCCGACTATAATATGAGTCATGCTTGAGCCAACCCTTGTCTAGCCCCAACCGTTAGGGTGCTAAGTGGCCGACGCCAAACAAACCTGATTAGAGGCCTACCACTGCTCAGCTCACAATGTTGTTAAGATCGCAAACCAAGTAAAATGCGTATGTGCTGTCCTTCTAACATCGTACCATCCTTTCTAACAGAAGACATTGGTTGCGCATGACTTTATGCTTTCTTTGTAAATTATTCTCCTTTTGTTTAGTAAGTAATGATCCATTTTTGTATTTTCTGTAACTTAGGAGTTACTCTAATTTGGTACTATAAATACTCGTATAATGTAATAGCTGCAACAACATACATAGAAAAATACACTAAACTTTTTACCCTCTCTTGATTTAAGTGTCCTCTTCCTTACTCTTGAGCTACTCTTATCTAACCTGTTCAAGCATAGACTAGTGGCGAGTGACCTTCGATCATACTTGTGCATCATATCAAGTATAAACTGAGCTCATGTAAGGCATTGGTATGTCATATCCATCGTCAGTACACTGGAACTCTTGCTCATCCTTCGACTATCATTTACTTTTTAAGCCATCTTGTGGCTTAGACCTACCTCCTTTAGTTATGCGTAATATTAGGTCCGTATGTTCATCTATCCACCGGGTTTAAGGGAAATTGATGTGATGAAAAGATTTTATTTATATTCGTTTTCTATTTTTTAGTTTTCGATTTAGAATTTAATTAATTATGCGGAACTATCTAAGAATCGAGTATGAATGACTCGCTATTCACTTGGTTGTTGGGACATAATCATTATGTAGGAGAGATGGCCGAGTGGTTCAAGGCGTAGCATTGGAATTGCTATGTAGGCTTTTGTTTACCGAGGGTTCGAATCCCTCTCTTTTTGTACCTACAACTAATTTACCAATGTTACTGACCCCAATGTATCAAATCAAATAACAATGCACTTACCAATGAAGCCCTATCGATTTATATAGATATAGAAGAAAAGGTTCTCTATTGATTCAAAGGTCATACTTGTGGGATAGAGAAAGAGGAAAAAACCGAATATTTTACTCACATAGTACTTTTGATCGAAAAATCAATCTAATTTATTTCGTATCCTTCGCCCAATGAGAAAATGGGTCAGATTCTACAGGATCAAACCTATGGGACTTAAGGAATGACAGAAGGGAATAAAAAAAGAAATAAAAAAAAAGGGAAAAATAATCAAAAAAGAAGTAAATCAAAATAAAAATGAAGTAGAAGAACCTAGATTTCAAATGAACAAATTCAAACTTAAAAAGGATCTTTCTAATTCTCGAAGAATGAGGGGCAAGGGGATTGTTCGAGAAAGATCTCTTGTTCTTATTATAAGATTGTGATTAGATCTGCAGATGTTTGGTAAAAAGAATAATCTTCTCCTTTGAGAATAATAAAAAATGGAAAGTGTTCGATTGGAACATGAAAACGTAACTGAATTGGTCCTAGTTACTCTTCGGGACGGAGTGGAAGAAGGGAGGAGATTCTTAAATGAGGAAAAGGACCCAATGACTTCGAAAGAATTAAACGAGGAGCCGTATGAGGTGAAAATCTCATGTACGATTCTGTAGAGTGGCAGTAAGGATGACTTATCTATCAACTTTTCCACTATCACTCAAAAAAAAAAAAAAAAAAAAAAAACAAACTCTACCTTATGTAAAGTTACCAAAGTATGATTAACCTTTGGATTTGAAATCACTGCTTATATACCTGGTATTGGCCATAATTCACAAGAACATTCTCTATTTTTTTCATTTTTGGTTTGTTATCCTTTTTACCCTTTTCGTATGTACTAGGAATCCCCTTTTTGTAAATACTTTCTTTTAATTTCTTTATTTATAATATTGCCCTAGAAACTTATTATAAATAGTCCTTATCTCTTGTAAGCTGGAGATAATTTAATCTTAATACTGAATACTCTGTTCTTGTGTGCCAATTCTCTCCAAGTCTATGGCCTTTACACTCTTATCTAATCTTACCGAGTAGCTCAGGATTAATGGCGGGTAGACCTTGACATCAACTTGTGTGTCATATCAAGTGAGGTGTCAAGTCGTATTATGTTCATTAGTGAGTTACATCCTTCGAGCAGCTTCACGTCAATTACTCTAGTTCGATTGTAGACCGTTTCCCTCTAATTTCCTTCGATATCTCAATGGACCCATTTCAATTCAATTCTACCCCGTTGAGTGCTATTAATAACTAAGCTCTTAGGACCACCAGTGTTTTTTTAGTAGTTTGTCACTACTCTCGTGTGACAGAGGTTCTATTGTTCACTTTGGAGTTTGGTTGTTAAGAAGTATTATGTGTTCTGTTTTCCCTTATTTTTTGATACACAAAATAGAGTATGGTTGTCTGTTTGTTTGTTGTGTAATTATCTTAGTTTTTAGAGTATCGGTTATTGATTTTCAAGTGGTATTATTAGATGTTAATTTTTGTGAAGTAATAATCAATGTCAAACTCAAGGATTCAAGGAATTTTGAAAAACCAAGAAAGTGGTACTCGACATGGCCAAGGATAGGAAGGAAGCTTCACACCTTAGTCAGTGGGTGACCGCTTGGATAGGCTTACTAACTTGGTGGCTAGTTTGTTGACTATTATCTAAGAAGGTAGACAACTAACAAGAAATAGACCTACTAAGGAACGTGAATAGCCATGGTGCGGCAATGGTCAATTTAGCCAAGTTAACACCTTAGCTCGACCACCCCGAGCTGAAGGAGTTGGTAGGGATGTTAGACAAAGGCTAGCGCTTGAAGAGATTGAGAAAGAAGTAAAAGGAGATGACGAGGTAGAGGAGTACTATAAGCTTGAGGAAAGAAATATACAAACCCCTAGAGTTGAGGGATTGAGGATGTGTATTGCGGATTTCTCTAGAAGCGGTGATGCCGATGACTACCTAGATTGGGTAGATAAGATTGAAAAGTAGTTTGAATGCTACGAAGTACCCAATAATGCAAAGGTTAGACTTGCTATATTGGAGTTCACTAGTTATGCCGCCTTATAGTGGAAGAACTTACAAGCCATCAGAAGAGGGGAAGGAGAACGAGAGATTAGGAGTTGGGATGAAATGAAGAGAGTTATGTGGAGAAGGTTTATGCTGAGCTATTATTTGTAGGATGCCTTCAAGAGATTATAAGAACTGAGACAAAGAGGATTGAGTGGGGATGCTTACGTTAAGAAATTCCAAATGTTAATAATATGATGTAAAGTCGTAAAGCCAGAAGATTGAACTGTATCACGATTCATTGGTGGGTTGAAGTATGAGATTGGGCATGTCTTGGAAACCTTGGACATTAGAATGCTTAATGATGCAATTCGAGCCACCCAAAGGATAGAAAGGTGCTGAACAAGAAGATTTCGACCACATGTTAGCCAACCAGGCAGTAGCTAAATTTTTCCGAGTAGACCAATGCAAACAGAACCAAGTAAGGTTGTCAAGACTCGACTCGTTCTGACTACTCAAGTAAAGGAGAAGGAACCCTCGAGGAAGTTTGAGAAGGGCCAGAGTTTAAGTAGGAAGACGAGTGAGATCAAGTGTTTCAAATGCTAAGGTTTTGGACACATGGCTACTCAGTGTCCAAATAAAAGGATTATGGTAATCTAAGGCGAGATGCCGGTTATAGAAGTGGATAGCACTGACGAAAAGATAGAGGAGTTGAACGAAGATGGATAGATCGAGCTGTCTAAGGAGGAAGTTATCTACAGTGAAGAAGGGAACTTTATGCCAACTGCTCTAGTATTGAGGAGGACAATGAGTGTTAGTCTTATGCCTAAAGATGAATAGAGAGAAAATCTCTTCCATATTGGATGCAAGGTGAATGAATCACTATACATGCTAATCGTTAATAGTAGGAGTTACACCAATACAACCTCTACATTTATGGTCGAACAGTTGAAATTGCCAACCATGCCCTACCCGTAACCTTACAAGCTTCATTAGTTTAGTGAAAAAGAGGCCCTATAAGTGAACAAATAGGTGTCTGTACTAATCTACATTGGCAAGTATCGAGATGAAGTGCTCTGTGATGTGCTACCTATGAGTGAGTCCTACATTTTACTTAGATGACCATGGATGTTTGATCCAGCAGTTATATACGACGGAAGAAGGAATACATGTTTTGTAGAGCATAAAGGAAGGTAGATGAAATTAAGCCCTATGACTACTGAGCAGGTAAAGGTCAGGCAGTCCTAACTGAGCCGAGCCTTGAAGAAGGAGGTTTTAGTATTGACTCGAGTCGAACTGAAGAGAAAAATGGAGCTTGAAGGATCGACCTATCTGTTGGTCTGAAAAATTCTAAAGTTGAGACTTAAGGAGGAGGAGTTGCATGCTGAGGTAAAAACCTTACTAAAGAAATTTGCCGACTTGTTTTTGGAGGATCTACTGAAGGCTCTACCCTTAATCCGATGTGTTGAGCATGCAATTGACCTACAGCTAGGAGCCGTACTGCTAAATAAGCTTGCCTATAAACTAAATCTCGTGCAAGCTACCGAGCTGCATAGGCAAGTAGATGAGCTAATGACAAAGGGGTATGTGCGTGAGTCCCTTGACCCTTGTGCCGTACTGGCCTTGTTGGCACCAAAGAACGATGGTTCTTAGAGAATGTATGTGGATAGCGGAGTAACCAACCGAATCACCATCAAGTATAGGTATCCCATACCTAGGCTTGATGACATGCTAGATGAGTTAAGTAGAGTAAGAGTGTTCTTCAAGATCAACCTTAAATTAGGATACCATCAAATCCAAATGCGTGAAGGTGATGAGTGGAAGACGGTATTCAAGACACGACATGGCTTATATGAATGGCTAGTAATGCCATTTGGATTGTCCAATGCGCTGAGCATATTTATGCACCTAATGAATCGTGTGCTTCAAGAATTCATAGGAAGGTTTGTTATAGTTTATTTTTACGACATTTTGGTGTACAGCCCCAACCTGTAGATTCATAAGGAGCATCTCCGAAGAGTCTTTGCAAAACTCCAAGCTGAACAGCTCTATGCTAATTTGAAGAAGTGTGACTTTTGCCGACCTAAGGTAATCTTCTTAGGGTTGTTGTGAGTGGACGTGGCATTCGAGTTGATGAAGAGAAGGTAAGAGTGATCATAGAATGGCCTTAACCGACCTATTTTACCGATGTGAGAAGTTTCCATGATCTGGCATCATTCTATCTTAGATTCATAAAAAATTTCAGTATGATTGTGGTCTCACCCACCGAACTCTCAAAGAAGAATGTTGAATTCAGATGAGGAGAGAAGGAGCATATGAGTTTTGTGGAAGTGAAGGAGAGGCTAACTACAGCCCCCATCTTAGTTCTGCCGAGCTTTGATAAAGTATTCAAAGTAAAGTGCGATGCATCCGGACTAGGCATAGGTGCTGTACTAATGCAAAAAGGCCGACCTATTGCTTATTTCAGTGAAAAACTTCGAGGAGCTACATTCAACTATTTTATCTATGACAAGGAGTTCTACTTCTTAATCTGAGCACTAACAATATGGCAATACTATCTGCTGTCCAAGGAATTTGTGATTTACACCAATAAAAAATCCTTAAGATATCTAAAGAGCTAACCAAAGTTGTCTAGGAGACAAGCCAAATGGGTTAAGTTCATGGAGGGTTTTTCTTATGTCATAAAATACAAGAATGAGAGGAAAAATGTAGTAGCCGATGCCTTATTGAGACAACATACCTTCTTAATCGAGTTGCAAACCAAGCTACATGGTTTTTTAACCATACAAAATTTGTACGCTAAGGACCTATACTTTGGTCTTATCTATACCCGATGTGAGGAAGGATGGACATTAGATGACTATTACAAGGAAAACGGATACCTATTCAGGAAGATAAGGCTATGTATCCTGACTTGTTCCATAAGAGAATTGTTGGTGTACGAAGTGCATGGAGGAGGATTCTCAAGACATTTTAGCCAACACCGAACCTATGAAGTACTATCCACAAGATTCTTTTAGCCAAGAATGATGAGAGATGTACAGTCCATGCTAGAAAAAAGTGTGCGACCTGCAAGAAGGCAAAAAGCCAAGCTGAGCAAGGACATTATCTACCCTTACCCATCCCAACCAAGCTATAGTTCAAGCTAAGTATGGACTTCATGTTAGGATTGCCGATGATGTCTTGAGGGAAGGACTCTATTATGGTGGTTATAGATTGATTTAGCAAGATGGCACATTTTGTGCCCTACGTTAAAACTAACGACACTTTAGTTATCTTTTTTCTTTTTTTTACAGGAGGTGATTAAGCTTTATGGTGTGCCTAGGACCATAAGCCACTTTTGGAGGAAGCTTTGGAGGCGAATGGGAACTAAGCTATTGTACAGCACGTCTTACCATCCATAGACCAATGGATAGACCGAAGTTGTCAACAGAACTATGGGAGCTTTACGACGAGTTGATATCAGACAAAACATGGCCGATTAGGATCTGTGTCTGCCAATCATCAAA
This sequence comes from Lumnitzera littorea, assembly GCA_024138015.1. Classification (NCBI taxonomy): domain Eukaryota; kingdom Viridiplantae; phylum Streptophyta; class Magnoliopsida; order Myrtales; family Combretaceae; genus Lumnitzera; species Lumnitzera littorea. The sequence goes on from JAMXBB010000010.1 coordinate 58,402,108, forward strand.
TTCACCTATAATTGAACCGCCCACAACGTAATAAACATGTCTCTATTCAAGGTCGCTTATGGATTTAACCCCGAGCTCCTGATGGACCAAGTACCCTAGTCGAAGCCTGATGATGACTAGCTAGTCAAGGCCTAATGATGACTAGTCAGCCGTAGAAAGAGTTAAGGCTATCAAAGCTATGCACCAAAAGGTTATAGAGCAATTAAACCAAGCTAATACTAAGCTTGAAAAGCGAAGCCGAGGATGGAAAAAGAGAGAATTTCAACCCAGGTGATTTGGTTTAGATACATCTTAGCAAGGAATGATTCTTAAACTTGAGGAAGAGCAAGTTGTCTCCCAAAGTCGACAGACCTTTCAAGGTGCTTGAAAATATTAATCTTAATACCTATAGGATTGAATTACCTGAAAGATATGGAGTCTTAAACTCCTTTAACATTGCAAATCTCCAACCTTACACTTTTAAAGATGAGCAACTTGAAGCTAAACTAGATTTGATCCTAAATCTCAAACAACTTGGAGGGGATGATAAGAATTAAGGATTGATCACTCATTCCCAAGCTCAAGGGCTTTCACATATGGTCTGCCGAGTTGCTCAAGGAGAGTTAAGCATCAAAGAGTAATGTTTTCTTCAATTCGATCTATTGAGCTACTTTATTCTCCATACCATCCTAGAAGCTGCTAAGGTGATCAACTGACATACGGATTCAACCCCTCTGCAACACCCAATTTAAGCACCAAATCAAGAAAATAGCCGTCTCCACTATACTAAGGCCGAGTTGACAATTGTAAAGAGTCGACCATCCGAGGCCGACTTGAATATGAGTTACCCCTGAGCCAACCCTTATCTAGCCCCAACCATTAGGGTACTGAATCGCCGACGCCAAACAAACTTGATTAGAAGCCTACCCTTACTGGGCTTACAGTGTTGTCAAGATCACAAACTAAGTAAAATGCATGCGCGCTGTCCTTTCTAACATATTTACTGTCCTTTTTGACAAAGGAAGTTTGTTGCACATGACTTCATGCTTTCCCTGTAAATTATTCTCCTTTTATTTAGCAAGTAGTAATCCATTTTTGTATTTTTTGTAACTTAAGACTTATCTTAATAGGGTACTATAAATCCCCGTATAATGTGATAGCTGCAACAACATACATAGAAGAATACACTAAACTTTTTACCCTCTCTTGAGCTAAGCGTCCTTTTACTTACTCTTGAGTTACTCTTATTTAGCTCATTTGAGTGTAGACTAGTGGCAAGTGACCTCTGGCCATACTTATGCGTCGTATCAAGTGTGACCTAAGCTTGTATGAGGCGTTGATGCATCATATCCATTGTCAGTGTATGGGAACCCTTACTCATCCCTCAACTATCATTTACTTTCGAGCCATCTTACGGCTTAAACTTACACCCTTTGGTTATGCGTAATATTAAGTCCGTATATTTATCCACGAATCCATATCAAATATTCCATAAATGAGCAATCAAGACATAAACATCTGAGTATTAGGATAAAGCCTTATCCTTATATGATTAAGGTTAATAATTGATTTAGGGCATTTAGGAAAGTAAACCGATTAAGCTAGAAACTTACAAGAAATATAATAACCCTAATTGAGGAATTCCCATTCATTTAGAAATTCATAATATAATAATAATATCAAGAATACAATCTAAATAGTGAGAATTTACTTTATATGAGACCCTAAAGTCGAATTTAGGGCAATCGTATCTAAATTTAGGATTTTTAGGAAAAGTTATCCAATTAGATCCAAACTTTACAACTAAGATAGAAAAGTTAGTTGAAGTAACTCAGTAAAATTAGATTTTCAAAATAATTACCCAAAATCTCAATTTTTCCTCTAGAAGTATGATTACTTAAATATCACAAAATTACTCAGCCCCTAAAATCGAGCTTAGAATGCAATGAAAACTTAAAGATAAGTTAATTAAGCTATAAAATAAGATAATATAGTATAATTTACTATATAAGTATATACATATTTTTATGATATACTCGGTATAAATAATAATTATATTCATACATTAACCTAAAAGTCTAAAAATATATATAATATGTAATGTCAGATGACTCTAACCTACTAGCATTCGAGTAATTTATATCTTTTATAGAAAAATATATTTATAAGTTAAGTCAATAGGTGTAAAATAATTTATACTAATGTTATCAGTAACCACAAAAATATGGATCTTGATAATAGAATAATGAGTATAATAATGTTACTAATGACACAAGATAATATATAAAAGTAATTGAATTAGTATAAACCTAATTGGCTGGATATCCCTTCTTCGTTAGATTGATTAAAAGTATTTATAAGTGTGAGAATGTCTGAATTATACCTAAATAAGGATATGTAATTATATAAATTAATGCTTAAGAGATACTTTAGAAATTATAATTTATAATAACATTTATGGAATTAAGTTGAACTCTCGTGACTAGGAAAAAATTTAAACGAAATAACCATGTAGCTTTAATATTTCACTTTAAGCTCATTTACATGAACTTTCTTAGAAATATTGAATTTATCGGATCTAATTGCTATAACGTAGAGTTTCGTAATTTTAGATATAGTTTAGGATAAATCTTTTAGAATCAACTATGTGATCTTAATAATTAATATAGATGAGTAAAATGCCATATAAGATGTGTATAAATAAATCCCAAATAATTAATATAACTTAATTATATATTATATGTTACTAATATTTTTACTAATAATTACGTTAAACTCACCCCAAATAACAATATGTGGTAAAAGAAAATTTCAACTATAAATTATTCTTTATTAATAATATTGTCGATGAAAAGAAAGAATATTCTTTGAATTTCTAGGAATTAGGATAGGTATTGAATAAAATATACTAATTTTATTAAAATATATGAACCAAAAATTATATATATATATTAATCACCTTATAAAGGTAGTGAAATTTGTGACTATAAATTTGGCTTTACGCCACTTATGAATCGGTGAGGGAGATGAGACAAGAGAAAGAGAGGAGAGAGGAGAAAGGAAGAGAGGAAGAGAGAAAGAGAGGAGAAGGGAAGAGAGATAGAGGGAGAAATGGCAAAAGAAGAAGAAGAAGAAAAAGAAAAGAGGACTAAAAGATTTATTTTTTAATGTTCAATACTTTTAGGTAACCTTGTTTTTATAAATTATAAGTGTTTTTTTTTTTTAATATTCAATAGTTATAGAAAAGAGACATTTGTTATCTTATTATTTTCCTAAATGGAGTATTTTATCTGTATCATTTCACTCTTTTCAAACTATAAACTTAGAATATTGATAGCTGTATGACTTATATATTATTAGCACCGATTCTTAAAATGAGTAGATCTCTAGTAATAATCATTTACCAAAACTATTAAAAATTAAACTTTATATTCTTACAAATTTAATATTATTATTTTCATAAAATTTGAGTATATATGATTCATTATATTTTGTTGCAAAATTGTGTGAAAATATATTTTTCATTACATAATATGATATTGGTTGCTATACAGCTTTATCTGTATATTAGAATTAGAAATACCTTTTAAAGATAATCTTTTAAATGAATACGTAATACGTATAGTCAAGTTCATACAAACTCCATGATACAAACCTTACAAAAATTGAATCATTTTAGATAATAAACCAGATGTTTTCTATAATATTATGAAAAATATCTTCTTATGATGATTTTTTCATAATTAAAGCATAATATAAACAATAATAAATACGTTTCGATATAATCGAAACGATATAGTATAAGTAGTAGTAAACTACATATATTAGATATTATTAAGTAAATTGCTATAACTTATATGATAAAATAAAATACTTAAAATATATATGGGTATATATATAATGTATATGTATATAAATATATATATATATATATATGGAACTCTACTGAATAATTATATAAATAATATCTCAACTAAATACTATATAAAACCTTAATATTTTCGTAAATCTTATGAAAATTGAATATGAGTTTTGGTACATACATAGGACTTCTGAGTGAGTAAAGCCATGACATTCCAAATTTATCGAAGTAAGCTTCTGTACAAGTAAGTAGGATCAATGTTTTATAGTATTTTGGGATATTATTTTAGAATATCTAGAGACTTTGGTATGTATTGGCTCATGATTGTAGTTAACTGTTTGTGCTTATGCAGCGCTTATGGTTGAGTATTGATTTGCTATGGTGGTAGCTGAGCTCCATGTTATGATTGGTTAATGAATATTATGTTTGAATTGTTTAAGCTTAGTTGATCACCCTAAAAATGAACTAACTCAAACTCGGCTTAGCTTTTAACTTGATGTGCATTACAACCCATTAGGGGTAATGAATGGGATTCTCGAGCCAAACATCAACTCCCTTTGATGGGGATAGCTGAAATAGTCCTTTTCTCATCCTTAGCTAAACTAAGTGATAAGAAAGGAGGTCGTAGCAAGGTTGGAGGCCATGGTTCGAAGGTGGTCATAAGAGAAAGGTTTTCTCCATTGCACAAACCCCAATTTAGTCTCAATTTACGAGTGCACGACGTCAATCTCCTCAACCTAGATTAGAGCAGGCGAAATTTCTCTAGTCTCATGACAGACTAGATAACGTCATGCGATAGCATTTGCTTGTGCATACATTACATCTAACTAATTTGGTTGAAAACCTTGCTTATGACGTATTAAATGAATACTTCTGTATTCACTCTACTTGCTGAGCAAGTTGTCATTCATTCCCTTATAGTTTGTTTTATAGATTTTAAATGGATTACAAATGCCTACTTAAAACAAAAACACAAGTAAACTGGGATATGGAGTGAGATTCAACAAAAAATGATTGGTTATTATCCTTAGTAATAGCTTTCTTATCTTTTAAGGAAAACCACATAAGACTCCTCATGGGGCTTGGTGGTTTTCAATATTCTGGTTTATATATGAAATGATAAGTACATAGGAGATTTACTATCACTCTTTTATAAGGTCAAATTACAAATTTGTTTCTAACAAATTATTTCAAAGGATGACTCAACAGGTTTATATTAAATAGGAATCGAATTGGACACTTCAAAATAGTAGAGTCAAGTACGCCTGGTGTGAAATAGGTCTAAGATAGCAATTATAAGGTTAGTTTTTATCTTAGGATGGTTACATGGTAAGACTATTACGACTTTACCTTTTTTGGGGCATGACATTAGGTTCGATCTTTAATCAATTCAAGATTTGTCCAATTTATCAAGTGAGTAACCAAATTCATATACTCAAGACATGATATATCAATCAAAAAGCAGTATTCAAAGTTCAATTCCCAATCATTAATTAGTATCTCAAGCACACACATAGCATACGTACACACAAACTAATTACATCCACAAACAAGTATTCTTACTCCTCCAAGTATGCTCACAAGATACTTCAATATGCCACAACACACAGATTCTAACTTACCTAAGTTTATGAGTACCCTATTCCTGATGGTCGTCTCCTTGTTCTTCAATTGGCCTTAGAAATATACAATAAATTAGTTTTTAACCCTTAATTCCTTAATCATTAGTTGATTTCTTATGTTTTTTATTGTTTAGTCATAAATTTCTTAAGTTAATTTCTCTTAAAAATCATAATTTCTTAATCAATTAATAAATTTTACAATATACCCTATTCAGTCAAATCCTCCGTGTTATCATCTAAGTAGATTTATAATGGTTTTCTTTAAGCTACAATCCTTTAAGTTTTGTTCTTAGTAGTTTTATAGTACTTCTCTTTAGTTCAAAAAGTTTCTGAGTTAGGTTCTAAGCAAATTCATAGTAAATCCCGTTAGTTAGAAATCCTTTGAATTTGTCTCTAAGCTATTTAGGGATTATTTATTATACTAATTTTATCCTCTAAGACATCCTCTGAACTTTTCCAAGTTAAACTCTTTATTCAAAATCCCTTTGAGATACCCTCTGACCTTGTTTTCTATAGAAGTTTTAATATCAACATCTACTAACTAATCCTCTACCTCCTTTATTTTTACATTTACTTAAGAATTTTTACCTCTGATCTATCCTCTAAGTATCAATTTAGTGCATTATTCATTATAAAAAATCCTTTGAATCTTTCTTTGCCTTCTATTAATGTCCTAAATTGAGCTAATTTACTAACTTCTTTTTAAGTTATAATCATATCAATTGAAAATCAACATAACACTTCAAACATACTTTCCACAATTCTCATTACATCTCATAACTTCATTTATTCTATCACAGATCATTAATTATATCAAATTCCCTAAATTAGTCTAATAACAACTTCCATATTTAAGTCCAACTATTAACTTTCCTTACTCCTCATTGTAACACTTAACCCCAAACTCTCTAAAATAGTATCCACACTCCTTTTGTGATTCAAACTCAATTGCTATATAGGATCATCAAAGAAAACACATAATTTCTACTAAATATACCATTTTAAGCATTAATTTAGCTCAAAAATCATATAAAAATATGAAAAATAATATCACAAAAAACTTTGAAATAGAAATTTAGTATTAACTTAAGATAGTTTGCAAAAAAATTTTGAAGTGGAAAGTACATCATTAACCTAATTTATTTCAACTTAAAAAATTGTTCGATTTTGTTAATTTTTTAAGGACGTATATATTAGCTATTAAATTTATACAAATTGATATTTTTCCTAGATTCTATACATAAAAATATGTAAGAATAAATTTTTTTTTCATATTTTCTTAAGCAATTTTTATATTTTTTCAAATTTTCTAAAAATTGGATGAAAATGGGACCTTATTTGAAAATTGGCCTCTGACCAACAACAACCACCCTCCCTATTGTTGACTGCCCTACTTTGTGGTGGTGGTGGTGGTGGTGGTGGTCACACTTTAGCAGCTTCCTAGGCCGACGTACTCCCCAATGCTTAAATTACTCCCACTTTTTGTAATTTTTCCCAAATTGAACCTTTCATCTTCAAACTCTCCATTAAATTTTTCTTAAACTCTACTTTGGATGTACAATCTGTTGGAGAGATTTTTTCCTAATTTTCTAAACTTGTTTGAAGTCCAAATGATTTCCCTTTCTCTCTCCTCTAAGTTTTGAGCTTAAATGCACTAATTTTCTTGCATGATTCTTGATCTCATTTTCTAAAGCCTTAGAGATTTTACACATGCTATAATCCACTTCTTAACTGCTTTGAAATTTTTTGTGATTTTTTAATGATTTTAGTTAATTTTCTTAGGTTATTTTTGTTTATTTTACTTATATTAGGGTATTTTAACTATATACGGGTATATGTACATGCTTAAAAATTACATGTGACACATACATATATATTATACATATTATTTTATGTTCCAAATAAATTTTATTATATATCTAACTTATCTCTAAAATTTACAAACTAACAAAGTCTATTTTTATGTGATTACGATGATTAATATATAATATAGTTAAATTGTACTATTTTAGCTATATTATTATTATATTATATTTTTAACATTTGGGCCTATGGGGTCTCTTCATCTAATATCCTGAGCTAAAATGTAAATTTTTAGGTTAATTGGGTTAGTTTTACTAATGCCTTAAATTTACCCATTCGATTCATAATTATCAAGTACAAGGCTTACATTTAGCAAGAAAGTAATAAAATTATAAATTACTTTAAGATTAGCAAATTGTATCTTGATCTTTGCTTTCCCTAGATCTAACATGTGATTTCCCTTAAAGATAATCTAATTTATTTTTTAATCTTTCTTAATCAAGAAAATTCTCGATTAAAGTTAATCATTTTCTCGAGTAAATTAATCTTAATCTTAAAATCACCTATTAAAATCTCTTCTCAATAACATAACCTAAGATCATTTTATTATACAATGAATTCTCTACAGTATATTCGAGATTCCAGAAAGACATCAAATTCTAGATCACTACTTGCGTAATAATAATCTAAACCATGAAGCATACATAGTTGAATCAAGAAAAGAATAAAGAATTAATTAGACCTAATAAAAAAAATCATGTTGCATGAGTAGATCTAGGTTTCATAAGACCTAGATATTAGAGATCTACTCTCTACATATCATAAAGTAACAATCTAGAATCAAATAATAGAGAAAAATAGAAGAAAGAATCATGAAATCTAATAAAGATTGAATCTTGAAATCTTCTTTGTGTCTTGCTCTCTTAAGTGTTCTTAGCTCGAAAAACTCTCCAAAAGTCGTCTAATAGTGTTCTTATGAAAATACTAAAGAAGATTTATATAAACATTGTAAATAAATATGGTCATTGCAAAACACACAACCATGTCTAATGGTTGTGTACTTAATTGTGAATGGCTTCTTTTCTCTTTTTTTTTTTTTTTGTTTCTTTAAATCTAGAAATGACACAACTAGGGACATAACCATGTCCTGGAAATGATACAGCCATGTTGTTCAGTTGCATCGATCTTCAAACCTTTATAATTTGCATATTTTAGCTCTGATTTGAGTAAAACTTGTTTCTATCTTCTCATCTTCTTATGTAGATCATTTTAAAACCTATAAAACAAGATTTTACTCAATTAAGTATCATTATTTAAAAATAAACTCAAATTTCAAGGGAAAATAATGACAAATCACTAAATAAAATATATCAGTAGGTTCATCTCTAGAAGTGTAGATAGATGTGCGGAGTTTTTCAAGATCCTTAAGAATCCTAAGGGTTTTGAATAGATTCCTCAATGTGAAACAACTTTCAAGGAGTTATAAGACTTTTTGGAGCAGCCACCAATCTTTTCAAAGCTTGTCCTAAGAGAGGAACTTTACCTATATCTGGTAGTCAGCAATAGGACACTTTTATCCATGCTCGTCAAGATGGAAGGAAGAGAGCAAAGGCTGATGTACTACATTAGTCACATTCTCCAAAGGCTTGAGGTCAGATAATCTAAGGTCAAGAAGTTTGCTTTGGCCATTGTGATTTCTATACATTGGCTCTAACCTTACTTCCAGGCATACTAGATCATCGTATTGACAAACTAGCTACTTCGTATGCTTCTATAAAAGCCTGATGCTTCTGGTCGGATGGTTAACTATGTACTAAAGTTGAGTGCATATGGAATTCAATATCAACCACAAACGATCTACAAAGCGTAAGTTTTGGTTATTTTTATCATAGAATACACTATAGAGGAGGAAGCATTGCTTGGAGACAATAAACTAGTGTAGCACTTCCACTTTCAAAGGAGGAGGTGTAAGTTTAGTGCTCACTGAACCACATAAGACAGTAGTCTATTACATCCTCAAGTTTGGATTCAATATAAGCAACAACGAATTTGAATTTAAGGCCTTAATGATGGTCTCAAGTTAGCTAAAGAGATCGGTATCAAGCACCTTGAAGTATTCTCAGACTCTATGCTTATGATCCAACAAGTCTAAGGTGAATATGAAGCTAGGGATGATACCATGGCAAAGTACTTAGATATAATGAAGACTCTCTTGGTCGAGTTCCCTTCATGGAACATCATAAAAATTCCTTAAACTGAGAACTCGATTGCATATTAGCAATCTAAGCTCACCTCCATTAGGATATAGAAGCTAGAGGTAAAGGATAGGAAGATATTTATTAAGTACTCACCTAAGAAGAGAATCACTTCAAGTAGAGCTGAGGTCCTTAAGCTCAATGTGGCACCATTTGAGCTAAGCAGATGGACCTCATCAAGAGCTACTTAAAGCAAGGCATGCTACCAACCGATAGGAAGGAGACCAAGAAGTTGAGGTACCACGTTGTCGACTACACTCTGATCGATGGCGTCTTGTATTGAAGAGGAGTCAACCTCCCTTAGTTGAGATGCCTCCAACTTGATGAAGAGTTGCACGTCATGAAAGAGTTGCATGACGGAGTACGTAACAACCACATCCAATCACAAGCCCTCTATATCTAAGCTCTTTAGCTTGAATACTATTGGCCTACTGTAAGGTAGGATGTGAAAGTGCTCGCCTAGAAGTGTCCTTAGTATTAGAAGCATGCCCCAATTACACAAGCCTTAGCTTTGTAGATACCTTATTTTTGTCCCCCTTTGATTTAAAAATTTTTAAAATAGGGTAAGAGAGTCTTTATTTAGGGAAAAAAAATAGAAAATCTAGAAAAATCACAAAGAATAAAAATAGAAAAGTTTAGAAATATAGAAAATTTAGAGAAAAGTATCAGAAATTAGAAAATAGTAAAAAAAAATAAAAAAAAAAGACAAGGAAAAAATAATAAATTGAAAAATTGAAAAAAATCACAAAAATACAAAAATTAGAAAAAAAAAATCACAAAAGGTAGAAGATTTAGGAGAAATTTAGAAAATAAAAAATTGAAAATAAAAATAAGTAAATAAATTTGTAGGTAATTTAATAGAAGAAGTTTTTAAAAGAAGCTTTAGTGTTTTTAGAGCCTTAAATAAAAGGAGGATGCTGGGCTTAGGCCTAGATTTAATCTAGTTCAAGTTGACTTAGTTCACATATGCAATTTGATTGTACATATAAATAAGGTACAGGCCAATAGCCTATTGGTAATACACTTACACTTTAATAGAGGAGACTTAGGTACAAATAATACCAAAGACCAAAGTGCCTTTTATTTTTCCTTCACCACATACATCACCATGTGTCAAGTGATCACTAGGCCACATATCTTGTCATGACACATAGCACTTTGTGATTGGACTATGTTAGCCACTAACACTTATCACATATACGCATACCTACAAACATGTGTTAACCACATGGCCTGACAAGTCTCACCATATTAGTACCCACGTCATCAGCTACGTATAGTTTCAGGACATGTAATGCATTCCCATTAGCTAATATGGCGCCACATCAGCACATCTTTCCTTCTCTTTCTCCTCCTTTCATGCTCTTTCCTTTAATTTCTCACGCAAGTTTAGCTTAGACAACTCACTTTGTACTAATTTTTTATCCAATTTTCTTCGCAATTTCACCAAATCAATAGTGAAATCATGAAGTCTACATGGGATGCTATGCATTAGGACTAAGAACACATCCAAATACGATCATTTAATGGATCAAATCGACTCATGAAATTAAAAAAAAATTTAGAATTGAGATTAAAGCTCAATCTCGATTGAGCTTGATTTAAGCTGTTAACTTGGAAATCAAAGCTTCCACGTCCTTAACTACAGTTTTGAATAACCATTACATCTAATCAATACGAATTCACATTCAAACTTTGTTAAATACCCATTAATTTGAAATGCAAATTAAGTTGTGTTTTTGAACTTTCCAAATGGCAACCAAGCTTGGACTAACTATAAGGATTACTCTCTCTCAGTTGAAGGCTTGTTGGTCTTTACCCCCCAAACTTTCAGTCTCTCAATCTCTTCCTCTACGATCTCTCTTTCATCGCACCTCTCTCTCACTCTACAATTCTCTTTCTTCGATTACCTTCAAATCACACCACTACAGTAGTAGAAACCCCAAACCTGAGCTTCTCAACACCACTAAGCTTAGCCACCACCACACCCCCTAATGCCTCCGAACCTACCATCGTCGAACCTTGACCCATGATAGTCACTCTTAACAAAACACCACCCTAGCCACTACAGCAAGTCAAAACAACCTTACCACGAGACTCATAGCTACAGAAAACCCTTAACTACACTTTTCTCTTAAATCCAATAACCACTACTACGACTGCAGCACCACCATCGCCGACTACCCACTTTAAAAACCACCACGTTTGCCTCTAATTGCCTTGGTGTTTTTTCCTTACCACCCCCTACCCCAAAGTCGATAAGAAACTCATAAAGACCTTCTCCCTTGCTTAACTTGGTAATCGGAAGTGCTTAAAGCAACCACTTACATGCTATTACTCTTTCATGCCCATTAGCCCAACCAACTCTGCACCTAACCTAATTCGAGATCCGTACTTAGTTCTTGACCCGCGCAAACTCCTTGGTCTAGTTTTCTTATGTATTTTGGCTCTTTTAATGTATTTTTTTTCCTGTTAATTCTATTGTAAGTGTAATCCTAAAAAAAACGAAAAAAGAAGAAAAAGAAAAAGAGAAAAGAAAAAAAGAAAGGATGGAAAGAAAGAATGACTTAAAAAGTTAGATTATTTTATTTATTTTATTTTAAGACACAAAGCAAAGTAACAAAAAAAAAAAAAAAAGAAGCTAAAACAATAATAGAAGTAAAATAAAATAAGGTAAAAAAAAAGGGAAATAAAAAGTAAGTGGAAAAATAAAATAGATGGATAAAACCATTTTAACACTTAGAAACATGTTTTTTTTTTTAAATGGAAATAAAATAAAATGGATGCTTTCAAAATTAGGACATTTTAGAACTTTTAAAAATAAAACCTAATTTAGGACCTTAGAAATTTTCCATAAATAGCATCAAACTAGATAAAAATGTAAACCCGACCTTTTTTTTAAACTAAAATCAATCAACTCGCCTAAAATTTTCATAAAAGGAACTAAGTTCATTTGATCCCAATTAAACAACATCATACGTTTGATTCTAAAAATAAAAACCCAATTTAAGACCCTTAAGAAAATTTTCTTAAATGACATTGAACTGGGTAAAAACGTAAACTCGACCTTTTTCTTAAACTAAAATCAATCGATTCGCTTAAAATTTTCATAAAAAAAAAACTACATACATTTAATCTCAATTAGTGTGTACGTAGGCACCTCCAGGGCGACGATGATTGACAAAATTGAAACAACTCGGCTCAATAGATGAAGTTGTTCGGCAATGAGGATTCATTTGGCTTTGGTTGGTGTTGGCTAGAATACGAGAAGTCTCTTCATTAGTCCTTTAAGCCCTCAAGCTTAGGCTTAAGTTAAGGGTCTAATTATTTGATTCCCATCATCCCCTTCGGGTTGATTTGGATTTGGGATCAAAACTAGCTGGTCTTTGCTTAATTTTCCTTCAAGTCGGCAAGGAATGAGGTCGGTAGCCATACTAAACTACTGAGTTGATATTGTACTATTCTCCTTCCTTTGCTCTTCTCTCTCAACTTCTTGGCAGCTAGGTCAATTTGCCGTGCTACCTTTTGATAGATCTACTGAATAAACTATGCTTGGGCTCTTACTTCAGGGTCTTCTTACTCTAGCATAGGTGCTGGAGTATGATTAAGGGGTAGTTCTAGATTGAAGCCATAGAGAACTTCAAAGGGTGTTTGTTTGGTGGTGTTGTATACCATGTGATTATAAGCAAATTCCATCATAGGCAAATAGACATCCCAATTAGTTAAGTTCTTTCCCACTATAGCTTAGAGCATGATCTCAAAGTATGATTAACTAATTCTATTTGGCCATCAGTTTGGGGATGATAGGAAGTGCTAAAGAGTAGTTTAGTCCCTATATAATACCAGAGACTTCTCTAGAAATGGCTTAGAAACTTTGGATCTCTATTTGATACCACACTTCTCGATACGCTATATAAATGAATAATCTCCTGCAAAAAGAGAAAAGCAATGGCCAAAGCATTGTCAATTTTTGAGTAGGGTACAAAGTCTGCCATCTTATTGGATCTATCTATGACAACCATCACAAAATCTTTACCTTAGGTAGTTTGGGGTAATTTAAGGACAAAGTCCATGCTCACTTCAGACTAAGGCTTAGTTGGGATAGGTAAGGGCATTGCTTTCCCTTGCTCGGCTTAACATTTGGCCCTCTTACATGCAGTGCAACTTTCAACAATTCGACGCACATCTCATCTCATCTTAGGCCAAAAGAGCCTCCCACTCAATAACTTATATGTCTTCTTCTCTCCAAAATGTCTAGATTGCCCTCCACTATGAGCTTCTCTCACTAACAATTCTCATATAGAATAGATCAGCATACATAGCTTGTTGCTTTAGAATAGATAACCATCTTTTACATAGTAGTTCTCCACCATTCTCCCCTCTTCACAGCGTCTATATATTGAACCAAGTTGAAATCATATTGATATTGTTCTTTAATGCTTGCAAATCCTAACAGTCTAGTTTGCAAATTAGTAGGAAGAACGTGTCTTCTTGATAATACATCAGCAACTATATTACTCTTGCCTTACTTATATTTGATGACAAAATTAAATCTTTCTAGAAATTCAATCCATTGAACTTAGCACTTACAAAGTTTTGATTGGCTCTATAGATACCTCAAGGACTTAACTTGTATATATGACAAATTCCTTTGGTAGAAGGTAATGCTATCATACTTAAAGAGCTTGGATTAAATGTTAATAGTTTTTTGTCATATACGAAATAGTTCAGTTGTTCTACTTTAAGATTCTCACTATGATAGGCAATAGGTCAGCCTTCTCGCATTATAACAGCTTTGATGCCAACACTTTATGCATTGTACTCAAGCTTAAACACTTTCTCGAAGTCTTGTAGAGTTAAGATAGGGGTAGAGGTTAATCTTTCCTTCACCTCAGCAAAGCTTTTATCCTCTTTATCTTCTTACTTAAACTCTACACTCTTTTTTGTTAGCTCAGTCAAAGGTGTAACTATAGTACTAAATCCATGGATAAAGCATTGGTAGAAGGAAGCCAATCCATGGAAACTTCTCACCTCAGCACATGAAGCTGGGTTGACTACTTAACAATGGCATAAACTTTCTCTCCATCAACTTTTAATCCTCCTCCACTAACCACGTAACCTAAGAAGATCACCTCTTCTTGACAAGAACAACATTTCTTCATACTTTTGAATAATTTCTCTGCTTGGAGGATATTGAAAATAGCTCGGAGACAGTCAATATGACTTGCCAGGTCGGCATTGTAGACAAGAATGTCGTCGAAGTAGACTATGACACATTTTCCAATTAAGTCTCTCAAAACATAGTTCATCAATTGCATAAAAGTGCTTGAGGCGTTGGATAGTCCAAAAGGCATGACCAACCATACGTATAGGTCATGTTAGGTCTTAAAAGCTGTTTTTAATTCATCCCTTTCTCTTATTCAAATTTGAAGGTACCTTGACTTCAAGTTAATCTTACTAAACATTCTAGCACCACTTAGTTCATCTAACATGTCATGTAGCCGTAGAATGGGGTATTTGTACTTGATTATAATCTTATTCATAGCTCTATTATCTATACACATTTGCCAAGTATCATCCTTCTTTGACACTTATAATGCGGGCATAGCAAAAAGGCTAAGACTTTCACTTACATACCCTTTTCTAGTTGCTCATTGACCTATCTTCGGAGTTCAACAACTTATTCAGGATTCATTTGATAAGCTGGCTTATTCAATAATGCAGCAATAGTATCAAGTCAATGTAGTGTTTTATGCCTTGGAAAGGGGGTAACCTTTCTAAAACTATTCTAGGAATAGGTTGGCATATTCATCCAATAGTTTTCAAACTTCCTTGAGTAGCACAATTTGTTCCTTCAACTCCAATAGCCTCTTAACCAATAGATAGGTCAACATATCAAACTTGATGGCTTCTTAGAGCTCGACTCTATTTAAAATCAAAGTCTTCTTTGATCCTTGAGCTAGTTTAGACTGTAACTTGCTAACTTGGCTTAGTATCATAAGCTTTAAGGTAATCTTCTTACCATCTTTCCCAAAATATAGGTGTTCTAAAATCCATCATGAATGACCCTTCTATTAAATAGCCATGGTCGACCTAATAGCACATGGGTAGTATGTCACATAGGATTTCATCAAAGTAGTTTTCAATAGAGATTGGGAATAATACTTCTTGAGTGACATGTAGTCCTCCTTTCTTATTCAGCTAATGTAATTTGTAAGGCTTCGAATGTGAAAAGGTTAGTAAATTGAGCTTCAAACCATGTTGGCAAATAATACATTAGTGTAACTTCCAATGTCTATTACAAGCAAACAAACTTGCTCATTCACTTTGCATGTGATGTGGAATGAGTTCTCTCTCTACTCTTCGTTGGTAGAGGGTTCAATACTCATCGCATGTCAAACAATCAAAGTGAACTTATCTAAATCCTTAGGTAATACATCTTCCTCGACCAGTTCATCATTAACCTTAGCTTCTCCCTCTAACTCTCTTTTCTCTTATGGTTCCTCATCTGTGCTATCTACTTCAATCTTTGGGGCATCTCCCTTAATGATCACAATTCTTCTATTCGAACATTAGGCAGCTATGTGTTAAAACCCTTGACACTTAAAGCACTTAATTTGGCTTGTCTTCCTCCCAAATCCTTGTCACTTCTCATAAGTTCTCTTTGGCAACTCCTAGTTGAAAGGGCAACCCTTTAGTTCTGTCAATGCTTTAACTCTTCTATCAGAGTTAGCATACAGGGAAAATTAACTATCACTCTGAGTAAGTTGGTAAGGTTGATTAGGTCAACTCATCGAAGGTCAGCTCAACCTATTCCTCCTTTGTCTCTCTACTTTCTAAGCTATTTTGATGGCTTCATCTAGTATGGTGAAATGCTGTAACTCCACTATGTCTTGGATATCATACCTCAATCCAGTAAGGAATCTGGAAACTGTTCATGCTGAAGGTTCATCAACTTCACAATTGATCATGAGCATCTGGAACTTTTGGACACACTCATCAATGGTATGATTCCTTTGCTCTAGCTCTTAAAGTCTAGCAAAGGTATCCTGTAGACAAGTATCTAGTACAAATTTGTTTTTGAGTATTCTCTTCATTTCAAGCTAGGTGTTGACTTCTCCATATCCTTCTCTCCTACTTATGTTTTAGAAGTTCTTCCACCATAATACAGCATACATTGAGAATTCTACATCAGCAACTTTCACCTTCTTGCAGTCCTCATACTAATAATAGTAAAAAAACCTATTCAACCCTTTTGATGCGGATTAAGGCCAAGAATAGATAAGGCTGATCGCTAGGATGAGTCTAAGCTTTCCAAAAGCTTGAAGAAGGTGATCGAAGTCGCACGAAAGAACATAAAAAGGTAAGATAAGCAAACCTATGGATAGCTCCAAAGCATGTGACACCCTAATAGAACTTCTAAGGACTTACGACACAACTCAATATGACACATAAGAGGGTCCAATGAGGTTACTTACCACTTAGCCTTGTTTAAAAGTTAAGATAAGAGTGAAAAGAGTAAACATGCCTAACGAGAGCAATGTTCACAAAGGGAGAATATTCGGTCTATTAATGATATCAAATATGATGCCACTACAAGTACAAAAGGTATTTATACCTAAAAAACTAGGGCAACCTACCTAAAATGCAAAAGACTAAAAGGGTATTATCTAAAAGAAGTAACGTACAAGGAATAATAAGGGTACAATTAAAAATATAACAAAATGAGCATCTTGTACGAGGGATTTTGTCACATGATTGCCTAGATACGTGGCTCATTGTAGGTGGATGGCTTTTTGGTAAAAAAGACAATTATGTACGATCAACTTGTTTTTTGCCGAGTCGAGGTGTCGAACTGGGTTAGTGGACTACTTAGATGATATAGAATAGTGCTATGAAGCCCGTTTACAAAAATTAATTTTTGAAATTTTTAGATAATTTTTAGGTCTTAAAATGAGGCATAAAATGGATAATTTAGGGTTAATTAAGTAATTAAACGGTTAATTACTAATTTAGTGAATAATTATATGTTCTAGGATGTTGAAATCTAATGAAGCATGATACTTGTAGCATTTAGGGTATTAGATGTAATTATTAAGCTAGTTATGTAGTAAATAAGTAATAGGAAAAAATAATAAATT
This sequence comes from Lumnitzera littorea, assembly GCA_024138015.1. Lineage (NCBI taxonomy): Eukaryota > Viridiplantae > Streptophyta > Magnoliopsida > Myrtales > Combretaceae > Lumnitzera > Lumnitzera littorea. The sequence goes on from JAMXBB010000010.1 coordinate 58,419,770, forward strand.
TTAAGTTAATTTTGTAAATTAGGGTAATTAGGTGTAAAATCTGATTTAGGATGAATTTATACATTTTGAAATGATAATTGATGTTGGGAGATGATAATTAGAGTGATAGAAATATTAGATATATATTATGTATACAATAAGTAATAGTATATAATACGCAATTATTAGAAATATAATAAATAGAAAATATTAGAATAAAAATTGATATTATGATAATAATATAAATATACAATAAATCTGATATGAAACTTAAATTAGGGTAATTATATAAAAAATGCAAGATTTTCTCATAACGGGGGTGAATTCGGTGATTAAATTAGGGTTTGGGTGTACCGCACGGACTAGATCACCAGTTAAAAACTAAAAACGATATTTAGGATATCCGAAGATAATATGATTAATTTCACATTATGGGTCGGAATGATTTCTTAGGGTGTACATGTAAATCTTTAACCAAAAATTGAGTTAAAAACCTAATTTAGAAATCGATGCGAAAACTGAAATAAAACTTAACAAGATTCAAGAAGAATTGTAAAAAACTTAAGACCTAGATAATTAGGTATATTAAACTCTAAACAAAAGATGACAATAAGCATTATAGGATAAAACCAACCTATAATAGTTATATGAAAAACTGAAACCACGTTTATGTTATAGGGATGATTGGCGATGGCTTGAGTGAGTTAGACCTTGAGTGAGTATGAGAGGAGTCCAGGTAAGTTGGGATTAATACGTTACTGTATTTTGGAGGCTTGAGATTATACTTGGTTGTGCTTGTTAGATGGTTGTGTGCATGTGCTTGATCATGAGTGATGTTATGATTCTATTTGTTATTCTAGCTTATATTGTATGAAGTGATCGATTACCTTAAATCGGATCTGCCTTGTAAACATAAATCGAATCTGCATAGCAACCCATTAGGGGAAACCTAGGATTCTTCGGCCAAATACTGATCCCTTTGAAATGGATAGTGCTGGATAACATAATGGGTCCCTTCTTCATCCTTAGTCGAACTAAGTGACAGGTGAGGAAGTTGTGGCAAGGGTGAAGTCAATGGTTTGAAGGTAGTCGTAGGAGGGGCAGTGTCTCCATTGCACAAGCCTGAGTTTGGTCGTGAGCTGTTACATTGATGGTAACTTCTCAATCTAGATTAGAGCAGGCGAAATTTCTCTAATCTCACAACCGGTCGGACAACGTCGTGCGATGGCATTTGCTTAAACATGCATTACACCAAATGATTTGGTTGATAAGCTTGTTTGTGTTTATGATGTAGTTTTAAGTCCTTCATCTTAACTTACTGAGCTGTGGTTGCTCATATCCCTATAGATATCGTTACAGGTGCTGGCTAAGAAGTGGCTTACAACTACCTTGAAGCTAGCAACTGCTGGATCCTGGGGGGTAAGGAAAAACATTTGAAGAACAAACATATATTTTTAAGGCCTAAGCTTTTATTTTAGAATTTTTCATTTTTGAATAATGTAATAATTAAGAAATATATTACGGTGAAATGTTGTAAACGTTAATTGTAATAACTAAATTATAATGTATATATATATTTTCTCACTTTCTTAGGTAAATGATTTATTTAAATTATGAATTGTTTACTTCAAAGCGGGTTAATCATGGATGCTTTGTATAGATTAGGTCTAGGATAGTGGTTGTAAGGCCAACTTCTATCTTAGAATGGTTTACACGGCGGAGCTGTTACGACTTTACTTCTTCGGGGCGTGACAAAAGTAGCTTAGTCGAATGCTGATTAACTGACCAGGATTACCAACTTGAAGTGGTATGCCAAGCTGACTTGGAAATTATCAAATGTTAAACAATTCTCAAGTGAACCATCGAAGATAAGTGTTAAGTTGACCAAATGATGGTCGAGGTAAAGGTAAGGCTAAGGAGCCTGAGGTCTAAAGGGACAAAGGTTAGAGCTCAGGAAAGAAGACCTAAGAGATCAAGTGTTTCAAATGTCTTAACTATAGACACGTAGTTAGTCAATGTTCAAACTGACATATCATGACCATTGAGGAAGACAAGCCTGAGTTTGAAGTGGAGAGTGCTAGCGAAAGAGAGGATAGGGAGGGAATTGATCATGTGATAGTAGGATATTTGGAAGATCTCGATACCGTGACCCTACCCAAACCAAAGGCCGAGTACTGTTTCATCATTTAAAGATCTCTCAATACCTTTATGGCTAATGAGAATGAGTAGAAGGAGAACCTCTTTCATACGAATTATTGAGTGAGTGGTGAACTATGTGCATTGATCATTGATGAGGGAAGTTGTACCAATTTCATAGTGTAGGGAGTGGTTAAGGCCCTGAAGTTGCTGGTGTACCTACACCCAAAACCGTATAAGATTCATTGGTTGAATGAGAAGGAAGATTTACCCTTTGTTAAGTAGGTTAGAGTGCCTATTACTATTGGTGACAGGTATAGGGATGAGGTGCTATGTGATGTCCTTCCTATGTGCACTTCATACATCTTACTCGACTGACCCTAGCTAGTTGATTCAAGAGAGTTGCATGATGGATATAGGAACACCTATATGTTCCAAAAGGACAACAAAAAGGTTATACTAACCTCTATAAGCCCTAAAGAAGTACAAAAGTCATAAGAGAAGATTGCACGATCTCTACAATAGAAGTCCTTAGTGATTTCTCATACCCAATTTTCCCAAGAAGTGAAGGCGGAGGAGAATGCGCTCCTATTAGTTAAGAAACTACTAAAGTTGAGAGAAGCTGGAAGCTTACTTGTCGAAGTTTAAATAGTATTATAGGAGTATGCCGACCTCTTTCCTATTGAGATACCAAGAGGTTTGCTACCCATTAAGGGTATAGAACATTATATTGACCTTCAGCCTGGAGCTGTCCTTCTAAATTGACCTGTCTATAGGCTCAGCTCTGAGTAGGTAGCCAAGTTAAAGAAATAAGTAGACGAGTTAGTGGATCACAGATATGTCTAAGAAACATGAGCCCTTGTGTCGTACCAACTGTCTTAGTGTCGAAGAAAGATGGCGCATGGAGAATGTGCATTGATAGCTAAGCCATCAACAAAATTACTATTAAATAATGATATCTGATCCTGTGATTAGTTGATATGCTTAATGAGTTGCATGGTGCCCAAATCCTTTTAAAGATTGATATGAAGAGTGGCTATCATCAAATATGGATGAGACTTGAAGATGAATGGAAAACGGCCTTCAAAACAAGGGATGTTTGTTTGAGTGGATGGTGATGCCATTTGGTTTGACAAATGCATTAAGCACTTTTATGCAACTCATGAATCATGTCTTGAGAACATTAATTGGTAAATGCATTGTAGTGTACTTCGATGATATTCTAGTCTACAGTATCAACCTTGTTTCTCATATTGGACATTTAAGATTAGTGTTTGATGTCCTCCGTATCAAGAAGTTATTTGACAATTTAAAGAAACGTGTATTCTGCCAGAGCAAGGTTATATTCCTTAGATATGTTGTTTCAAAAGGAGGAGTCTAAGTGGATGAAAAGAAAGTCCAAGCTATTCATGAGTGGACAATGCTGACTAGCGCTATCAAAGTCAGAAGTTTTCATGGTCTAGCTTCATTCTATCGAAGATTCATCCGGAGCTTTAGTTTCATAAATTCTATACTCACTAAGCTAACTAGGAAAAACTTTGAGTTCAAGTGGTTCGAGAAAGCTTAGAAAAGCTTTGAAGAGATAAAGTCTAAATTGACATCTACCTTAGCACTTGCCCTACCAGATTTTGAGAAGGTTTTTGAAATCCGGAATGATGCATCAGGAGCTTGCATTGGCATTGTTCTTATGCAAGAGTGCCAACCAATTGCTTATTTTAGCGAGAAACTTAGAGGAACTACCTTAAATTACTTGGCATATGACAAGGAGTTCTATGCTCTTATCCAAACATTGTAAAACTGGCAACATTACTTGCTGCTAAGAGAATTCATCATTTACATATATCATGAATCTCTCAAACATCTCCGAGGGCAACAAAAACTTTCTTAGCGTCATGCTAAAATGGGTTAAATTCTTGGAGTCTTTTTGATATATCGTCTAGTATAAAAAGGGATACACTAATATTGTAGTTGATACCTTTCTCGTCGACATGTCCTTATTACAGCATTACAAGCTAAGATACTTGGATTTAGCACCATGCATGATTAGTATGAACATGACCTTTATTTTAAGCCCTTAGTGGCAAAGTGTAACGTTAGAGGAGTTGTGGATGGGTTTTACTTGAGCCAAGGGTTTCTAATGAAGGGCAAACAAGTTTTGTGTGTCGAGTGGTTTGGCTAGAGAGTTGCTCGTTTAAGAAGCTCATGCTAGAGGTTTAGTTGACCACTTCAGAGAGAAGAGATAGGCTAAGATGTTAAGAGAGCATTTCTATTGGCCTAAGATGATGAAGGATATGTGCTAAGTTCTTGAGAGGTGCAAGGTGTGTAAACATGCAAAGGGGAGAAAGGTGCCATATGGAGAGTATGCACCTTTACTTATACTTAAACGACCTTGGACCGATCTAAGCACGGATTTCATGCTTAGCTTACCTCAAACTTCGAAGAGGTATGACTCTATTATGGTGGTGGTCGATCGATTCAGTAAAATGAGCCACTTCTTCCATTGCCATAAAACTAATGATGATTTATTTGTTACTAACCTCTTTTTGTAGGAGATCATGTGACTGCATGGAGTACTAAGAAGTATTGTATCTGATCGTGACTTGAAGTTCATGAGCTTCTTTTAGAGAACCTTATGGAAGAAACTCAGCATTAAGCTCATGTTTAGTACTTCTTACCACCCATAAATAGATGGCCAAACCAAGATAGTTGGCAACCTCCTATAAGTTACTGTTAGGAAGAATATACACGATTGGGATCTATACCTACCCGTCATTGAGTTTACTTATAACCGCTTAACTCACAGTTCGATAGGAAGGTCGCCATTTGAGGTCGTCTATGGACTAAACCGGAACTTATCCTTAGATATGGTTATTAGCTCGACCACTTAAGGAGAAAGTTAATCTAACCTACAGTATGCCGAGGAATTCCAGAAATTGTATCAGAAGGTTACTAAACAATTGGAGAAGACTGTAGCTTGATAGAAGGAACAAGGAAGTCGAGGAAGGAGATGATTTATTTACAATCTTAAAGACCTTATCTGGATCCACTTCAGCAAGAAGTGTTTTCCTATAAAGAGGACAAACAAACTATCCTCTAAGTTAGATGGGCTTTATAGGATCCTTAGGCGTATTAATAACAACTTGTATAAACTTGAGCTGCCCGAAGGATATAGCGAGTCCCCTACCTTTAATGTCATTGATTTGACACACTATATACCAGACGAAGAAGAAGGCAAAGATTTAAAGGAAAATCTTCAACAACCCTAAGGAACTGATGGATTGCCAACCATTGACGACCCTCTTACTTGTATGTGCCTCAAAGGCCTTCAGTCTCTCATTAGAAGTGGTGCGAATCGTAACCAAGAATAGACAAGGTTAGTCGTTGGATGGGTCCAAGCTTGCAGAAAGCTTGAAAGAACTAATGGAAGAAAGTGTGAAAGGAATGAATGACGAATGAAACATAAGTAAAACCCACGAATAGCTACAGAAGATGTGATGCATCAATGGGACTTCCGAAGACTTACGGCACAATTCAATATGATGCATGAATTGGTCCGGTGAGGTTATTAGTTACCTAAACTTGCTTAAGGGAAAGGATAAGAGTGATGCTAAACATAAAACAACAGTATTTACATTAGGAAGGGAAAATACTCAAGTGTATTAATGATGATCTAAATCTCCTTACAACTATAAGTACAAGGATATTTATACTCATAAGTTAGGGTAATTTGCTTAAAAAGGAAAAGACAAAAAAGGCATTTCCTAAGAAAGTAATGTATAAGATATAAAAAGGTAAAAATGAATATATAAGAAAAACAATCATTGGTGCAATAGATTCTACACATGATATTGTATATGTGACGATGCTATATTGGCGAGGTTGTTAGAAGATGTGGACAAAAAGTACAGATAGTTGGCTTGTTCGAGCAAGGATGACTTAGTCAATCTAAAGTCTCTCTTTCTTAGCTTTTCGACAAGAAAGATACCGAGTAATTAATTGGCTTGAGTGCAAGTGAGTAATCTTCAATTCGATACACTATAGGAAGATGGGTAATCATACAGCTTGGCATGAAAGGTGACTTAGCAAAGAAGTATTTAACCTCGGTAAGGGTCGGTAGGAATAGAAAAATTTGTTATGCCAGTCTTTCTAGTCTTCAGGCTCGGTTGCGAGTCAAAGCTCAAGTAGCCTGATCCCTATAAAAGAGGATTCTCTCTTGTCAACCTACTAAGGATGAGACACAGTACACGGGAGGATGGTGGGCTAACTCCTTAAGTACTTAGCTTGGATACACCCTGCACTATTCTAATATTTGTACCATTGTTGACCCCTTATGTGCCAAAGTCGACCTATCAAGTGTTAAGGCCCTTGTACCTCAGATCCTTCTCTTTCAATCTATTACATAATGGCATCTCTCATTCATCTCGGCAACTCCTGATACTGCCCGTCCATAGTCGTTACACCATGAACCCAGCTCAGCTGTTGCACCCAAAGATTCCCCAATACAAACCATTGACGAGCTACTGCTTGTCCATCACTTTTTCTAATATTGTTCTATTATTCCTTTTTGTCTTTTGCCTTATTTACCCCTTACGTACATAATAGGAATCCCTTTCTTCTTTATTATTTTTGTAATTTTCCTTATTTATAATGTTGCCTTAGGGACTTACTATAAATAGTCCCTTTTCACTATTGTCGACTAATCTTGGATCCCTTTTAGATGTTGAATATACTTACTCTTGCAAGATATTCCTCTCCAAGCATGTTTTCTTACACTTTTATCTAATCTTACTGAGTAGCTCGAGAATAGTGGCAGGTGGACCTTGACAATAGCTTGTACATCACATTAAGTAAAGTGTTAAGTCATGTTGCATTCATTTATGAGTCATATCCTCTAAGTGACTTCACGTAAGCTATTGTATCACATTTGCTAACCGTTCCATTTTAGCTTTCTTCGATATTTTGAAGGATCCATTTAGTTTCCATTTCCTATGGTAAGTCTTAATGATTATTGAGCTCCTAGGTACATCACTAACTCGATCTTTGGGACATCTCCTTTGATGATCATGGTCCTTTGGTTCGAACACTAAGGAGCTGTATATCTAAACTCCTAGCATTTGAAGCACTTGATCTAGCTCGTCTTCCTCCTAACTCCTTGCCTTTTCTCATATATTTGGGTTGGCACGTCACCATCAGGTTGGCCCTTTTGTTCAATCATGACATTTGTTCATTTGGTTTGCTTGGTACTTAGTAGCTTCCCTAAATAGGTCAGCTTGTCGAGGGTCTAGTCAATACTTAGCTTCTTCTCTATCTCTCCACTTGTTAGGCTATTCTTATAACCTTATCCAATGTGGTGAACTGTTGAAGTTTCACAATATCTCAAATATTACTTCTTACTCTAATAAGGAACTTAGATACTATTCAAGTTGATGGTTCTTCTACTTCATAGCGAATTATGAGTATCTAGAACCCTTGAACATACTTATCAACAATTTATCCTCCTTATCCTAAGTCTTGAAGTTGAGCAAAAGTGTCTTGTAGATATGTTTGGCACAAATCTATTTTTGAGTATCCTTCTCATCTTGAGTCAAGTACTTACTTCTCGGTATCTTTCTTGTCTCCTCATATTCTGAAAGTTCTTCCACCATATGGTGGCATATTTTGAGAACTCAATAGTAACAGTTCTCGCTTTCTTTTGGTCCTCATACTAGTAATAACAAACATATGTTCAACCTTCTCCTCCTAATCCAAATAATTATCTACATACCTAAAACCACTAAAGCTCAGAATTTGAAGCTTCACATGATCAGCAGCTTAGGATGCTCTAACTCGCTCTTCTTCTTCTTTATACTCTTCTTCTTCAACATCATCCAATCTCCCAAGTCAATCTTTCGCCATACTTATCTTTCTACTCCTTTATCTCAAACTTATCGAGCTGAGTTCTGACCTCTAGCAAGTCGAGCAGTTTGTAGGGTATTCTATATGGCCTTAGTAGGTAAGGCCATCGCATGAGCAGCTCTAGTTAAATCAACTAAGAGATTATCCATCTCATATAGTCTTTCATCTGTACTTTTGGGGGTGCCTTAGGATTGTCAACTATGGTAGATAGCACTACTATTGTTATCCTCAATACCAACATTAATACTCGAGTTTGTTGTTTTTCTTTGATACATTTGGTTTCAAACTTCGAATTTGAGATAAAACTAATATTATTCCTCTAAATTAAACAACATACAAACTCTTCACATAGATGTCTAGTTAATCCACAAACACAGCTACTATACTGATGAACAAACTATTACACAGAAACTTACTATTTTTTCGGATATTCGAAATAGGGCAAAACAAAGTATATTCGAGAACAACTACCATATTCTATTACTTACTCAAACACTTTAGTAAGTCTCTTCACAACTTCGACACATTGCTACAATAAGCACTACTTCACACAAAACACAAACACAATTTACTCAAATGAAACCTTTTCTTTGATATAAAGATGATGCGGATCGAGGCTAAGAATGGATAAGGCTGGTTGTTGGGATAGGTCTAAGCTTGCCAAAAGCTTAAAGAAGGTGATGGAAATCCTGTGAAAGAATAGAAAAAAGTAAGATAAGCAAACCTACGAACAACTCCAACGGATAAGATGTACCAGTAGAACTTCTGAGGACTCACAACATAACTTGATATGATGCATAAAAGGGTTCGATGAGGTTACTTGCCACTTAGCTTTACTTAAGAGTTAAGATAAAAGTAAAAAGAGTAAACAAGCTTAATGAAAGCAATGTTCACAAAGTGAGAATATTCAGTATATTGATGATATCATATATGATATGGCCATATGTATAAAGAGTATTTATACAAAAAAAACTAGGGCAATCTACCTAAAATGGAAAAGACTAAAAGGGTATTATCTAAAAGAAGTAAAGAAGTAATGTATAAGGAATGATAAGCGTACAATTGAAAATACAACAAAATGAGCATCTTGTATGGGGGATTCTGTCATATGATTGCTTAGACACGTGGCTCATTGTGGGTAGATGGCTTTTTGGCATAAAAGACAATTTTGTACAATCAGCTTATTTTCTGCTAAGCCAAGGTGTCGAGCAAATAATTCTTCTAAAGTGAATTCACCTTGGATACTTTTAACATGGCTTGGGTTTAGGTTGGCTAAGTCGAGCTGACGTTTAAGTGTAGTTTAGGTTGGCAACTGGAGACAAATGACGAGTATAGTAGGGTTTGGTTCGGTTAGTGCATCAGGTTAGTAGATTGCAACAGCTCGGACTCCTTAGTAGTGAGTCTTAAGGAAAGAATTCTTTTGGCTAGAGTTTCTAGTCCTCAGGCTTGCGTGCAGGTCAAGGGTTCGGCCGTCTGATTCCTATCACTTTTCCTCCCAATCTAGATAGTTATTGATATTTCCAAAACCATTAAAGCTTGGGATTTCAAGCTTCATAAGGTTAGTAGCTCGATGTGCTCGAACTCACTCTTCCACTTCAACATACTCTTCTTCTTTGTCCCCTTTGTTTACTTCACTCAAGTCAATCCTTCTTCGCACATGTTATCCTACTCTTTCACCTCGATTTTATCAAGCTGGGATCTAACCTCTTACGGGCTGAGCAGCTTAGGGAGTATTTTGAATAGCATCAATAAGTCGAAAGGCTAACGCATAAACAGCTCTGATTAGGTCAGCAATCAAATTATCCATTTTGTCAATTTGTTCATTTGTGCTTCTGAATATGTTTTGGGGTTATTGGCCATTGTAGATGATACCACTGTTATCATCTCCAATACCAGCGTTTACACTTGATTCAGTCATGCTTTTCTCAATAGTAGTGCTTCTCATAGAACAACACATGTACAGTTTCTAAATACTCAACTTACTATCTCATAAGAAACACACAACTACTATGTGCTATGTTTTCGCAGCTCAAAATAGAGTACAATAGGGCACACTCAATAGTAAACTACTATGCCTTCTTCTAACTCAAACCACCACAATTAACTCTAGCTCAACCACAACACACTTTACTATAACTAATACTACATACTATGCAGTAATAATTACAGCTAAATAACAACTTACTCACTATGGACCTTCATTTTAATACTAAGAAGATAGAATGTACCAAGAGCAAATGAGGGCGATTGTATCAGGGTGAGTCTAACCTCATAGCAGGCTTGAAAATGAGGGTGAAAATGCACTAAAACAACGAAATAAACAAATAAAGCCCATAAACATGTTCCAAGGATACGACGCACTAAGAAAAACTCCATGGATACATAGAACTAGCTCGATATGATGCACGAGCGGCTTGGTGAGGTCATTCACTACTTTGCCTTACTTAAGGGTTAAGGTAAGAGTAGGGAAAGTAAGTACACTATCTCATGAAAAGAGCAAGTCGTATATTCAATATCTAAGATACATTGTTGTGGCTACATTTACAAGTGTATTTATACTTGAAAAGTTAGGGCATCTATCTAAAATGTAAAAGAAAAAAAGGGTATTATCTTAAATAAGTAACATACAAGGAATAATAAAGGGTATAAATGAAAATTCAAAGAAATCAATGATTGATGTAACAAATCCTTTCACATGGATGTTGGACACGTAGTAGTTGGTCATTAGGGCACTTCTGGCAGAAATAGACAAGTTGTACAATTAGGTTAAGAGTTGCCGAGCAAACTTAGGGTTCTTCTAGGAGATGTTGGCTTGGATGTGTTTTAGGGTCCTTGACACAAGAATTGTCCAGCTAGTAGTCGACACTGGCAGAGTAGAACTGATATTTGGACTAGCCAAATAGTCAGGGAAATATGGATCAAGTCGGTACACAATGGTTGACAGAATTGAAATAGCTTAGCTTGGTAGATGAAGTTGTTCGGCTATGAGGATCTGCTCGGCCTTAATTGGAGGTGGCTAGAACAAGAGAATCTACTTTGTCAGTCCTTTAAGCTCTCGAGCTTAGGCTTGGGTTAAGGGTCCAGTTGCTTGATTTTGATCACATAAAGGCCTTAATCTCTCATGCGACCTTAGAGTTGTTCGAGCCAAGCTTCCGTAAACTCCCAGTTTAGATTAATAGGGTCAATTGAGTTTAAAATTTAGCCTCCGATGGTAACTCTACCACTAGAAACTCGTCCTTCTAGTTCTTTATGGATGAGTTTAGGTCCCTAAACAATTTTTTCCCTAAGTAGTTCTAAATGTATATCTACTCCTTCGATGCCTTCCATAAATAAAAATAATTAAATAGTTGAGGCATGGTTTGTACCACCAAATATTTGCAAAAGGCTTAGAATGCCTTTAATATCTACCATCCATTAGGTAAGATTTGAGCGGGGTAGTATTGATGGTAATCGAATAGCTCCCTCTCAAACTTAATGAAAGGGAGGTACATCCCATGCTCCAAGCACTTTTCATGCATCACAAAGTGCCTCCTTGATAATAGTGGCACTCTTTCCTCTTGTCATGGTAACCATACCACCAAGCCAGGAAAATTTCCTATGATATAATTACTTAAAACATAGTTTACTGTAGTTGGCTTGCTCTTGCTTATTTGACTACTTAAACACCTATAATAACCTGGCTTATCGAACAAATCAACGAGCTATAGTAAATGATCATAAGGGTAGACATCACAAGGAAGGGCCCTTATTAGACTTGCCCTACCTAACTCCTTTGACCTCCTTCTTAACTCCTCATCTAATCCTACCGGCATAGATGAAACCTCTTTGTCCGCTGTCTTGAGGGGGGTATCACTCTTAGTAGCCTTTGAATCTAGTGGCGTTAGTTCACATCGTGATAAATGGACGTGTGGCTCACCAGCACTTATTTTAGAGTTAGTCGACATTTTCGAATATGCTCAAGAAAGAAAAGCCAAGAAACTAAGAAAGTTGGTTGACGAAGAAGGAAGTGAAGAAGAACAGAGTATTTGTGGCAAGAGAGTAAGATGTCGAAGTTGTAGAAAGTGTTTAATAGACCCTCTTTTGAGGTATTTATAGGCTTAAGGCTTAGGAGATGCACTGACTATTATGGGCATCCATACCATTGCAATCCCCTCAATGCGTTATGATGTGGACACATGGCAATGGTTTCAATCGAACGACTGTAATCAAACGATAATACAGCTGCAGCTGCATGTGTTCTTGTATAAATATGATAGTTGTCATGTCACATTAACTATGCTTTGGAAATGCGTGCCAATACAGGGATTTGAAAAGGTTAGCTTCCTTATGAAGTTTGATCAAGGTCTTTTCGGCTTCCCTATCCACCATGGCATCGCCTCAACACAACAACTTAGGAAGTGCTCAACGTAGACAAGGTGATTCAGTTCAGCTTTACCAGTGCAACCTCAACTTTGACTACTGTAATTGCATGGTGCCCTTACTCGACCACCTCCTTTGCTTAGCACTTCATATTGCTCAAGGAGGTTGGTCCCTTTGATCTCCAACTTGACACTTAAGTATTCAGCTCGGCCTATGTAAGCTTAGATCACTTTATGTGGTGTCTCCTTAGATTGGACCCCAATCATGTTATGTTAGCCTATTCTCTTTAGATGTGTCTTCTCAATACTCCAGATCACCTAGCTAGCAAGAGAGCTTTAGGCTCAGCTTAGTGAGCCCATCTATTTTCTCTTTTTACTACCTTGACAGTCATGTATTGATATGACATTTTAGACCTAAGCCTCTCAAGTTAGTACCGACCTGATTGGCCTCATAGCCCTACTTGAGTTAACATATTTGACCCCATTGTACTCCTAGCCAACCTTAGACCAAGCCTATCAAATGGCTTGCCCAGTTGTCATAGACCCACAACAGTTAGCAGATAACAGGATAAGGCTTAAAGAGTTAGTTACCACCATTAGCCAACAAATCTGGATTATGTTGGATAGCACACCCCTAATACCTATGACATGCGGATGTGACAAAGTGCTTCTATAGGTCCCTTAACTTTCGGTTGCCCTCCTTTATAAATACTAAACAACATTCCAATAGTAAACCACTTGGAATTTTTGTATACTTCACCTACTTAACATCATCTTTGCATCCTTATTCTCTACACATACAAAGCATTAACTTAAGAATCAGAGTAATCACACTAAATAACACATCGACACCCTTCACTATGCATTGTTTTGTAGGCACATTACACAAACGCAAAGTCTAAATTTCCTAATACTCTATCAGAGATATCCTATAGACAACACACACAATTCCTTTTCTTTAACTTAGGTAGTTTCATCTAAAGTTTGATATCTTAATGCTCAATAGTTTTGATGATTCGTGTTATTACATTGTGTTTCGTTTTTGTATCTAAATTGGTTTGAGTCCTAAAAACCTAAACCCTGTGACACGACTTATTTATTAATTGTATACGAAAACCTAAACCCATGATCTAGCATATCTCCTATTTGGATTGAACCCATTTATATCAAGACTAATAGTATATGTTATCATGTCATATCTCGTTTATCTTAGGTTTGATATCAGTTATTAATAAAAATGTTATAATTAAATTTATAAAATATTTATAGATACAAAAGGGAAATAACAATAATGATATTTCAATTTTACATAAATAAATAATATAGTATCTTTATATTTAATATAAACTTACAATACGAACAAAAGTCCTAATAAAGTAAAACCTTACCAAATATAGAAATCTAAAAATTTAAGATATATAATATTACTAAATTAAGTGGAATCATTGATTAAATGGATATTAATATTACTATCAATGTTGATTTCTAAATTTATTACATTATGTATTGGATTTTCAAGGGAAATGGTCAATGAATTTATATATGAGTTTGTAATTTTTTTGTCCATTTAAACTACGATATAGCAAGAAGAGTATATAGCATTACTAAATTTAAGTTACATAATATTATTAAATTAAGTAAAATCATGACTTAAATTGATATTAGTATTACTACTAGTTATCACATTATCTGCTGGATTTTCAAGGAAAATAGTTAAAGAAAATAGTTTCTAATTTAGAAAGAAATGATTTGTATAATAAAATGCAAATATGAAAGAATATGTAATGTGTCTTATGTCCCATGTCTCGTGTTTGTATGTGAAAGCTTAACTTGAACCCAAAATGAATTTAGTCATGTTTAAACGAGTTTGGCTCGTTTGTATCTCGTGTTAAATTTTTTCATATACTAATCCATTTAAATAGTGTTATGTCATGTTTAAATCTATCGTATCTAGATCCTAGATTACTAGCCCTAACAATCAACATAATTTTTATGCAATTAAGCTCTTATAAAATAGTTATTTTAAAGTATTTCCTTCTCCTACTTTAGTCCGATATGATAAGTAAATGGTATATTATAACCTTTTCTAATAGTAGTCCATTCAATTAATAAGGAGAGGGTTATCTAGAGACTGTGATGCAGCATCTTAGTGTTATGGTGCATTTACTTCACCAAATAGAATAACCATGTAATGTAATTTTTTTTTATTCAAAATTGAATATATTGATAATAGATATTATAATGTTTAATTGAATAAAACACACCAAAGGAATTGAAAAGTAATACAATGGCGAATAACTATTTTACTCTCTTTTTGTTTTCTCGTTACCCTCTCCATTGTAATGTCTTCTTTATGCATACTATTACTATCAACCTTTTTTTTTTTTTTCCATATTATCATCTTTTCCATCAATATCCTCTCCATCTTTAGTCAAGCACATGAAGAAAGATTAAAAAATTTTCAATTTTTATGTAATGAAGAAAGATTTGTTCATAGTATCATTTTCTTTATCAAAATCTATAGTTGAAATTGCAAGGACCAAATTGAAAAAAACACTCCCTCTCCACTATGGTCAAAACCCATTCTTAACTTCTCTTTAAAATACATCTTTATATGGTGAAAATCGAAGCATAAGGATGGTAGTGATAAGTTTCTAATTGTTTCAAGATTTAAGAAAATCAAAACTTTATCCTTTAATCATCTCAAAACACAATCAATCGAGAAGCTTTAATTCGCCGTTAGTAGTTCTCGTGAAAATCTTACCATTGCTGCATTTGAACCTATTTAAAATGGTAGAGAGAGAGTTTAATTATTGTTGTTGAAAAAGAAGGATTAGTTAGGATTGTTGGTTGGTGATCGAAGAAAAATCTTTTATTCATCAATAGTTTACTTGGTGCTTTGTTGTGGAGGATGATATAAGGAAAAAAAAAAAAAGAGGGTGGTGGAAGACATTTTACACTAAATGGCAATTCTTTTGTCTAAGTAATGAAATGGGATTTAGCATTTTCGTGGAATAGTAATTCCTTATAAAATCATTATTGCCATCAAAATTGAACTAAATGTCGTAACAACAATTCCATAAGGAATAGGGGGAATGGAATAACTATTATGATTGAATGAATGTGTTGTTAATGTTTTGTTTAAGTAAAATTACTAGTTTTGTAAGTTTTTAGACCTTTAATTTTTTCTAATGTTCCTTTTCATAGTGAAACTTCATTTTCTTTTTTTCACCATGAATGAAACTTTATTTTTGAAATGACATTTTTGTTTGTAAAGAGGAAAAGAAAAATGAAAACTTCTGGTGGTTTTACATTTTTCAAGTTTATGATTCTCTAGTATGACTCAATGGGACTCAAAAGAACTAGTTCAAATTGGCTTTTTCCCTAATTATAAGAATTTCCTAAGAATGAAAAAAATTGAGGAAAGCAAAAAGAGCTATTTATAGCTATCGTTTTTGTGGTAAAGTTTGATGAAAATTTCAACAAATATAAAAGAGACTACTTATTTTTCCTTAATTTTGACTTTAGAAGGTTAAAAAGCTAAGAGTAAGTCATGAAAATATTGACTTAGAAAAGTACCAACTCTTAATTAATACTTTAGATAGTAACCGCCAATTACTATCTAAAGTGTTAGTTACTATCTAGAGATTGAAAAGCTGGAAATGGGTTATGAAAATATGGAATTACAAAAAGTGCCAGACAACCTAAATGTGATCGAACATCATAAATGTATTAGTTATTATCTAAAGGTGTCGGCTACTAATGAAGTTAGGTTTTTAAAAGAGAGCTAGGTATCCTTAAGGGGTTAGTTTAGTGGTTAAGGTATAAAATATACTATAACAAATCGTATAAAGTTTTGGATTTAAATCATATTATAAATGCTTCTTGAGATACCTATATAGTGTAAGCTATTCTTATCCAATGTATAGATCTCATAAGGTGGTTTATGTGCTTGAAGATAGCAAATCACAATATGATCGTGCTCTTATGTTAATAGCCGGCCTGAACATCTTAAATATGCCGGTTAAAAAGAGAGCTAGACCAAGATGGATGTGGACATCTAAAGGTGCCATTTATCAATGAAACTGGGTTTAGAAGGGGCCTCCACAATCTCAACCAGCCTAGACATCTAAAAGTGTGAACTATTAATAAGACTGGGCTTGAAAGGGGCCTTAACTACCTAAATGGGTCTACACTTCTAAGATGTAGAAGGAACGAAACATCAAAGGGAACAAAAATAAAACAAAGGAGAAGAAGGAATAAAACATTTAAAGGGTAAATAAAGAAGGAAAGGCCGAAGTTTCTTGTAACTTGAGTGCATTAGCAAATAAAAAAAAAATCACCATATCATACTGTCATTTTCTGATAACATTACGTAGAATTTGGCCAAACTTGGTTAGGTTGGGCTCATTTGCTACTCAAATGTTAAACTGACCCATGGCTTTGTCTATCCAGAAATTCATGCATGGAAAGAAAAAAAAAAAGAAAAAACACTAAAATATAAAACATAACCCTGCGAATTAGAGGATTGCCCTCTTACAATTACCGAAACGGGGACACAAAAGGGGTTTGCGCGTAAATCCTGGTTGTCTATTTTATTTTAACCGAACAGTCGCCAGTCATCCCACCCAAGAGATTCTTCTTGTCTTTCCACCACCCTTTCCTGCCTATAAATAACGCTTTCAAAATCACAGCAGCACCAGATAACTCTCTCTCTCCTTAGCTCGGTGTTCAGTCAGTGAGACCCAGCTAGATCTAGATCCCCACCTGCATTCTGAGGTAATCAACTTTCTCTCTCACACCCTAAACTCCATATTCGGTCATCCGCAAACCCCACCCCTTTTTTTGGTTAAGTTTATTTGATTTAGATTTATTATGCTCTTTCTACGATAGCTACTAGGAAGTAACCGCTTCTATTTTAAGTTCATGATTTGTTCTTCGTGGCTTTAAGATTCTGGGTTTTATGTGATTTCGTAGTACATGTACTGGGATATACAAAAAGACACACCCCCCCACCCCACCCACCCCCCCCACAAAAATAAAAGTCATCACTTGTCTAGACTTTTGCATATAAGTCTAGGATGACGCATTAAATATAATATCAAAAGGCTAGCATTTTTTGGTTGTGCAACGTAATTGTATATTCAGTTGGATGCATACGAATATCTTGAAGCAAATGCGGGAGAAAGTCCTTTTTTTTTTACTTGAAACACGAAACAAATCAAATATGTTGAGATTGAGTAACTGGTCGGACTGTAATTACCATGTTTGATCTGATCCTTTGCATGCAGATTTGGTAGTATTACGAAGTGAACATGTCGAGGAGGCCAGTGAGTTTGTCACGACGTCTTGCAGATGGTGGAAGCATTCCTTTCGTGGGCGCTGTGCAATCAAAAGCACGTTCTTCCCCTTTACTCTCCATAGGGCTTGTCGTCCTGGTATGAGTTGCAAATTTAGTACTTTCCTGTTCTAAGCTGCACTATCCATATATGGTGGGGTAATTTTAAAATTGCTGAACAACTTATAGGGTACAATCCTTCTCATTGGATATTCTTATAACAGATCAGGTAAGTTTTTTGTCTTTAATGCACAAATTAATTAGCTTCTCTACCCTGTAAATCAGGACTTGTTCTCACCGCACTGAATTTTCTATCATGACTATTTGGAAAATTTTTTACTAACAAATTACACTTGTAAATCTTCATTTTAGCAATAAAAAACAATGAAAATACTTGAAGGTAAACCTTGAAGGATGAAAGATTTTGAACAAAACATTCCTCTCTTTCTAAAGAGCTCCTTGCTCCCCTTATTTGGTTTGTGTGGCAGGTGGATCACTCAGTGATAGAGAGGCTCTAAGCAAACTCGAAGGTAAACCTTAGAGTTTTGAATCCAAGTGTTGAAGCTCAGAGAAAATTCATAAAGCAGAAACTTAACAAAAGAGGATCATAAGGATTATTTTTCTCTCATAATCACTATGATATTTAATGCCAATTCTTGGTTTATGAAGCTCATTGTTACTACCTTAAGCTATTATATCATGCACTACAGCCTTAGTCTCATTTAATTCTATCTTATTTAGTAAGAGCAACATAGAGTTTACATTTCCCAAGTCTTGGAACAAAATTGGAAACTTCATGTATCTAAAGATAGTAAGCATGTGACTGCACAATCTTTACTTTTCACATGATTATCGACTCTGCTTTTCCCCCATTGTGTGTGTCTACTGTTTTTTATGAAAATCCATTTTTATATATCATGGATTTGCATAAGCTTCTTTCGTTCTGACCTAATAAATAACGTTGGAGATATCATCAAGCATAATCTTCTTCCATTGTCACCTAGTAAGGAATATCAGAGAATCATCAATCCTGTAAACTTTGTTTGGTTTGTTACAGAGATTTTTGTCTATTTTCATCAGTACTGATAATGCTTACTACAGCTTGTTATTGAGATTTATTGAAGAATCCAGAAGGGGTTCTAGGGTTTCTATGAGGAACTTAGCTTTCTGCATCATTGTGTTAAAATAGTTGTTAAATTCTGTTTCCTATGGACACACTTCTAACACTCATCATTTCACCTTGATTCTCTTCTTCCATCATAAAGTTGGTACTAAATTTGAAACCTAAAGTTTATCTTTACTAGTGTATCATCAAAATGAGCTTGGTGAAAAGCTTTTTCCATTTATTCCCTCAACACTCTGGTGCGTATGCATCTTACCTTCTGGAATCAGGAAAAAGACTAATTATAATTGGCAAATTTTGCCTGTCACATAAATCTGTTGCAGTTAGTGTATCATGCACATTGGAGGTTCTGAGAGCATTACCTATCCTGAAGAAAGTATATGGTGACAGCATGCATAAATTATTGCATGTTGGCCCTGACACTTGCTCAGTTGTGTCTCAATTGCTGAAGGAAGAGGATACCGTAGCTTGGGGTGTCGAACCATATGACATAGAGGATGCTGGTGTTAATTGCAAGAGTCTTGTCCGCAAAGGCATTGTGCGGGTAGCAGATATCAAATTTCCTCTACCTTACCGGGCAAAATCTTTTTCACTGGTCATAGTGTCGGATGCAACGGACTATTTATCCCCTAAATATCTCAACAAAACAGTCCCGGAATTAGTGAGGGTAGCTGCAGATGGTGTTGTTATTTTTTCTGGTAAGCATTTAACATATAAACTGCTCTTGTTTGGTTAAAAAAAAGAAAAAGGACAAAAAGAAAAAGTCAGAAGTCTCCTGAGATGGTGACTTTTTCTTCTGATCTTGGTGTACTTTTAGCTTTTCCATCTGTTCTACTTGCTGTGTTATGGAGTCTTTTAGATTTTATTGGTCGAGGCTAGAGTCTAAACTTTGATCAATGATCATTAGCCCAGTCCGGTATATATCCAGTTGGTATTTTCACTTTACCAGTTGCTTTAATCCATAGAGATAGATCTTAAGTTTTAACACATAGATTAAATCCTTTTAGGACTATATCTGATTGCAATAAAAACAGAAAAAAAAGCTTCCTTGTGCTACCATATTTCTTACAGTTGGCATATTTCCTGAATATTCAAGTTAATAACATACTGCAGCAGATTTGCTTAATGCAATGATGTCTACTGAATTCTGAAACTGGTGCCATCTTTTGTAGGATATCCAGGTCAGCAAAGAGCAAAGGTTGCAGAATTATCCAAATTTGGTCGTCCAGTAAGTGATTAGAAGTCCTTTTGCATCTGCTTATTTACATCACTGTTAATAAATTGGTCAACTTCCCCCTCAAAATTTTTAGAGCATCATTTTTTTCACTTTTCTGGAATGTATTGCTTAGCAACTTTTAGATGGATTGAAACATTTTTCAAAACGGTTTCACTAATATGGAGTATGATTGAGAGAATTCATATAAAATCCTAGAAATAGATGTGCCAGGTGGTGTGGTAATTTGTGTAATGTTTATGTAAAAATGCATTAATTTACATACGTTGATTGGGACTTGACTTTAGCCAAGAAAAATGTACGTTAGAGCATACAAAGATGAAGCACTAAGTTAAATATCAGATTTTGAAATCAAGAGCGCTCATTTAGTGGCTTCTTGGTATCAAATTGATCAGTAATTACATTACCTGATAACTCTTTTTAATCCTGAGATACTTGCCAGTTTAACTTCAAAGTTGAGAAATCAACCACATTTTCCTTAGTATAAATAATAAAACTTCACTGTCTTCCCCTGAGGCGACAAAAAACATTACAATCTACACTGAGCATTGTTATGTAGGCCAAATTGCGGAGCTCATCTTGGTGGATCAGGTTTTTTGTCCAAACTAAGTTAGAAGAAAATGAATCTGCCACGATTAAGTTTGAGCAGGCTTCCATCAAGAGGTCGTACAAGCCAGCTTGCCAAGTTTTCCATTTGAAGTCCTTACCCTGAGATGAGACTGGAATGCAATGGTCATGTCTATGTTGCCTCTTCGGCATAGCCACAGTGGAGACAACTTCAATGCCGAGTGCCCAAAGGGCCATCTGAAAGTGTTTTCCACCGACACCACTACGTCTATTTATAGATAATGATTTTTAAATTAACATTCGGATCTGGAGGAGGTTAGGGAGGCATACAAGTGTTGGGTTTCCTTCGTATAGGGTTCTTTCATGCAGGCTACTGTTTTATATTTCCAGAACTGTTGCTTCTTCTTGTATTTCCTTTTCCTCTTTTTTCTTCTTCTTTTTTTATTGTTCAACCTTGGGATTTTTGTCTAAAGTAAACAGTTGATGAGAATTTAGTAGAATTCATTGGTATTATGGCATCTCTTATAAATTTTGTGATTAGATTCCTGGTGCTGTAACTTCGGTGATTGCAAAGTTACTGATTGCACATATAATATAACTGCTTTGGTGTTTGATCATTACAAATTATTTAGGTTTTAACATTTCCGTGAGTCGATGTGTTCAGCTGTCACTGCTTCAGTCGTATTCGATGTTGCAACTCCTCGCAGGTACGTATCAGCTGTGCGTCTTTCCTGTACTCGCTTGGAATGCCGCCTCTTACTGGAATATTTTTACGGTCATGGGATCGTGTCCATGTTTATCTCATTATTGATTTTTGCTTTTTAAAATCTAAATCATTGGACAAACTTTTTCAAAGTTTAATGGTTCAAAGTTTTAAATTTTAAAATATGAAAATAAATGATGAAATGCAGAAAGGGGTCAGTTCTATTCTTACAGCTCATAAATTAATTCATAAGGCCTGATGCCTAATGCGTATTATCTAGCCCTACAAGTTAAGGTAACTCCTGATTTTTTTTGGTGTGGGGGTGGCGTGGTGGTGGGGGCGGTAATATTGAGTGGTAAACTCGGAAAAATAAAAATAAAAACTAATTTTGTTTCTGCTTTTATCTGTTTTTCTCTTTATTTGTTTTTATTAAAATACTACGGATTGAGAACTTTGTAATAAAATGGATAAAATGTATGGAAAAATTAAGCCGCTATGAACTTTTTTGAAGTTAATATTAACTTGTTGAAGTTTGTCATACGTAAAAAGAATAACGTATGAAAGAACTATATACAAAGCACTATATAGGAACTCTTTGCTACATGTGCTCTAATGAAATAAATAAGATATAATATTATATTATGATTAAATCACACATTGAGTGATTTACTCAATATATATATATATATATCTGTTTGTGTATGTATAGTAAGACATCATATTCTAATGTATTAAATTTAATATGCTGTATAGATATACATTACTAATAATACATCATGAACTATTTCTTTTTTATTTTTATTTTTTATTTTTCCAAGATATTATGAATAACTTTGAATGTATGTAAATTTATGCAACCTATAATGCATAAATTAAATGTAACCTTGCTGATCCCTTTGTAATCTTATAGTAATTTATCAATCCCATTAAAATCTAATAATAGAATATGATCTTTCAATAAGATAAATCGAGCATGAATTCTTCTTCCCTAAATTGTAATGTTTTTAGAATTTTAATAAATGGTGCACATGGTCGCTGTGTATCTCTGTATTGCAAAACTTAGGTTGCAAAGAGATATAAGTCAAAATATCGTAACTTGTTAGCTGGTTATGATGATCAAAAGGTAGTATGCTATCCATTTAGAGCAATTACCTAATTATATTGCAACATATTAATTTAGGTTCTGTTAGACTTAGTTCTTAAGTTAATGATGTGTCTAACACGACTAACATAAAAATTCTGATATGATTTATGGATTTATTAACTTAAGAATCACCATAATCAATTACAAATGTAAAAGTTTGATAAGATTCACAATATAATAGCTATGAGTTACTAAATTCTATTAATCTTTATTAGAAAATGATAAAGAGAGTGTTTGAGATAGAAGTGTTTACTTACAATTAAAAGGAAATGAGTTTTTATATTAAGTTAACCTTAGAAGACAACATAAAACACAAATTAAGGAAAATAAAAGGAGAAGTTACCCTGGAATTTGAAAGAACTGCTCAGCCGGTCCGTAGGAGTAGTGTCGGACAGTGTACTTTGGACCCTTGCGGGCATTCTGTTTGCAACACTGGCAAGCTCGCATGTGGGTAGACTATTTGGGCGGTTGGAGTGGCCCCAGATGCCAAGCTTCTATTTGAGACACTAGCAGGCTGGTGTTGGGAGGGATCGGCAGGCCAGTCTTTAGGCGTCCAAGAGAAAAGCCTATGTTCGCTGCCCCGGCTTAACAGTAGAAAGAAAACCGTTCATCCGATGCTTCATCTTCCCTCGCAGTTGATAACTCTTGTTTTGATGAGCCAGTCGAGGATGTCGGGTGTCTCATGGCAAACCTGAGCTCACCAAACTCTGATGCTAAGTTTGATTCCCTTCATCCGCCTGGGTTGCAAACGATTCTCCCCTAAATACAAAAAGAAGCAAAAGAATTCAATGGAACCAAGCTTTTTTTCCCTTCTCTAACACACTCTTATCTCGTCATATTGAAAAATCATAAAAAATAAACTGTAGAATTGATGAGTTGGTTTGAATAAATCAACATCTAAAATCACTTTTAAATGCTTTTAAAAGAACGAATCTTCATGATAAGAGTAAATTTTTGTTTACAATACTTCATATATTATAAAAAATAGTAAAAATTATAGAAGTCGGTGTTTTAATGTAATTTGTAGAAGAAAATAAGTTAACAAGATGGTAATTAATACAAATTCAAAGTTTACTTATGTTTTCTCATATGAATCTTCTGTCTCCAGTTATTGGACATCCTATTTCCGCGCCAACCCAAGATATGCTGGTTGGTCATATGTTTTTAATTTTTTTTAAGTGGATGAAAAATTGAAAATAATACCCCTTTTTTTCCCCACTTTTCTCTTCATATATGTTTATTATTATTATATTAATTTTTTTTATCATTATATGCATATTTTTTATAAAATTAGTATTGTTTTTATAATTATATTTAAAACATTCAATTCAATTAATTGTATTAGATTTATATTAAGTCAACAATTTGATGACTGACACAAAAACAGGGACGATTCTATGTCCCCATGACTAAACAATTATAGTATAAATCCCTACACAAATTAACGGTCCCAGGTTTTGTTCTCCCTTCTCGGTTCAACTTGAATACTAGAAAATGCGCTTCACACAGAACTGAACGTCCTCAACCTCCCATATCCATGGCTACTGGACGATCCAAACCAAACTCACTTCTTCCCTTACTCTCTCTCCTCTGCTTCGTCTCTATCTTCTTCGCTCTCTCCGTCTTCAGAAAAACCTCCCCTCTCACTTCTCAACAAACTTACCAAACCCTCGAACTGACCCAATCCCAGCCCCACCATCCGTTTCTCTCTACTCCGTCCTGTAACTACTCCATCGGGTCGTGGATCTACGACCCGGATTTCCAATTCTCAAAATATGACAGCACTTGTAAGGAGATCTTCAAAGGCTGGAATTGCATTGCCAATAATAAATCCAACGGTCGTGATTTGACCAAATGGAGGTGGAAACCTCAGGGTTGTGATTTGCATCCGTTCGATCCTGTTAGGTTTCTTCAGATGCATAGGGACAAGAACATCGGTATGATACTATACTCATTTAACAAGTATTAGTTTAACAATAAGGCATTTATTTTTGCATAAAGCTCATTTCATATTGGAAAGTAATGTTCTACACAAAGGGGTGTAGTTATTTCTTGGTGAAAAAAAAGTATCTTCAGAAGTTATTTATGGAATGCCATTCACTCTTGATACTGTATCTAGTCATTTCTGGTGCTGTATCTATGCATAGGCGTTTTTGAAGTTATGGTTAATGTAAATGGGTCTTATGACATTGCTTCACCTAGAAGCCAGAGGTACTTCTTCGGGTATTTTTTAACCGAATTTCCAGTGCCTTTCCTTGTTAAAGTTACATATATATGCTGAATTTTGTAAAGAAATCCAAATTCCGCTGACTTAAGTCAAGCTTAATTAATAATGTAGCTGGTTCAGTGGTTTTCAAATGTTTTTACTGATAACGTCTTTTTGATTGAGCCAATAAACTATTTGAATATCTATATATGTGCTAGGGAGGAAACCGTGAAGGAATAGACCCAATATATGCAGATATTTACCCTTATGTTAGCAAAAATATAGTTTGTTGTTTTGGTTGACATTATGTGTAGTGCAACCAATGACTTTCCAGAACTACATTTGATGTGCTTTTCCTTCCTTAAATGCGGTTATCATCTGTGTTGATGTCCTTTAAATGAAGGTTGATGTTTTTCATAATATTAGTATTTCCATCTTGAATTTAAAATTAATGAAAGGAATATCACATACTCCGACAGTTCTGATTGGAAAGATAATGCTAACTGAGTTGGCATCAACATAATTTTGCCATAATAACCGCATTTTATGGTGCCACATGACCCGGCTTTGTGATTTTTGTATAGAACTATGGGCATATCTATTGATGCTTATATAAATATATGGCTGTATGTATCTGCATACATGTATGATAGAAAAAAGAAGAGCTAAAATATTTGGAACTCTTTTCTTTTACCTATGCCCTCAGTCTGTTTATTCCTGTTGTTTCTGGTCTCTTGTGCTATTTGGATCTTATGGATTTTCAACAGTGTAGGATTTATTGGGGATTCACTTAATAGGAACATGTTTGTGTCATTTTTCTGCACTCTGAAACATGTTTCCGATGAAGTGAAGAAGTGGCGTCCTGTTGGTGCTGACCGTGGGTTTACATTTCTTCAGTATAACATGACTATTGCTTATCACCGGACGAATCTTTTGGCTCGATATGGTAGGTAAGCTGCATGATGCAATAGTATACTCAAGCTGCTTAGATGTGTTTGGTTTGCTCTCAAAGTTTCAAAAATTACCTTCTTTTCTATAGTTGTCTATGTTCTCGTTGTGTACTGAAACCTAAATTCTCTAAGCTCAGTAGCTGAAGATGGTTCATTTGTATCTCTTCTGACATTTGTTTAATTATGTTTGATAAGAATTAGTAAATTGTCAAACTACAGTATGAACAATGCAGCTTTCCATGGCAGCTACCTAGCTGAAAGATAATCAAGTTGGAAACATGGAGCTATACTTGCTTTTATCCAACTTCTTTAGAGGGATAAAAACTCTAATTCCAGTTTCATTTGCTCATATGGATAATCCCAGAAAAGGAAGTAATTTTTGGAATTATGTATGTACACTATTTATTTTTTCACCTTATATTAAAGAGTGCAGAAGTTAGTTACCAAAGAAAAAAAGGGGAAAAAAAAGCCAGAAGTTGACAGTTAATAAAGGAGAAACAGGAAGTATGTATGGGTTGATTTGGAGCATATAAGGGTGTGTTTATAAAGGATTGCTTAGAGGAGATATTTAACTTACTACATCAGTATCCCAAACAACCAATTCTTTTAAACTCCCATTCACTTTATATGGTGGTGTTTAATCAAAGTTGTTTAACTATATTTTTAAGTTTTGTAGGTCCCATTTTATTACTACTTTTTTAAATTAATACATAAAATATTATTTAAAAATTAATATGAATAATTATCCTATTATAATAATATTTATTTAATTTAAGAGAAAAAAAATGTGACAAAAGCTAGAAAAGGCCAAAAGGCCATGGCCATTAATTAACTCCTGACTATTTGTCAAACAAGTACTGGTGACATGCTAGGCATCTGGGTACTTTTAAGCACCAGCTGTTGCTTGTTGATTATAAGCAAATATAGGGTGTTTGACACGGGAGTTCATGCCAATCACCCCTTATAAACACACTCAAATGGCTTGCCAAATAGGGACTAAGGCTTTGAATTGCATGGACATAAATGCATGATGAAAAATAGGTGGTTTTTTGGAGATTGAGTGAAATGTGTGAAAAGGTGTGCCAACATTTAAAGCAGTTGTCTTTTTAGTCATTCGAACTTCTCATCCTCAGTTGACGATACATAGACTAATATAGATAAATGATGATATTGGAGTTTAGACTTTTGGTTTTTGATTAGTGATAAATTGACTTTGCATTTGTATTATGTACCTAAAGAGAGAGGAGAAAGAACAAGAAAAATAAGTGATTTCAAGGTAAGTTAGGTGATCGGGCAATCTGTAAGCATGTTTCTGAAGCTTTTTCTTTCCTTCCTTCCTTCTTTCTTTCTTTCTTTCTTCTTCTTCTTCTTCTTCTTCTTCTTCTTCCTCTGTTTTTCTTGCTGTTTTAATTATGTTTCTGAAGCTTTAAAACTTAATCCTCTGCTTCAATCATGCCTTTGCACTCCAGCTTATCAGATCTTTCTTTCATTTTTGGGACAATCAATAGCTTCCTTATGTAAAAATTGCAGGTGGTCACCTAATGCTGCTGGTGGCCAGTTGGAATCTCTTGGATATAAGGATGGTTTCAGGGTAGATGTGGACACTCCTGAAGCAACATGGGCTAAAGCCATAAGCTTTCATCATATTCTAATATTTAACACAGGACACTGGTAATTTGCCTTGTGAAACTTGAATTTTCCAAAATATAAGTTAGTGTGTTTAAGCAGTTACTGGCTATTAATAAAGCTTTTGGAGTCAATGATGTTGCATGATGCATGCTGGCTAGTTGTCTGATTTATTTATTTCTTAAGACATATCGTCTTTAAGGTCATTTCTCCAGTGTCTCTTAAATTTATTGCAGCAAAGCATTAACTGAAAGAAAGTCTATGCAAGAAAGGAGGGTTGTCTAAATTTGCTTTTGGATTGTAATACTTAGTAGAATGGAGCAACATTAAAATTGCTACCTGAACTTTACCTAAAGTTTGAACTTACAAAATTTCATAATCAATCAAACTTTTATTTATTAAATTTTTTACCTCACCTTTAATCATCAACACATGTATTTTTTGACGAATGAACAGTTGTCACATCATCATTTTAAAATTGATAGATGTAGTAAATATGAATGGTAAAAATTTGATTGGGTATTGATATTCAATAGCTTTAAACTTTAGTTGTAAAATATGACAAGTAAAAGTTCAAATATATATGATATTTAGCAGCTTTAAGTTTCGGGTGTAAAATTAAAAAAAATACTGAAAGTTTGGGTAGTATTCTTGACATAATCCCTAGTAGGATTGGCATGACAGAAATATTGTTATTTTTGTTGTTGTAGCTGATGGGTTCATATAATGGGTAATGATCATTTCAAATGAACCCTGTTGATCTATGTTAATGTGGACACTCTTCTTGCATTTCATTGCTGATGATCTCCCTAGCTGCTCAGAATTTCTTCCTCGGGTCTTTTTATGAGTATGAATTCAGGGAGAGAAGTGTCATAATTTGATGTTTTTCTTTTCCCTAAACTTGTAGACCCGGTTGCTTCTATCCATTCCCGATTTAATGTTAAGTTTGCTGGTACTTCTTTTTTTTTTTTTTATAAATTATATCTGATGTTATATTTTGAATAATGTTATTACTGTTAGGTGGTGGGCACCTTCAAAGTTTGACCCAATAAAGTCACCCATGCTTTTCTTTGAAAAAGGTCAACCTATCATCCCTCCTATTTCACCTGATGCTGGCCTAGATTTGGTTTTGAAGCATATGGTACAATGCTGAACCTTTCTAGTAGCTGCACTTTTTCAGTGTTCATCGTGCTTGCCCATTATGCATATGCAAGTTATACAATCGAATGTCTTTGAAATATCAAAATCATTTGATTTTATGTCTATTTCTCAGATAATTTCTTCAGATAATTGTTGATCGAACTGCATATACCAGCTTATTATTTTTTCTGAAAAAATTGATTAATACTGGATGATTGTATTATTCAACCTATGTAAGTGATAAAATTTACAAGAAAATTGTAATTGCAAGGAACCTATTCCAGATATAAAATCTACCAAACCCAAGATGTTAACAACAAACAAAACCTAACCATACATGCTTTAAATCTAAGTCAATGTTAAATTTACTCAATCCTAGTATCTAGAATATATATGAATTTCTACACTTCCTTAAAGTTGGTGCATAGATATCTATCATGCCCAATTTCCTAGCTAGTCTTTGAATGTAGATCTAGCTAAGCCTTGTGAGGATATCTGTCACTTGCCGTCAATAAGGTAAGTATTGCATGCATGTTAGATCTTCTTCAGCTTTTCTTTAATCAATGCCTGGCAATCTTGATATGTTTTGTTTGGTCATGTTGAATTGGGTGGTTTGCTCGCTGATTGTAGCTTTGTTATGAGAAAAGCTTCATTGGAATGTCTAGTGGCTGCCTTAGAATCATACAGATGAGCCATAGTCCTATATTTTGCTTCTGCACTACTTTGAGTGAAAATACCTTGCTTCTCACTCCTTGATCCTCCATTTAACGAAGTTTCCCCTATCATAAGAACAATATACAGAGGTTGATCCTTGATCTACTATAGATATTGCCCAATCTGCATCAGTAAAAACCTATGTAGTTCTTTTATCATTCTTATTAAACAATAACCCTTTAACTAGTTGTCTCTTCAAGTACCTTATTACTATACATAACATTCATGTGTCCTAATAAGGAAAATGCATGAACTGGCTCACAACACTTACTGCAAATTCTATGTCTAGTTGAGTGTGAGATAGATCGGCTTTCTAACAAATCTCTGATAATATGTTTGCTGAACTGGTATTCTATTGACAACATCCTGTAATTTTTTATTTGGATCAATAGGTGATTTGCAGGTCTAAATCCACTCATTTCCATCTCCTTTAGCAGATCCAGGACATACTTCCTGGATGATATAAGAATCCCTTTTTCGACCTAGCCTCCTTCATTCCAAGAAAGTATCTTAATGATCCAAGATTCTTGATCTCAAATTCTGAATCTAACTTCAAGTTCTGAAGCTAACTTGTCTTTTAAATCCTTCAGCCTACCAGATCATCTCTGGTAAGGGTGGTGTTGTCAAAATAAGTGGTCGTGACTGTCATTTTAGCTTCATTGGAAAATTTCATGAATGAAGTGTGGCTGCATTGTGCTTGATAGGTGTTTTCATTAATTGGGTAAGATGATTAGCCCTCAGCTTACATACGTTAGACCTATACCGAGAATCAAAACCTCGGGTGTGTCCATTGTGGACTTACTTCTATAAATCTCCATATAGAAAGACATTATTCACGTGTAATTGGTGAATTGACAATTCCAGATTAGCTGCAAGAGACAAGAAAACTCTTTAAGTGTGTTCATCTTACTGACTGGTGGGAAAGTTTCACTGTAGTTTGTGCCATAATATTGAGTAAAACCACATGCAATGATCCTTGGTTTGTATATCTCAGGTGTACCATTTGAATTATGCTTGAGCATGAATGACCATTTGCATCCCATGATGTCCCTTTTTCTTGAAGGACCTGCCTCCCATAAATTGCTGTCCTCCATTTAGTGACTACTGGAGCCTCTTTTATGTTTTAAGAATCTCAATGACTGAATTATGAGAAGTAAAAGTGAGGAAAGAAGGTAATAGACTCTTACAGGAAACATGATTTGACATTGGGTGTTTTATGCATACTCTTGTGCCCTTTTCCTGAGCAATGGGATAGAAAGTTCAGTAGTGGACTCTATATTTGGAAGACAACCGGGTTTTAAATCAGTAGCTGATATGACCCAAAGTTTTGATAAAGAATATAATATGAGGATAAATGAGTGTAATAAGTGTAGTACATGTACTATGAGATAATAAGTGTAAATGTGCTAGTAGTGTAATACATTTGCAGTGTAGGTATATGTAGGCCAGTGATGGATGCTTGTCTGCTCATGTGGCATTTACTAAGAGAGACTTTAGCTAGTACTACTATAAATAGAGAGAGAGGTAAGTGAGAGGGGGAGTGCAGATATTTTTTAGAAAGTCAGTTAGTTACATTTGTGAACTAGTGCTCATGTTCTTTGTTGAGCTTTTGCTCATGATTCTCTTTTTGAGAGATTAGAGTTTCATGTAACCGATTTCATTACACAAATGCAATAAAATTCTTTAATTTTTCTGTTGGTGATCCTTTGGGTTCTATCAATTGGCACCATCTTCTAGAGTCAGACTTGCTTCTCACCCCCAACACTTGTTTTCATCCATTGCTGGATCTTTGACAGATTTCAATTTCCTTTTTGCACTTTGTTCATTTTCATTCACTTTTCTTAGAAATTACATCCACTTCGACGAATTGAGGGATTCTTCTGTTGGACTTATACAACCATGCCTCGATTAGAATCTTGAGTTGACGAATTAGAAAGCTCCATGAAGGAGATGCATTGAGATCTCTCTGAAGTTCAACACCATATCGCTACATTGGATTGCGACCGAAAGGAATTCTCTGGAAACGTTACTGCTTTGTGAAGCGATGTTTCCAACATGCAAGCTAATATGGCAAAGATGCAAAAAATGCTGGAAGACCTTTGGATTGCAAGCAATTGTGCTTTGAACAAATATAATATTGAAGGAACAACATCATCTGCTTCCAATCTTTGTGGAAGGCACCAGATCTCAGATGAACTTCACGTTGGAGAGGAGAATCAGGTACGGCCGATGCTTGGAGATGATTATTGACACATGATGGCCAAGGATCATCGGTTCAATGTGACTTGTGCTGTACTTACTTTGTTTGATGGATCTGATCTTGTTCTTTGGATCTCCATGATCGAGCAATTCTTTAATGCTCAAGGAACACCAGATGCTTGTAAAGTCAAAGTTTGCTGCTGTGTGTATGAGAGGTCAGTCCATTCATTGGTGGCAGTTGCATTGAAATCAAGTGCTCACTTTTACCGGCCGATGCTTAAAGAGGAACTATTGAAACGTTTTAGGGGCTTGTTGATGGCTAATCTTTACAAGCGTCTTTCTCAACTTTGCCAAACTTCTTCCGTTGAACAATACTTTCTGGACTTTGAATTTTTGCTGTCATTAGTCCCTCCTCTGCCTGAATTACAGTTGCTCGGATATTTTCTAGGTGGATTAAGTAATGAAATCCAGACTCGACTCAACACTTTATCCTTTAGTACCTTCGATATGGCTGTGGAGTTGCTGTGCATGGTAGAACGGGAATTTAATTGTGGATTTTTTCTTGTTTTGTGTCCTGAACAAGGAGTGGATTTCCATGGTGTGAAGAGTGACAACAGGATATCTCCTTATGTTTCCTATTGTTCTACCATTCCTTGACTGGAGCAAGCACGGTATTCTCCCAAGTATACCTCTACCGAAAGTTTTCTTCCTAAGGAAGTGGCTCCAGGACCTTCCATTGTGCACCAACAGGATTTGAAATGTGGAAAAATTGCAAGCACAATGGCCTCTATAGAAGTCCATGGTCAGCAGCTGGAAGGATGGTGCAAATCTCATGGCGAAAAGCAAATGACGAATGCGGAGTTTTGTGATAAAATGGCTAAGGGACTTTGTTTTTAGTGTGATCACCATTTTCACCTACTCAGAAATGTCCCAACAAATCTCTTCATATCATGGTGTTAGAAGAAGACCAAGACAGCTCCAGTTGTGTGTGGGAATGGGAAGGTGATGTTGCCAATCTACAACATGCCATACAGTTTAATAACAAGGGAGTTGGCTAAATATGGCTGTTTATTTTGCTTGACTGTCCTTGGGGGCAAGGAAACTTTTGAGAGGGAAGGGATTGATATGACCCAAAGTGTTAATAAAGAATATATGAAGATGAGTGAGTGTAGTAAGTGTACTACATGTGCTATGGGATAATAAGTGTAAATGTGCTAGTAGTATAATACATGTGCAGTGTAGGTGTGTGTAGGTTGGTGATATATGCTTGTATGCTTATGTGGCATTTACTAATAGAGACTTTAGCTAGTAATACTATAAATAGAGAGAGAGTTAAGTGAAAGGGGGAGTGCAGATATTTTTTAGAAAGTCAGTTAGTTACATTTGTGAGCTAGTGCTTGTGTTATTTGGTGAGCTTTTTGCTCATGGCCTTCATCTTGAGAGGTTAGGTTTCATGTAACCAATTTCACTACACAAATTCAATAAAATTCTTTAGTTTTTCTGTTGATAATCCTTTGGATTCTATCAGTAGCTGACGTGTTAGGCTCTGCCCTTGGGATTGATCTGATGGAATTTTCCTGTGATCAGGATTGGCATGGCACAAAGGTGGAAAATCCCGTTTGTTGCTTTTATTCATTGTATGAGTGGATCATGTGTCTTTTTGATCTCTATTCTTCTCAATAAAATTTTTGAAACTGAATTGGTTCCTTCTTGATCTCATGTTTTGAATTCTTAGGTCCTCTCTTTTGAGCCATCGAACTTTCATAAGTATTATGCATGAAAAGGAAAGAAAGGTATCATATATGGTCATCATAATGATTGCTTCTGTATAAATGTGTAATGGCACTATCAACTGTTAATGTGTCATTAACTCTAATTTTTTTGCTTTTGTTATGAAGTCAAGTGAACATAAGGACTAATTGTGTTGATATATATAAAGATTTGTGACATTTATGATCATATCTTAGTTTCTCTTGTAATGGTAGGTACGGCTTGTAGGCAAGGAATCGAGACCTGGTGCTATTAAATTTTTTCGTACGCAATCACCTAGACATTTTGAAGGAGGTGACTGGGACCAGGGTGGTTCCTGCCGACGTTCAAGACCCTTGTTTCCTGAGCAGGTCGGTCACGTAAATATGGCTATTAGCATACTTTGAATATTAGACCTTAAACAAAATACATGGTGTTTGATCTCCTGTTGGTTTCAGGTTGAAGAATTATTTTCAATCAGGAAAAATGGAACCAATGTGGAGGCACGCCTGGTTAACCAGCACCTTTACCAAGCACTTGAGGGTTCAAGTTTCCATATAATCGACATAACTCACCTGAGTGAGTTTAGAGCTGACGCTCATCCTTCCACTGCTGGAGGCAAGAAACACGATGATTGCATGCACTGGTGCTTGCCTGGACTAACTGATACTTGGAATGACATTTTTGTAATGCTTCTTGACAATAACAAAATTTCGAGATTGAAGTATTGAAATATTCAAACATTATTATTATTATTATTATTATTGGGTTGTAAATTTGAGATTTTATTTTGGATGGGAATAGAAAAATTGTAAATGAGTAGAAGCGGAAGAATTGTGAGAATGATCGTCTTTCCATGGTTAACGGTTGTAAATAGGAATTCTTACGCAACCTTTGATTTGCGAAGTTGGTTGTGGATTTATTTTCCTTGGGGGAAATTAGTTTCTCGATGGCGGTTATGGTAAATCCAGTGCATGAATAGCAGTGAAATAAATATATTGACAAAGGACTTAGAGACAGGGACATATCGTTTTTCTTTCAAAAATTTACGCCTCTCCACTAAGTTTGTTATTAGAATTGTGGTATACAGTTAAGTCTGGATACTTGGATAATAAAAACTCAAGCATATTGAGATTCTGTAGGAGATTTGAGAGAAAAATAGCAGAAAAACGTGTAGAAAATTTATGCTCAAGAAGCAAGGAAAAATAGATAAACAACACTCGTATATCTAAGCTCAACAGTTTCGAAAGAATATCGTTTTTCTCAAAAGTCACGATCCTTCAAGAATTAAATCTTATCCATTCGGTTGAGTTTAGATTAGTTTTATTGATTTGGAGCTTTAATCATGAATGGATGTATCTCTTACATTTGAAATTTGCCAAAATTTTTATCAAAAGTTGCTACTTTTCGATGTACGACGTTCTGCGAAATTCTGCAGTTAGGCCAACAAGGTTAGGAGCATTGGCACTTTCAGGCCAAGATCTTGCACTGTCAAATTTTATTTTGCTTCAATAAAGAATATTCCAAAACTTTTTAAGTTCAATCATTCCTAAAATATCACAAATCTCCCTCTTTTGCTTATATTTAATATAAGTATCAACTTAATTAATCATTGAGCAGTTTATGCTTTAAAACACATAATTAGCAATTTATATCAACAATTTGTAGTACCCATAATTAACGACCCATTTAGAAGAGGCGGAAACAAAACATGTAGTAGCAAAAACAATGATAGGATGAGATGAAGGCTTTAATGCTTCTTGATGAGGAGAAAATTTTGTAAATTCATCTATAGAGACTCTAATTGTTTTATTTATTTATTTATTTTTTTTAGAAGAGGAGGAGTTGTATGTATCATCAATAGATACAACATGGGCTTACCCTTTTTCTTCTGATGGCAATCCTACAATATTCTACAAGGATATTCGGTATGCCTAGACTCATGACAATAGTAGCACCCAACTTCTTCAGATTCCTGACTTTAACTATTGTAGCTACTTGTATCCCTCCTCTTCTGTTAGATAGATGTCCACTACTGTGACTAAATAGAGCATTGTTAAGCTTAGAAGGAGTAATAAACACATTTATCTCCATGTGAAGCACCATATTGAAGGTTTCGATGAGATTTAAGAGTCTCAAGTTCTAAAGAAAAGTTATCTTAAAAACTCATCATTGCCACTTGTTTTTGTTGGGATTGCTGAACCTTCACATTAGAACTAAATTCTAGCCACACATTGCGTCCTTTATAAGTTCTTTCAAAGCTTATGGGATAGGCAGTAAGATATTATTTTCTCTATTCTTCATGATAAAGATCTTTACGAATGTCCCTTTAACATAATAGAAAAAATCTATATAGTCTATAAGTTCTTTAATATATTCATTGTGATATGTCGAATTAATTATCAATACCATCAATGGAATTCTTGAGTTGCAAAAATATCCGGACATCATATCGTAGCCTTACCTATCTTGTATTATTAGTAGATGGATGCTAATTACGGGTTTGTCTTTTTTAATACCTAGATAAGACAAACTACTTGTTTTACACAAAGAAATAGAATTAAATACATTAGGTTTATTATGTTACATGATTTTTGACATCAATGGAGTCATATCAATTACAAGTATGGTCTTATTCTCAACAATCGCACAAAATGAGAAAAGAGAATATCACAACAGAAGGGGAAATGTAGGAGAGTGTTATTGTTTATTTTTATTTACCATGATATTATCTAGTAAGTATAGGGGTTATGATATTTTTATCCAGTTGGAGCTCTTAATATCTAACACTATCAGAATTATCCTTATCTTGTTGAGCTCCATGTGATGTATATTTTTGCAAGGCCTTTGAATAATAAACTTAAGTCTTTGACTGCACTTTTATTATATGGTATCAAAGTCATATCTACCTTAGCCTAATTGATCACTCAACATAATGGGTGACCAAACACAAACGTTTCTGTCAAGGCTTCAATTTGGCACTTATTGCCATAGTGAGCAAACTGTATCCAATATCAATTTAGGTTAGCCTTGTATGGGAATTTCCATGGGAGATACTTCGCTCCAAATCACTCAACATAAACTGAGAGGTACAAACTTTCACGAATGGCATGACTGTAATTCGTGGAAGGGGTAAGTTGGGATATTTAACTATAACATGTCAAGCACTTGCAATAAACTCTCAAGAATATGGTACATGGGAAGCCATGTACAATGGTGATGGTTTGGCTTGTCAACTCAATGAAGCCTAAAATTGAGGGGTTTTATTTTTTCTGTAATTCAATAAAGGGGATTTGAGATTTAGTCCATGAAATGTATTTGGACATGGACGATGTGTCACAATGTTTTGAACTTTAGTAAAAAATCAAACTTACAACTTAAGGTAATCAAATTGGTACTAAATACTACAATTCCCTAATGGAGCTATTGGAGGAAATTGATTTATATTATGATATTGAATGGTTATGTTCTAAGAATGGAGTTAAGTTTGCAAAAGTATAGGAGAAGGATAGAGTTTTTGACTTTCTACATGGATTAAATGCTGATTTAGATGAAGTGTGTAGACATTTGTTAGGGCAAAAACCTTTCCTTAATCTAAAAAAAGCATTTACAGAATATTAGAGAGAAGAAACAAGGCGAAGGGTAATGGGAACGATGTTAACATCTGATCTTTGTTAAGGTCACTCAAATTCGGCCTTAGTAGCAAGGAAAGAAAAACCCTATGATAAGTCATGGTGTGATTTTTGTGAAAAGTATTACCATACAAAGAATACACACTAGAGACTCCATGGCAAGCCAATGAAGCAAAACCAACAAAGAGGAGAGCTACACCTAGCGTAAGTGGTTAAGCTAATAGACACTAATGAAGTAAGAAGAGGTATGAATCTAACATCCAATCAGATTGCTACATTAAAAAGGATTCTTGAAAATTCACAAATGTATGATGAGAAAGAAAAAACAGATAAGACAAATGAGAAGCTATTTTTGGCATCAACAGTACAAAAAGGTACACATTTGACCTCATTTAAGTGTTGGATAAACCATAAGTGTATAATTAACTCAAGGGCAACCGATCATATGTGTAACTCTTTACACTATTTAAGGACTTCACTCTATGTGCTCATAAAATCCAAGTGGCAAATGGGAATCATATGTATTCTAAAGAGTAAGGAGTGGTACGAATTGGTGATTTACACTTATATGACCTATTGTATATCCTTAGAATGCGGTACAATCTAATATCAATCAGTAAATTAGTGAGGAATATGGCTTGTAAGTAACATTCACTCCTTCTCATTGTGTGTTTCAGGACCAATCTTTGGGGAAGATGATTGGCAATGTTGAAGAAGATAATGAGCTTTACTACTTGGATAGTCTAGTCGAGTCTAAGTCCCTTGTTGAGTCTGTTGAGTCTAAGTTTCTTGTTTCTATCCTAAATCATAGTAAGATTATGTTGTGGAATCAATGCCTTGGTCATCCAAATTTTCCTTATTTAGCTCGATTGTATCCAAAATAATTTGAAAATAAAGATGTTACTATATTCCAATGTGAGCATGGTGTTCTTTCTAAGTTTGCTAGAAAACACTATCTTACTCAATTTTACAAATCATCTAAACCATTCTATTTGATTCACAATGATACTTAGGGATTAGCATGGGTCACCTCTTTGTTTGGATACAAGTGGTTTATAACTTTCATTGATGACTATTCAAGAATTTTTTGGGTATATTTGTTAAAGGAAAAATCGGAAGCATACCATGTCTTCCAAAATTTTCATAAGCTTATATCAAATGTTTTTTAAGCTCAAATACAAGTTTTTCGATTTGATAACAATAGAGAATATTTCTTTAAATAATTGGAGAATCATCTAAGTACTTACAATGTTATTCACTAAAGCTCCTATGCATACACTTCACAACACAATGGAGTAGCAGAAAGAAAAAACCGATACTTGCTTGAGATTGCTTAGTCCCTAATGTTAGTTGCATTTATCCTTCACTCTTTTTGGGAGGAAGCCATCTTGACTTCAGCTTAATTAATCAATAGACTTCCTTCTAAAATTCTAAGTTATCAAATCCCCTTGAGTGTGTTCCTCACACACACATGTCTAATTCTTTGCCTCTAAAAGTGTTTGAATGTATAGTATATGTGCCTCATTATTCTCAAAATAAACATAAACTTGAAGAGAAAGCACTTAAATGTGTATTCATTGGGTATTCACTATTTCGAAAAGAATACAAGTGCTATTATCCACCATCTAAAAGGATCATTACTACTTATGATGTTGTGTTCTTTGAACAACATCCCTAATTCAATATTGCTAGTTAGACACAAGATGGTGATAATGTTGGCAACGTATGTCTACTACATATTCCAGAAGTTGACATTCCAAATGTAAATAATCAAGTGAATAATGCCAATGAGGATAATTTCCCAATTTCTAATGAGAAGGAACCCAATAAATTAGAAAATTCTTCTCTTGCTATCCGTGTCTATATTAGGAGGGCTAAACATGTTTAGTACATGCCAGCATCTAACCTTGAGGAGCAGCTTGAGTTTGAAGTAAAGAAGAAGGAGGGAACTAATCTAATAAATCCTATAGTGGAGTTAGATGTTGACAGATCTGAGAATGAGCAACAAGAGTTAAGGGAACAACAATAATTAAATATCCCAGTTGCACTACAAAAAGGAAGATGAAGTTGCACTAGTTATCTAATTTCAAACCATCTTTCTTATGCTAGAATTTCACTTGCATATCAATCTTTTTTGGCCAGGATAGATGAGAAGAAATTACTAAGAACTATTTGTGAAGCTATGCCTAATGGTAAGTGGAAGAAAGTTATCATAGAGGAGATGCAAGCTTTACAAGATAGTAAGGGCAATGGATAAGATTATTTACCAACATGAGTAAAACAAGCAGAAATATTTACATATAAATAAAGAAAAGATGAAGACATACAAATGTAGATGCAAAGGACTGGCGACTAAATAATACTGTGGCAATAAAAGGGTTTAAGGCTGAGACTTTATCGAAATTCTATTATTACAATATAAGGAAATTAAATTGTTACATGGAAATATTATTTGTACAAAATTTCTATATTTATAAGGAAACTGCAATTTTACAATGAAAATGTCCTATACAAAGAATAAAACTACATTTGGTTGTATAAGGAAAATACATTACAATATTTTTTATGGTATAATAGAATTTCGATAGAGTTTCAATCTTTTGTCGATGATATATCCCATTACTATTTATTTGCTGGTCTAAAAGACGTATATGCAATAAGGGTAGGTTCTAAAGTTCTATGACCTTACACTTTTCGAAGAAATGATTCATTGGTCACATATAAACTTGAGTAGGGTAGCTTGATCGGCTCCGGAAAGTGATTACCCTACAATATCTTAAGCTTACATTATGGCCTCCCTCCTAAGGTTCAAGGATATCTTGGTTCTGACTGTATCTGTCATGCCCTAAAGCAATAGAGTCGTAACAGCTTCGCCGTGTAAATCATCCTAAGATAGAAGTTGGCCTTACAACCGCTATCTTAGATCTGATCTACACAAGGCGTCTACGACTAAATCGTTTTGAAGTAAACAGTTTGTAATTTAAATAAATCATTTACCTAAGAAAGTGAGGAAATATATATATATACACTATAATTTAGTTATTACAATTAAAGTTTACAATATTTCTCCGTAATATACTTCCTAGTTATTACATTATTCAGAAATGAAAAATTCTAAAGTAAAAGCTTAAACCTTAAGGTATGTGTTTATTCTTCAAATGTTTTTCTTTACTCCCTAGGATTCAGCAGTTGCTAGCTTCAGAGTAGTTGTTTGCCAC
Source organism: Lumnitzera littorea (assembly GCA_024138015.1). Classification (NCBI taxonomy): domain Eukaryota; kingdom Viridiplantae; phylum Streptophyta; class Magnoliopsida; order Myrtales; family Combretaceae; genus Lumnitzera; species Lumnitzera littorea. The sequence continues at coordinate 58,459,681 of JAMXBB010000010.1, forward strand.
TTCTTAGCCAGTACCTGCACGATGTCTATAGGGATGTGAGCAACCACAGCTCAGTAAGTTAGGATGGAGGACTTAAAACTATACCATAAATACAACAAGGTTTTCAATCAACTTATTAGGTGCAATGCATGTGTAAGCAAATGCCATCGCACAACGTTGTCCAGCCCGTTGTGAGATTAGAGAAATTGCGCTCGTTCTAATCCGGATTGAGGAGTTGCCATTAATGCAACAGTTTACGACCAAACTTAGGCTTGTGCAATGGAGACCTCGCTCCTCCCGTGACTACCTTCGAACCATTGACTTCACTCTCGCCGTGACCTCCTTACTTGTTACTTAGTTCGATTAAGGATGAAGAAGGGACCCTTTGCAATCTTGCACTATCCCTTTTGAAGGGGTTAGTATTTAGCCGAAGAATCCTAGGTTTCCCCTAATGGGTTGCCATACAAGTTCGATTATGATTACAAGTCATATATTTGATTAGGTCCAATTTAGGGTGATCATTCATTTCATACAAATCATATAATACATGTTAGAACAACAAACAGAATCATAGCATCACTCATAATCAAGCATATGCACACAACCAACTATCTAACAAGCATAACTCAGCATAATCTTAAGCCTCCAAAATACAGCATCGTATTAATCCCAACTTACCTTAACTCCTCGATCACTCACTCGAGTTCCGACTTGCTCAGGCCATCGCTGATCATCCCTATAACACAAACGTGGTTTCAGTTTTTCATATAACTATTATAGGTTCATTTTATCCTATAATGCTTATTATTATGTTTTGTTTAGGGTTTAATATGCCTAATTTTTTAAGTCTTAAGTCTTTTACAATTATTCTAGGTTTGGGGTTAGGTTCGGGTTCGGTTTCTACATCGATTTCTAAATTAGGTTTTAGTTCAATTTCTAAGTATTGTTTTGTACTCGAACCCTAGAAATTCGTTTCAACTCATAATGTAAAATTAATCACATTACTTCCTGATCTCCTAAATATCACCATTACCCCTAGTCAGTATTTTATTCCACCCGGAACACTTAAATCCTTATTAGTGTACCGAATTTACTCCTAATGTAAGAGATTTTTACATTTTTCATATAATTACATAAATTCAAGTCTTCTATTAGTTTTATTGTATATTTTTATTATTATCATAATATTAATTTTTATTCTAATATTTTCTATTTATTATATTTTCAATAATTACATATTATATATTATCACCTATTATGTATATAATACACGTCTAATATTTCTTTCACTCTAATTATCATCTCCCAACATCAATTATCATTTCAAAATGTCTAAATTCATCCTAAATTAGATTTTACTCCTAATTCCCTAATTTACAAAATTAACTTAAAATTTACTATTTTTCTCTATTACTCATTTACTACATAATTAACCTAATAATTACATCTAACACCCTAAATGCTACAAGTATCATACTCCATCAAATTTCAACATCCTAAAACATATACTTATTTATTAAATTAGTAATTAACCATTTAATTACTTTATTAACCCTAAATTACCCATTTTATGTCTTATTTTAAAGCCTAAAAATTATCTAAAAATTTTGAAAAAAAGAGCTTTATAGCACTGTTTTATATCATCTAAGTAGTCCGCACAAAAATTTTGAGTTTAAAACTTCATTCTTAAGGTCATTTATTTCTAAATCGAAATATGCTCGGTTTTGCATGATTTCTTAAGGACTTTATATCACGAGATATATTTTCATCAAAATAATATTTTTCCTACAAACTAAATACAAAAATATTCCAGAATAACAAAATTCATAATTTTCTAAGAATATTTACTATTTTTAACAAAATTACATAAAATCGGGCTAGAAATCGGACTTACCGATCTAGGCAGCTTCGGCCACCGCCAGCCGCCGTAGCCTTGTCAGCTGGTCTAGGCACTACTACTACCGTATGATGGTGGTGGCCGTCCATTCCCAGCTGCTCGTCTGGTGTGGGTTCCATTTAAAGGCCCTAATTGCACAGTTTTTCCTATTTTTTTTCTAACCCTAATTTTTCTCTCAATTTTCACCTCTCCCTAATTTTCTCTGATTTCTAATTGTCCAAATGAGCTTTTGAATTTTTCTTGCTATTTATAGAGCTTTAGAGAAATTATTGTGCATTAATGAGATAAGACAATTGCCTTATCTTTTCTTTTTTCCACTTTCTATTTATTGCATTTTAATTGGTTGATTTTTTTTTTCTTCAATATCAGATTGCCACGCCCCACTTCTAGACTTTTCCTCATTTTTTCTATATTTTTTCTTAATTAATTATGAATTTTATTTAATTATTTCTTATTATTTTATTACATTTCGTGTATTTTAAGTAATTAGGCATATTTCTACATACATGTAAATTCATATATAGTACAAATAAATATTCTTAAATGTTATTTAGGTCATTTTATGATTTTTAGTATACATATAATTTATCTCTAGCGATTCGTTAATTATCGGAATGTATTTTACGCATTTTCGATAAATAACAAGTTATAAACTTAAAACTTGGAATTTTTATAGTCTTTTATTTTATTGTTTATTTTCTTAAATTCAAACTTATGGAATCATTTTTACTAATATTTCTATCTTTACTTATAATTTAGGTTCGATCAAATCTTTCAACCAATCAAAACTTCGAGTGGCTGGTTATAGGGCTTATAGTATTTATCACATATAGTAATTCCCCTAATATGGGTCCATAATTAACTTACATAGGTTAGTGTAATAAAAAAAATCTATTTACAAAAGAAAATATAACATAAAAGGATATTTTGAAAAATAATTCTAATATTGGAAGGTCTTAAGTGGCTAACTCTCTTAACTTCCCTAATGGGGTTGTTAAGTTGTTACGCTTGAAATTTTCAGTTTTTCGTTTTCCTTAATCCGATTTAAACCAAACCCGATGTTTATTTAGTTTAAATCCTTTACTAGAATTAAGGAAAACTCAATTGCTTCTATCTTTGAAAACGCCTGAAGTCGCTACTCGGTAAAACCCGGGAAAAGTGATTAAACTAGAATCATCAATCAGGTAGATTAATTCTAATTTAGCTATTAGTCTATAATTTTGAAAACTTTTTTTTTTTATTTTGAAAAGGGTTCGAGAAACTAGATATTCGAGTTCGATGGCTACCTTATTAAACTCTTAAGGGGTACCACCTTAACCTTTCGAATATAACTTTACTTTTCAAATTACCCTTCCTAAAATATCTATTTACGAGTAAATAAATAAAAACCATATCAAGTGTATGAGAATGAATAAATTGAAAAAGTAATTACAAAAATTTGGAAAAATAAAATTTTTACTAGTTTTAAGTCACCCTGTAATTGTATATAGATGCTTATGTACTTGCTATTTAGGATCAAACTTTCGTAATTCGTTTATGAAAACTTTAAGTCAGCTGATTTATTTTAATTTGAGAAAATAATCAAGTTTACATTTTTATTCATTTATATTTTCATTTGAGAAAAGTTTCAAAAAGGGTCATAATTTTATGTTTTATTTTTTGAAAAATTCTAAAAATGAGCCTTAATTTTGAAAAGAGTTTATTAATAATAAATTTTTTTTTTATTTTTGGAAAATGAGTTTTTCTAAGTGATAAAATTTCTTTATTTGTTCATCTATTTGTTTTTATTTTTATTAAAAAAATATATTTTAAGCTTTAAAAGAAAAAGGATAAACAAACATTTAAAAGAAAAGAAAAAAAAAAACTTCATTTTAACAAAAGGATAAATAAACATTTTTCTCTCTCTCTCTCTCTTTTTTTTTTTTTTTTTAACATAACAAAATGATATTGTGTGTTTGAGTTGTCGTGATAGTTTTTGAGCTATTATAGTTGAGCTACGAGTAAAGAACCAAGCTGTTGTGTACATGTGTATGACTTAGAGTGTTTGTGAATTGAGCTCCAACCTCGTGATCTGGACTATAGAAGTGACCGAAAAGTGTCGGGGTGTTCACTTACTGATTAAATTGAGCTGCTATACTAGAAAAATAAAGTTGCCGAGCTGTTTTCTTGTGTCGATCGAGAGTTGAAGCTTGTATGATTCTATTTAGAACTTGTTGTTAAACTAACTATTGTATCAGAGGATTTCATGATGAGTTAATACATGTTGAACTACGTGTAAAAGAGCAAAATTTAGTTGAACCGCTTTGTGAAAATTAAAGCCAAATGAGCGTAGTATATAGGGGTGAATCAAGAATTGCCGAGCTAATTATTGTGTGAATAATTTCCAAACTAAATTGTTGTGCTGTCTATTATGCATATTAACATTTCAAGTTGTCTTTGCTTATGCCAAGGTGGTGTTGAACTAAAATTTATTCGATATGGCCGGTAGGGCTTAACATAAGAATCGTAGTACACAAGGCTTAAGGGCAAAGTCTTATTACCAAGCCCTAAATCCTATTTTCCCTTATGTGTTGGGACAATTAGAGGTTATACTAGCTAAGGTTGAGTAGATTAAGGAAGAAAGAAGGCAACAAGGATTACTTAATCAAAGAATATTGAAGAGGAGAAAAAGGAAGGACGAGAAGTGTTACCACTAACACCCCTGTTCTTGACGTGATCTCATTGCCAATGATACTTGCTACTATTGATGACCCCAAGTACTATTGTATTAGCCTTCCACATGTGAAACTCTTCTATTTTGATCCATTACTAAGGTTGTTTAGAAGCAAAATATTTTGTAGTAGTATTGTACCTGTGAGATACCATAAATTGTATATTAGTGTAGGTTGTATTGTTCTAATCCTTAATACTCTCACATTGGAAAAATTTGAATTGTATAGATGCGAGAAGAAAGAATTGAGTTGTGAGAAAGTGGTAGGGGAGAAGGCTACCGAGCATGATGTTATGAGGTCAACATTGAGAGTGCATAAAGCTTTAAGGATTCTTAAGTTAGAAGAGAAGTTTGAGCCAAATATTGTGTTATTCCCCTTGATTAATAGTTACTGAGGCTACTTGGATGAAGTTGATTGAGTACATGATGAATGAAAGGAAGGATCCTTAAAGAAGAGTTTGGTTGATCAGGCTCATGACAAATGGAAAGAGCATTGGCCGATGATAACACTAGTAAAGGAGCAGGAGTACTTTTCTATATTTACAATTCATTTTTGCAGGTTAGTATTTGATCTCGATGGGACTTAGAGTTGCCAATTACCAAGTTTCAGGCCGGAACTTCTCTAAGGGAGAGGAAATGATAGGATTTAGGGTACTGACCCTACTTAAATACCAAAGCCAAGCTCATCTACTTCTCACCCAGATATTTCGTTTGACCACTTTTTTTATTTATGTTATTTGGAAGTCTTATTTCTTGTATTATTCCTAAATTATCCTTAAGTTTATTTTGTATTTACGGGAATACCATTAGGACATCCTCTTTTAGTCCTTTTATTTACAAGTTTACCACTATGTATACATAGCTCATGTCTATAGGGTTTTAGACAAATTTTAAATATTAATGAAAAACCCTTTAAGATTTTTCTCTTGAAAAACTCTCTCTTACTAGCTCTTATTAATTCCTTTAGTAAGGATTATGGCAAGCAATCCTATCACTCGAACCGACGTGTCATATCCGATGAATTTCAGGCCATGTAAAATCTAGATGGTGCATCATCCCCCGCCCCCCACCACTAAACCCACTCTATTTTCGCTCCTCCAGTAGGATCAGACATACTACTATGACTAGCCTTGTTTGTTCTTGGCCCGGTACGTATCATCATGTCTTCCAAAATTTTCACAAGCTTATATCAAATGTTTTTTAGGCTCAAATACAAGTTTTTGGATTTGGTAATGGTAGAGAATATTTCTTTAAAGAATTAGAGAACTATCTAATTACTCATGGTATTATTTACCAAAGCTCCTATGCATACACTTCACAACAAAATGGAGTAGTAAAAAGAAAAAAATGATACTTACTTAAGATTACTTAGTCCTTAATGTTAGCTGCATCTATCCTTCACTTTTTTTGGGGGGAAGCCATCTTGACTTTAGCTTAATGAATTAATAGACTTCCCTCTAAAATGCTAAGTTATCAAATCCCCTTGAGTGTGTTCCTAAAACACTTTCCTCACACACACATGTCTAATTCTTTGCCTCTAAAAGTGTTTAGATGTATAGTATATGTGCCTCATTATTCTCAAAATAGACATAAACNAAAGAATAATAATAAAATTAATTAAGTAAATTAATAATAATAAAAAAATTACAATAAACAGTAAATCAAGCTTCAAATAAGAAAATAATGAAGACTATATAAATTAAAGTTAAAATTAAGAAATCACAAAAATATAAAATTTAGAAATTAACTAAGTCATAAAATAATAAAGAAAACTCAAAAATTAGTAAATAAAAATATTTGAGTTAAAATAATTAAATTTATAACAATTTAAGCTTATCTCAGAAATGGACCCTGCTACATAAAAGTATGTCCAAAAACGATAAATAACAACTATAAGATCATAAAAGTTGGAGTTAGAATGAAAAAGTTACATGCAACCGAAAATTTAAAATAAATCGATAAGAATAGATGAAATATTTAAGTTAAACTATATTTATACTTTACTTGGGTTATAATGGAAAATTAGACAAACAATAATAGATATTTAGTTTATTGAAGAACTTAGCTTTCTCAAACACTTATAAGTCTTACTATCTTTTAGATACTCGATTGTCGAATTTTAGGACTTTTAAAGGCTTGGAAAATGAGCATTAATCTAGGTAAGGGAGTTTTGATGATCTACCCATCTACTTGTACGTGTTATTTATGTGATATTTTGTTGGTTGTTGTTGCTTATATGTTTGAATAACTATTTGCTTATTTGCTATTATCCGTATAATCACCTTCTTAAACCGGAAAATATAAATATTTGACCAAAATAACTGGTTATATTTATCGTCTGTCTATGACTCAATTAATGTATTAATGGAGAGTGATAACTTTGTAAAATTATCAGAGAAGTATTTTTAGAAAATGTTTTTCCAACCTTAAACATATTTTTGTATAATTTCTATAAGGGCTCGTAGTGTCTGTAGATGATATTTTTATCGTTAAGGTAAAACTAGCATGAGATCTCCAATTGATAATAAAAGGACTCACTTTATTATGCTCGTAGGGCCTTAGATAGATTTTGGTTGCAAGAGGACTTGCAGATTTGTGTTAATGGGACCTTGGATATATATTGATAGTGAGAGGACTCACTTAGTTGTGCTTAAAGGGTCTTGGATGGTGGATGGCCTTAGTTGGGATTTAGCTATTTGGATTAGTATTTCTTTCTCGATTAGGGTAATAGTCAAGTGTTGGTTGGAGGAGTGCTGCCCCCAAGTAACCTCATGCAAATAAGGTGAGGTGCCTTGTGTAGATAAGTACAAAGGATAATTGAAGTGTAGATGATGTAATTCTATACCTTTCATAGTTCTGGACTCCTATAGATATGTTGCTTGCATTCATTATGCTTGTATGTATTTTGTATGGAGATAGCTTGCTTGTGTATTAATGATGTTTGATAACTTACTTAAACGGTAGTGGTGAGGAACGAACTCATTAAGCTATGGTTTGCTCATTTTCCTATAGTTTCTTATGCAGGTTCATTTATGTTGGGAATGGGATAAACTTTGAGTGCTGAGTGTAAAGTAAAGATAAGTATGTTATTGTTAGAATTAGTTGAGACTTTTATATGTTATATAGAAACATCCTTTGTAGGAAATGTTTGTATGATAGAGTTCAATATAATTTAATATGTCTTATAATTTTATAAAGTTAGTATATCCTATCTTATTATTTAGTAGAAGATACCAATTCTCTATGGTTTTGAGGAACTATGGAATATCAAATATCCTTAGTTATTTATATTTTAAAGTAAATTAATTAATTAAAAATCAGAAACTAATGGGAATCAGGTTACCGAATCTCTAGCCCATAGCCAAGCCCGAGGACTGAAGGGGCTAGTACGACAAATTCTTCTGTTCCAACCAACCCCTACTAAGGCTAAGTACTTCCTTACCGAGTCATCCTTTATGTCAAGCCGTATGACTGCCCATTTTTCTACAGTATGTCGAGTTGATGATTACTCTTTAGCACCGAGCCAACCAATTACTTGGCATCTTCCTTACTAAGAAGCTGATAGAAAGAGTCCGAATTGACTAAACCATCCCTGCTCGAACAAGGCCATTTGTCTGTACTTTTTGTTCTCATCTTCTAACGACCTTGCCAATGTAGTATCGCCACGAGTATAGTATTATGCATAAAATTCATTGCACTAATAATTGTTTTTCTTATATATTCATTTTTACCCTTTTGTATCTTATACATTACTTCATTAGAAAATGCCCTTTTTGTTTTTTCCTTTTTAAGTAAGTTGCCTTAACTTATGGGTATAAATACCCTTGTACTTATAGCTATAAAGGAGATCAGATCATTCTTAATGTACTTTTTGAGTACTTTTTCTTTCTTGTGTAAACATTGTTTATTTACTATTAATATCACTCTTATCATTTCCCTTAAGCAAGATTAGGTGGCGAGTAAATTCATTGGACCGATTTATACATTATATCGAATTGTGCTATGAGTCCTTGGAAGTTTTATTAGTGCGTCATATCCTCTAGAGCTGTTCGTAGGTTTTTGCTTACTGTTTCGTCCTTCATTTTGCCCTTTTCATACTTTCCCCATTAATCCTTTTTCAAGTTTTTTGCAAGCTTGGACCCATCCAGTGACTGGCCTTGTTTGTTTTTGGTCACGGTTGACAACATCTTAGTATCAAAGCAGAGGTTTTGCTTAAATTGTAGTAGTTCTTTTTGAAGTTCTATTATACTTTGTTTTTCGTATATGAAATAGAGTAAGTTACTGTGTTCTTTTGACTAATGTGTTGTTAACTATTGACTTCCTAAAGTGTTTGTTTGAGTTTGAATTTGTGAGGAAAAATGACAGACTCAAGTATGAATGTTGGTATTGGTGATGATAGTGGAGTTATTCACCATGAACATCAGTCTTAGGAAACTCCCAAAAGCATTGATAAGAGGCTTGATGAGGTAGCTAACCTCTTAGTAGATTTAACCTGAGCTGTTTATGCATTGTTTTATTGATCTACTGAGGCTGCATAAAACACTTCACAAGCTGCTCAACCTATTAGAGGTTAGAACCCAGCTTAACCTGTTCAAGGTAGAGGAGTTGGCAGACGAGTATGGTGAAGGATAGACTTGAGAGAGCTTAATGAAGAGGAAGAGGAGTATTTTTGAAGAAGAGCGAGTACGAGTCTCCAGAGCATTTGACTATGTGAAGCTTTGGATTTCGAGTTTTAATGGATCTAGGAATGTTAATGAATATCTAAAGTGGGAAGAGAAGGTAGAGTGTGTGTTTGATTATTATTAGTACGAAGATTATGATGAGGTGAGAACAACTGTTGTTGAGTTCTTCGGATATACCGCCATATGGTGGAAGAATTTTTAAGTCATGAGGAGATGAGAGGGGTATTGAGAGATTAATACTTGGCTAGAGATGAAGAGAATACTCAGAAATAGATTCATGTCGGAAACTTATCTCTAAGACACTTTCACTCGGCTTTACGAGTTGAGACAAGAAGGTTGAACAGTTGGTGAATATGTTTAAGAGTTCCAAATGCTTATGATCTGTTGTGAAGTAGAGGAACCACCAGCTCGAACAGTCTTAAGCTTCATTAATGGGTTGAGAGGAGACATTCGGGATAATGTGGAGCTCCAACGATTCAACATAATGGATGAAGCTGTTAGGATTTCCCAGCGTATAGAGACACAAAGAAGGAGCTAAGTATCGGTGAGGATGCTAACTAGCCAACTTGAACAGATAAGTCATTGAGCTTAATCAAGTATAGAGTCGAGCAGAAAGGTTGATGTAAGAGCAGAACAGAAAAACCAACCTGATGGGTAAAGTGTTGACCCAAATGTATGAGAAGGGGCAAGGGTCTGGCAAGAAGACCAGCCAGATTATGTGCTAGGGGTTCGGACACATGGCTGCTTAGTGCTCAAATCGACAGACGATGGTCATTAAGGGAGACCTCTCGAAACTAGAAGTAAAGAGTACGGATGAGGAACTCAAAGAGGAGGAGGTTCCTGCCGAGAAAGAATTGATTGAAGAGGACATGTTTCCTAAGGACTTAGATTTGTTACTTATGGTTGTCTAACCTACTATGAGCGTGGAACCTTCGTGAGTAGAGGAGTAAAGAGAGAATTTGTTCCATACCACCTGTAAGGTGAGTGATTAGATGTATGCCCTCATCATGGATAGTGGAAGCTGCACTAATGTAGCATCAGCCAATCTTGTTTCAAAACTAAAATTGCTTACTGTTTTACATCTAAGACCGTATAAGTTGCATTGCTTGAGTGAGAAAGGAGCATTACATGTCATTTGGCAAATACTACTGCTAATCACTATAGGGAATTACTTTAACTAGATTCTCTGTAACATACTACCTATGTATGCTTCCTACGTATTACTGGGTAGGCCGTGGTTGTTTGATAAGAGAGTTATACATGATGGCTACAGGAATACGTATATGTTCGAGAAGAATGACTGGAAGATCACATTGAATCCAATGTTGCCGAGAGAAGTTAATAAGTTATAGAAAAAACTTGCTCGCAAATCGAAGAAAGCTATGGTGATGAGTAGAGCCGAGCTCCAAGAGACCATCAATGCTAATAAGTCAACCTTCATGTTAGTCAAGTGACTACTAGAAATGAAGGAGCGGGGTAAGTTACCCTAAGAAGTCAAGGAGTTGTTAGATGAATATGTTGACCTGTTCTTAGAATAGTTACCTAAGGGTTTACCTCCAACTCGAGGCATAGAGCATTATATTGACTTAGTACTTAGTACTGCACTGCCAAATAAGCTAGCTTGTTGGATGAATCCCGAGTAGGCTTTTGAGCTCCAATGTTAAGTCAATGAGTTGCTGGAGAAAGGCTATGTAATAGAGAGTCTCGGCCCTTGTACCGTGTTTGCACTTCTAGTACTGAAGAAAGATGGAACTTGGTAGATGTGTATAGATAGCCGAGCCGTGAACAAAATCATGATCAAATGTAAGTATCTGATCCGAAGGCTAGAAGACATGTTGGATGAACTGAGTAGAGTCAAGATTTTCAAAAAGATTGACCTTAAATCTGGCTACCATCAAATTTGCATGAGACTAGGCAATGAATGAAAGACTGCGTTTAAGACTCAACATGGACTTTACGAGTTGATGGTCATGCCCTTTGACTTATCGAATGCCCTAAGCACTTTCAAGAGACTAATGAACCATGTGTTGAGACATCTCATAGGTAAGTATGTCATGCTATATTTTGACGACATCCTGATCTACAGTGCCGACATGCTGAGTCACTGTAAACACATCAAAGTAGTACTGGATATCCTTCATACCAAGAGACTATTAAGCAATTTAAAGAAATGTTGTTTTTGTTAGGAGGAAGTGGTATTCTTGGGCTATATAGTCAATGGAGGAGGCTTGCGAGTTGATGATAAGATGATCTGAGCAATTGTTGGGTAGCCGACTCTTACTACTTATGCCAACATGAGAAGTTTCCATGGACTAGCTTCATTTTACAAAAGATTTATTAGGAATTTCAGCACCCTTGCCGCACCACTTGCTGAGTTAACAAAGAAGAACATCGACTTCTGATGGGAAGAAAGGGAGGAGAGGAGTTTCGCTGAGATAAAAGAAAGATAGACCTCACTCCTGGTGTTAATACTTCTTGACTTGGACAAAATTTTTGAGTTAGAATGTGACGCATCAGGCATTGGGATAAGCGTTGTCCTAATGCAGGAAGGCCAACCAATTGCCTTCCATAGTAAGAAGCTCCAGGACCCCAATTGAATTATTTTATGTATGATAAGGAACTTTTGGCATCGATTCAAGCAATACAAGTATGGCAACATTGTTTACTACTGAGAGAATTTGTCATATATACTAATTATGAATCGCTAAGGTACCATCGAAGTTAGACCAAGTTGTCGAAGCGGCAGGCGAGATAGGTTGAATTCCTCGAAGAATTCAATTTTGTGATAAAGTACAAGTAAGAAAAGAGCAACGTAGCTGTAAATGCTCTTTCGAGGAGACATGTGCTTTTATTAGAACTGCAGACCAGATTGTTTAGGTTTATGAGTATCAAATAATAGTACTCTGAGGATCTATACTTTAGACCCATAATTTCGCGATGCGTGGATGGGAGGATAGTGGAAAAATATCATGTAGAGGATGGCTACTTCTTTCGAGGTAGAAATTATGCATGCCGATTTGTTCACTAAGGGAGTTACTAGTTAAGGAAGCCTACAATGGAGGTCTCTCCAAACATTTTGGGGGAAAGGAAAACCTATAAACTGATAAATGACCAATTCTTTTAGCTGAAAATGAGGAAAGATGTACATCAAGTTGTCGAAAGCTGTGCAGTATGCAAAAAGGCCAAGTGCCAAGCTGAGTAAAGGAAAGTAATGCCCTTATTGGTTCCGACAAAGCCGTGGAATGAATTGAGCATGGACTTTGTTTTTGGACTGCTGCGAACTGCTTGAGGCAAAAATTTTGTAATGGTTGTCGTGGATTGGTTCAGTAAGATGGCACACTTCGTGCCCTACACCAAGATTGATGAGGTTATGGCTATTGCTTCTCTTTTCTTGTAGGAGATTGTACAGATACACGACGTACTGAGAAGTGTAGTTTCTGACAGAGACCCGAAGTTCTTGAACCATTTCTGGAGAACCCTATAGCGTCGACTGGGAACCAAATTACTCTTTAGTACCTCATGTTACTGCTAAACTGACGGCCAAATAGAAGTGGTTAATCGTATTTTAGGTTCATTGCTCTAAGCTATAGTAGGCAAGAATTTGGCTAATTGGGACATTTGATTGCTAGTGGTCGAGTTTGCTTATAATCGAACATTACATGACACCACTAGGCAGACTCCGTTTGAGGTGCTCTATAGATTCAATCCTGAGTTGCCCTTTGACCATACCTTTGTACCAATACTTGCGCAAGAAGACCCTGACGCATTGGCTAGAGCATAATCTCTTCAACACATCTATGACAAGGTCACTTGGCACATCGACTAAGCTACCAGAAGAATGTGAGAAAAGACCAAGGGTAGAACAGTTAAACAATTTCAATTGGGAGACTTTATATGGCTGTACCTCAGTAAGGAACGATTCCTAATTAAGAGAAGGAATAAATTATCTGCAAGAGTGGAAAGACCTTTCAGAATCCTCCAAAAGATCATTGACATTGCTTATAGGTTGGAATTGCCCGAGAACTATTTGGTTTCTAATGCCTTCAACATTGTCGACCTTGGTCAATATCACCCTGATGGAGAACTGAGTGAACACCATTTGAATTTGATCCCAAATCCAAAACAACCCGGAGGGAATGATGGGAATTAGGTTACCGGACCTCTAGCCCATAGCCGAACTCGAGGATTGGAGGAGCTGGTAGGATGAATCCTTCTATTTGAATCAACTCCTGCTGAGGCCGAGTACTTCTTTAACAAGTTATCCTTCATGCTGGCCGTATGACCATGCATTTTTCTACAGTATGTCGAGTTGATGATTACTCTCTAGCACTGAGTCGACCAATTACTCGGCATCTTCTTTGCCAAGAAGCCAAGAGAAAGAGTTCGGACTGACTAAGCCATCTCTACTTGAATAAGCCCATTTGTTTGTATTTTTTGTCTATATCTTTTAATAACCTCGCCAATGTAGCATCGCTACGTGTACAGTATCATGTGCAGAATCCATTGTACTAATTATTATTTTTCTTGTATATTCATTTTTACCTTTTTGTATCTTGTACATTATTTCCTTAGGAAATACCCTTTTTGTTTTTTCCTTTTTAAGCAGGTTGCCCTAACTTATGAGTATAAATACCCTTGTACTTGTAGCTGTAAAGGAGATCAGATTATTCTTAATACACTTTTTGAGTACTTTTTCTTCCTTGCTTAAACATTGTTTGTTTACTTTCGGTATTACTCTTATTATTTCCCTTAAGCATGGTTAGATGGCGAGTAACCTCACTAGACCAATTTGTACGTCATATCGAATTATACCATGAGTCATTGGAAGTTCCATTAGTGAGTCATATCCTCTAGAGTTGTTTGTGGGTTTTTGTTTACTGTTTAATCCTTCATCTTGCCCTTTTTGCACATTCCCCATTAATCCTTTTTCAAGCTTTCTACAAGTTTGGACCTAACCCATCCAACAACCGGCCTTGTTCGTTCTTGGTTACAGTTTGCAACAAAAACCTTAGTGATTAATTATTTAGAGTCTTGCATTCTTTAACTTTCAAGGCGATTTTCGTATCATGGGTACACACATGATATGGAAATTTTGGGCAATCCTACTAGGTCCCCTATAGTGTCCTGATAGAGGGAACTTAATAAATCTGAAAATTCTTCTCTTACTCTTTATGTCTATATTAGGAGGCCTAAGCATGTTTAGTACATGCTAACATCTAACATTGAGGAGTAGTCTGAGTTTGAAGTAAAGAAGAAGGAAGGGAACTAATCTAATAAATCCTGCAATGGACTTAGATGTTGATAGATCTGAGAATGAGCAACAAGAGTTAAGGGAACAACAAGAATTAAATATCCTAATTGCACTACGAAAAGGAAGAAGGAGTTGCACCGGTTATCTTATTTCAAACCCTCTATCTTAAGCTAGAATTTCACTTACATATCAATCTTTTTTGCCCAGGATAGATGAGGAGAAATTACTAAGAACTATTGGTGAAGCTATGTCTAATGGTAAGTGGAAGAAAGCTATCACGGAGGAGATGCAAGCTTTACAACATAATAATACTTGGGAGACTTATGAGCTACCTAAAGGAAAGAGACTAGTTAGTAGTAGGTGGGTGTTCAGTATCAAACATAAGTTCGACGGAAGTGTAGAAAGATACAAAGCTCGCCTTATTGCTCAAGGGGTACACACAAACATATGGCTTAGATTGTGAAGAAACTTTTTGCTCTAGTAGTAAAGTTGAATTCCATTAGGGTGTTGTTGTCTCTAGCTACTAGTTTTGATTGGCCCTTGTATAGACTAGATG
The DNA here is from genome assembly GCA_024138015.1 of Lumnitzera littorea. NCBI lineage: Eukaryota > Viridiplantae > Streptophyta > Magnoliopsida > Myrtales > Combretaceae > Lumnitzera > Lumnitzera littorea. Next base: position 58,474,756 of record JAMXBB010000010.1, read on the forward strand.
TGAAGAACGCATTTCTTAATGGTGATCAAGAAGAGGAAATATTTATGAAGCTTCCACTTGGCTTTGAATTGAAGATACAAGAGGTAAAGTGTGTTGGCAAAAAATTCTCTATACAGTTGAAGTAGTCCTCAAGCGTTCGGTTTAAAAAATTTTGTGAAACTCTGATTGGTTTTGGATATTATTAATGTCAAGTTAAACATACATTGTTTGTGAAGTTTGGTGCAGATGGGAAGAGATCCATTCTTATAGTATATGTGGATGATATCATATTGATAGGTGATGATTGGATAGAAATTGCAAACTTGAAGAAAAAGATAGGTGACATATTTGAGACTAAAGACTTGGGAAATCTCAAGTACTTCTTAGGAATCGAGGTGGCTTATACAAAGGAAGGCATTTTCATTAGCTAACGTAAATATATCCTTGATCTGCTAAAAGAAATAAGGAAGCTTAGATGTAAACCTAAAGATACTCCATTACCCCCAAATTGGAAAACTAGTCACATGAAAAGGATACACTTATTGATAAGGAGAGATACAGGAAGCTTGTTGGAAGATTAATTTACTTATCTCTATTAAGATCGGATTTAGCTTATGATATTAGTATGGTAAGTCAATTTATGTACTCACCCACCAAACATCATGAAGAGGCAGCCAACTATGTGCTCAAATATCTTAAAGGATCACTTGGAAAAGGATTATTCATTAGAAAAACATGTAAGGATTTTGTTACATATGTTGATGCAGATTAGGGTGGTGAGTAGCTTAATTCTAGTGGCTTTTGCACTAAACCTTGGGGTAATTTAGTTACTTGGAGGAGTAAAAAACAACTAGTAGTTGCAAGAAGTAGTGCTAAAGACAAGTATAGGGCGATAACTCCAGGAATGTGTGAACTTATAGAACTAAAGATTGAGTGGACTTCAATGACTCTATATAGTGATAGCAAATCAGCAATTAGTGCATTAAAAAATCCCATTCAACATGAGAGGATGATGCATGTTAGGATCAATAAAAATTTTATCAAGGAATATATTAAAGAAGTTGGCATTCTAAGTGAAGTATATTCCTATCAAGCAACAAGAAGCTGAAGTGCTTACAAAATCATTAGTAGGGGTTAGGATATTTTTTTCCGCTCGGAGCTGTTAAGATCTAATACTATTAGATATATCCTTATCTTGTTAAGCTCTACATGATGTATATTTTTGGAAGACCATCGAATAATAAACTTAAGTCTTTGATTGCACTTTTACTATAGGAAAAAAAAATTATTGAAATGTCCAAAAACAACAAAAAGGCAAAACCACTAGTAATTTGGTGTGAACAAGTCGAGGTGACTTCATCAAGGGTGGTGGGTGTGAGCCTTAGACCTTTTGATGATCATACTTTAGGAACAAGCCTATTAGATTGTAGTGTCCTTAAGCTGGTGGTGATAAAGAGAGGACTCTTTAAAGGGTGACATAAAGGGAAAATTTAGAGTTCCTCACTTGTGCAAACAATGATCTAATACAATATAATAAATGTGAACAAAGAGAAAGGAAAAAAAATTATAAATAATCCATTCATAGGAAAGAATGCATTTATATGTACATTAGGTGTGTATACTAGGTAGATGCATTAATCCCTATATTCAATCGTAATTAATTATGCCTTATAATTTATCCTATAATTAATCTTTACATTAATAAATTGTTTTAGTTTGTTCACTTGAATGAAGAGGGAATAGCATGATAAGGTGGGCCAATTATGTAGATTAGTTGATATGCATAGCTATTTAGAAGTATAAGCAAAAATGGTTAATAAGTCTACTGTTTAAAAGAGAGTAAAATAGCTCAAAATCTGAGGAGCTAATCCAAACCCACCTACTCCATTGATAAGTATAAGAGTATAAGTGGGTTAAATGAGTTAATTCAGTATGGTCTATTTTGGCTTATAGGTTAAATGGATCAGATTTATTTGGTATGCTTTATAAACAAATAAAAGAATCTCTACCTTAACTTGTTTAAATAACGGGTAAACAGATTGGCCTATGGATCAAATGTATAAATGTATTAAATAGGCCAACTCTAACTAGTTTACTTTGTCCTACAAGTTAAACGGATCGGATTCATTTAGGTTGTTTTTTAAACGAGCAAAAAATCTCAATCCAAAATTGTTTGAAAAACGGGTTATGACTTATGCATTGAGACCCGTTTACACACTTATAATAGCTTTTGTAGCTGCTTTATGTGCCGAAGGCAAAACATTTTGCAAAGTAATGAATAACCGATTATGCATTGGACTGTATGAATGGCTATTAAAATATAATTTATTTACACATTACCCATTTACCGTTCTTTTTCGTATTCTCTTCTTCATGATTGAAGCTTCGTTGTAGTCACAACAACATCCTCTGCACTGCTACGATATCCACCATGGGTTCAAACGTGATGGTCCACCCGATGAAATCCTTTCATAGAATCAAACAAATGTATGGCTTCACCTAAATTCTCACACTTTGTGTACATATTGAAGATACTAATTTGCATAACGATACCATCATTAGTTCTAGCATAGCCAAATGGGTTAAGAAAATCATGGCCGGTCCAACGAGAAGAAGCAAGCGAGTTATGAAATATAGTGTTCGGGACAGAGGATTCATTTGTTCAACTGTTGATACAGAATTGACTTTTTTGTGTTGTACCTTCACGTGGGTATGTGAGAATGGTGTGGAGACTTGATGATACATCTGCAACTTTTTCCATTACCTTCCTCTTGGTAGACAAGTCATCAGCAAAACATACCACCAAAATCTGTATAGAAAAATCATTACCAATGCATCCAGAATTAGATGCTATCGCTATTTATTTTCTAAAATATAGGATATTGAAAACTGCTTTCAGAAAAATGAATACACACTTGGGAATCCATTTTTTCTATATGTCAATAAAATTGATGAAAATATACTAAATCCATGGAGATTCACTAACCCAAGTTGTCGGGTATACAAAGGTCCATAAAATTCTCAGAGTAGCTCATGAGCTTTACTTCTTTTGGAAACATAACATACAAGTCAACTCGCACGAATTAAATAAATATACATATATTCCTTCAACAGTAAACAAACAAGTTGCAAGCAAAGTACACGTCTAGAGGGGATGTACACTGATACAAAATGTGATCACTTAGAAAGCAAAATTCATAATACATGCACTTTCCACCTATAAATTGCCATCTATCTCAAAAACATTCATATCTTGTAATTATCTCAAACAAAGTAACTAAACTAATGACTACACCAAACATGAAATGTGCTCATTTACCTCTCATTTGCATTGTCATTCTTTCTCTAGTCCTTAGTCCCTCTCATGCCCAAAACTCCCAGCAAGACTACCTCAATGTCCACAACACGGCACGCAACCAAGTTGGAGTAGCAAACATTACATGGGACAACACCGTGGCGGCCTATGCACAGAACTATATCGACCAAAGAATCAATGACTGCAATTTGGTTCATTCCGGTGGAACTTATGGTGAGAACCTCGCCAAAGGCAGTGGCACATTCACGGGTGCTGCTGCTGTCAACCTGTGGGTGGCCGAGAAGCAATACTATGACTATAATTCGAATACTTGTACACAAGGAAAGCAATGCTTGCACTATACACAAGTGGTGTGGCGTGACTCAGTTCGACTAGGTTGTGCTAGGGTTCAATGTGCTAATTCCTGGTGGTTTGTCATTTGCAGCTATGATCCACCGGGCAACTATGTCGGACAGCGTCCCTATTAGACCACAACGTCATCCAATATGGACTTATACCTACCATCTAATCAATAACTGCTCATGTGATGCAGAAAGGATGTGAAATAAAAATTAATATTGACGGTGAAGAAGAAGAAAAACTTCGGCTGCGAGGTTTAGATGGCAATAAAGATATGCATGTGTTTGTCACTAACCTAGCTTGGATGGCAATGATTCATATATAATGCAGGTTTCTATATAGTGCGTGCATTGTTTCTAGTTCCTTGTAATAATAAGTGAATCCCAGCTTTTTGTCATATGAAGTGATAAAAGTACGTGTATTTTCCATCTTAACATATTGCTTATGATTCCGCTTGTAGGGAATCGGTCTATATTACATGTAGAAATATCAAAGTTTAATATATTAATCAACGGAATCACTATGCACTCATTAACAAGCGAAAAGGAGGGGAGAAAAAAAAAAAAAACTATTTTTCACTTTATATATTGGAGAAACACGTATCTATGATGCTGTATGCCTAAAACAAATAGAGATGAAATCATTCTTGAAGTGTGAAATGGATTATACAACTTAATTGGCCGTAATAGGCAATATAATGTAAAGGTGTAAACATCCATACGTGCAAGGAAAATATAGAAAAGTTATATGTGGTGGTTATTGCGTAAGAAAAGTACAGTGAAAAAAAACTACCACTCTATTTATTATCTTTATAACTCATCCATATTCCTTCCATTGCCGTTTTTTAAAGGAAAAATGATAAAAACATGATTTGTGGTTTAATATTTTTACAAACTTGTAACCTGTGTGTTTTTCCTTTTAAGAAACACATGGCCCATATTCAACCATTTTATGTTAACAAGTGTTTGCTTACAATTGGCATACAATTATAAATTTTAACAACATAGTTTTATTAAATTATAATTGTAAGAAAAAAATTATGAAAGACAAAGTATAATCAAATAGAAAAAACAAAGAAATAAAGAAAAAAAGACGGGTTGTTGTTTCGGGTTTACAAAGGGGAAAAAAATTAGATTAAAAATCTTAAGATTTAAAAAAAAATCTGGCATAAGTCTCTACTTTTTTTTTTTTTTTTCTAAAAAAGATTCTTCTCTCCTTTTCTTTTAATACAAATGGAGGCATCGTAAAAAGAGTTTAAAAAAAAATACATCTAAAGTAATAGGAAAATTTTGGTATTTATAAAAGAGTATCTAAGTTCTTTTTTCCTTCTTCTTTTATCTCTTCAAGAGTCATTTTTCAAAAATTTCCTTCTTCTTTTTTGTTTTTCAAAAAATTTTCATCTCATAAAAGTTTGATTTTGGCCTTTACAAAAAGTATGGCTCCCACTTACCCTTTTTTTTTTTTTCAAGTTCTCCTTCTTCTTCTTATTATTTTTGGAAAATGTTCCTCTACACTTTTTCCTAGCCCCACCCCCAGATTAACTAAGGGAAATGGTGAAAAGAAAAATGATATTTACACAAAATGAGACATGTTTCTCTCGTTCTAACAAAATATTTTGGACACTTTTTTTTTCTTTTTTCTTTTTGACTTTTTAAAATTGTTTTTCAAGAATATATGGTGGATGGCTTAAAAAAGGGCCATTATTATTTTTATTGTTTATTTCCTTGAAAAATGGATAAAGTTTTAATAATTATAAAAATAAATAAATGAAATAGATTTGCCATCCCCGAGCTCTAACACTATCAACTAAATTAACAGATCCTTGACCTAATGTATTTGGCCGAGGAAAAGAAAAGGTAAAAGAATAGTTACCTATCTATTTCTGTAGCTATGGGGGTACTGATAAGATGTAGGGGAATAGTGGGATTAAGTTTATAGACGACCTCGAAAGTCTTCCTAGTGGTATTGTAGACTGTTTGATTGTATGCGAATTCCAAAATTGGCATACACAAATCCCAATCCTTTAAACTCTTTCCTACGATAACTTGGAGTAAATTTCTTAACGTTCTACTCATCAGTTCAGTCTGGCCATCAGTTAGAGAGTTAACGTTCTGTTTACCACTTCAGTTTGGCCATCAATTAGAGGGTAGTTACTAAAGTTGAACATAAGTTTATTCATAAGTCTTCTCCAAAGTGTCTTTCAAAAATAACTCAAGAATTTTGTATCTCGATTTAAAACAATGGTCTTTGGTACTCCATGCAATAGGATAACTTCTTGCAAAAATAGATCAACAATATAGAAAGTATCATTAGTTCGATAGCACAGGATAAAGAGTACCATTTTGCTAAAGCGGTTCACTACAACAAAGATTGAATTTTTTCCCTTGAATGTTTAGGGCAACCCTAGGACAAAGTCTATGTTGAGGTTGGCCCTAGATAAGGTCAGCATAGGTAGGGGCATATACTCTCCATGTGGCTCTCTCTTTCTCTTGGCCCTCTCTCACACTTTGTAACTACTAACTACCTTATAGATATCCTTAGTTAAACTAAGCTAGTAAAAGTTCTCTTTTAGTAGGTTAGCTATTTTGATCTCTCCAAAATGACCAAATAATCCACTATTATGAGTTTTCCTAACCAACAGCTCGCATATGGAACAACTCAGTATACATAGCCTTGATCCTTGAATAAATAGTCATATTTGATACAATAGCCTTCAAACACAACTCCTTCTTTGCATTGCCCAAGAATGGAACCAAAATGGGGGTTGTAGGCAAATTGCCGGTAATAAGTAAAAAACCCAGCATTTTTCTAGAAGGTAGTAAGCAGGATTTGCCGACTTGACAGAGCATCTACAACCACATTAGCACTACCCTTCTTGTGTTAGATTACATAGGAAAACCTTTCCATAAATTCTAACCACTTAGTTTGCTTCTTAGAAAGTTTGTTCTGACTCCTAAGATGCTTTCATGACTCATGGTTAGTATAAATGACAAATTCTCATAGTAATAAGTAGTGTTGCTAGACAATACGAGCTCAGAAAATTGAGTACAGCTCTTTTTCATATACGGAATAGTTCAGTATAGCACCATTGAGCTTCTCATTGTGGTAGGCAACCGGTTGTCGTTCTTGCATCAGGATAGTACTAAATCTAATGCTTAACACATTGCATTCTAATTCAAATGGTTTGTCAAAATCTGGAACAAATAGGATAGGTGAAGTAGTAAGCTTCTCCTTGATTTCCCTGAAGCTCTACTCAGCTCGATCATTCCATTGGAATCCATCATTTTTCTTGGTTAACTCGATCAAGGAGGCTACAATCATACTACATACTTCAGTGATATTCTTTGGAGTTAGCCACTCAAAGATAGCTCGAACTTTTTCTTCATTTGTTTGGATTCCTTCTCTAGATACTACATACTCAAGAAAGATAACTTCCCTTTGATAGAACATGCTCTTCTTTAGGTTCCCATATAACTTCTCAGCTCACAAAATGTTAAAAACAACTTAGAAATGTTAAACGTGGTTGTTCAAGTTGCCACTATACACCAATATGTCGTCAAAGTACACAATCATACATCTTCCGATCAACAGATGGATCACATGATTCATAAGCCACATAAATGTGCTCGGCGCATTGGTAAGTCCAAATGACATAACTAGCCAATTCTTTTCATTTTAAAGTGACAAAAACTATTTACAAGTTTAATTATTATAAAAGCTAGTAAAATATTTCACAAGCATATCCTAAAGGCTAATGGTATTTTTCCATTTTAAAATGGTAACTTAACTACAACTTTTCTAAAGATAGTAAGGGTAGTGGATAAGATTATTTATAAATATGAGTAAAACAAGCAGAAATATTTACATATAAATAAAGAAAAGATGAAGACACATAGATGCAGATGCAAAGGATCGGCGACTAAATAATAATGTAGCAATAAAAGGGTTTAGGGATGAGACTTTACCAAAATTCTATTGTTAAAATATGGGGAAATTAAATTGTTACATGGGAATGTTATTTGTACAAAATTTCTATATTTATAAGGAAACTGCAATTTTACAATGAAAATGTCCTATACAAAGAATAAAACTACATTTGGTGGTACAATGAAGATATATTACAATATTTTTTATGGTATAATGGAATTCCAATAGAGTATCAACCTTTTGTTGATGATATGTCCCATTACTGCTTATTCGCTGGTCTAAAAGTCGTGTATGTAATATGGGTAGGTTCTAAAGGTTCTGAAATTCTATGACCTCACACATTTTCAAAGAAATGGTTCATTGGCCACATCCAAACTTGAGTGGAGTAGCTTGATTGGCTTTGAAAGGTGGTTATCCTACAATATCTTAAGCTTACATTATAGCCTCCCTCCTAAGGTTCTAGGATGGCTTGATTCTGACCGAATCTACCACATATAATAATTCCCTCAATATGTGTCCTTAATTAACCTACATGGGTTAGTATAATAAAAAAATATATTTACACATGAAAGGGTATTTTGAAAAATAATTCTAATATCAAAAGGTCTTAAGTAGCTAGCTTTCTTAACTTCTTTAGTAAGGTTGCCAAGTTTTTGAGCTTGAAATTTTCAGTTTTCTGTTTTCCTTAATCCGATTTAAACTAAACCTGATGCTTATTTAGTTTAAATCCTCAACTAGAATTAAAGAATACTCAATTTTGTTGTAATTTTTGAAAACACTCAGACTCATCACTTGGTAAAAACCTATAATGGTGATTAAACTAGAATCAATCAGGTAGATTGATTCTAATTTAGCTACTGATCTACAATTTTGAAAACCTTTTTTATTTTATTTTGAAAAGGGTTTAAAACACCAGATATTCGAGTTCGGTGGTTACCCTATTAAACCTTAAAGGGGTATCATTTTAACCTTTCAAATTTAACTTTACTTTTCAAATTATACTTCCTAAAATATCTATTTATAAGTAAATAAATAAAAACCATATCAAGTACATGAGAATGAATAAATTGAAAAATTAATTACAAAATTTAGAAAAATAAATTTTTTACAAGTTTTAAGTCGCTTCGTAATGACATACAGATACCTATGTGCCCGCTATTTAGGATCAAACTTTCATAGTTCGTTTATGAAAAATTTAAGTCAGTTGACTTGTTTTAATTTGAGAAAATAACCAAGCTTACTTTTTTTATCCATTTATGTTTTCATTTGAGAAAAGTTTCGAAAAGGGTCATAATTTTATGTTTTATTTTTTGAAAAATTCTAGAAATGAGCCTTAATTTTGAAAAGATTTTATTAATAATAATTGTCTTATTTTGGGAAAATGGGTTTTTCTAGGTGATAAAATTTCTTTATTTGTTCATCTATTCATTTTTATTTTTATTAAAAATATATATTTTAAGCTTTAAAAGAAAAACAATAAACAAACATTTAAAAAAAATAGAAAAAAATCTTCATTTTAACAAAAGGATAAATAAACATTTTTTTTCTCTCTCAATTTTTTTTTACATAACAAAATGATATAAAATTTAAATAAATTTAAAAAAAAAAGAAAAGAAAAGATAGGGTCGAATTAGAGGGATGTAGGCATTAGTTGACACTTAGTTGTGGATCGTAGTTCAGGTCTAAGTTAACTGACCCAATTCACATTAAGTAACTAAGAGGGAGGATGAATTGGTTACTTTTCAAAAATTTTAATACCAAAGGATTTTGAAAAACTAAACCCCTTGATTACTTAAGAGATTGGCTTCAAAGTAAGTGAGCTAATAAAATAAAAAAAATGCATGGAAAATTACAGAGTAGAGATAGAAGATCAAGCAAATCAAAGCTTTAGTCTTGTGCCTACTGTACTCTTCCAACTATACCATTGGAGACCTGATATTCCTAATCGAAGTCATTAGACTCCACTTTTCAACAAAACAAGTATTGAGAGATTACAACTACGAATTCCCCTACTCTAACTCACTTAGCCTCACCTTAGGTGAAACACTTAGAACTATAGAGAATTGCAACAAGTCTCTCTCAAATATACACAACAAATTCTCAACAATGGTATAAGGAAATAATGAGGAAATGTTACAATTAATCCTTAAAAAATAAGCTTAAAAAACAAAATAATATAAGATAAGCTTCTAATCAATCTTCTGATCTCTTTGCTCTTTGAGAATGATATCGAAATGGTCTTTAAAGCACTTGTATGATTTTTCCCTTCTTTTTTTTTTTCCTTTGAGACTTTGAGTCTTTATATACTTTTGGTTTATAACAACTAGTTTCGAAAATTCTTGGAAAGCCAATTAATAATTTTTTTAAGCCATTGATCCTTTCTTTGAATACTTGAAGTGATCTTGATAAAGAAATTTTTTTTCATAATTCCAAGTGTTGTTTTCTTTGAAATGATCTTCTTTCTAGTAATGGTATGTAATCCTTCCTTTCTTGAGCTGTTTGACCATACCATAAGGAAAGGAATCTTTCCTTATTTTTGACACCTTAATGAAAATACTCTTCATAAGAAATCTTTGTGAATCATTTTGGTTTTTGTCCTTCCTTATGTATTTTTTTGGCCAAATATCCTTCTATAAAAAAATACACGTTTCTTATAATTTGGAACAATGTGGAAGTATATTCGAAAAATTACCCTTTGTATCTTAAAATAGATTAACTTCAATAACTTCAATCCCTATGGATTTTTATCCTACTTTATGGAACATAATGAATAGATTTCCCAAATATGTTCAATAGATGGACTTGAACCTTCTATCAAAGTTTTAAAGCAAAACTTTTAGTAAAATTTAACATTGCATTATTTTTTCTAGTTAGGAATTGTTCATCTTTCTACTTCTTTTTCTCCTGACCTTCTGATTTATCATCTAATTAACATTCTCTCCCTTTTGATGATAACAAAACCTTAGTTAAAGTAAAAACAAATAGACGAGAGAGAGTATGATTACAAGTTCACAATATTAATATTTATCCATATTACTCCCCTTTTTTGTTATCATCTAAAAGATATGAAAAACTCCCCCTTGATGAGATACTCCCCTAGAATAAATGCTTAATAAAGATAAACTATAAAACCAATCCATAAAAGAAAACAAAACATAAGATGTTCATTAGTTCAACAAGATAAATAAAGTTTAACCAAAATCATAGCAAAATTCATAAAAAAACTTAAACAAGACAACATAAATAAACATAAAGACATAATAGAAGCTTAGTTCTTCTTCTTAGGACAAGACTTCTTGATTCTCCTTGAAGGGGATGGTTGCTTTGGTTTCTAAGGTAAATAAAGAACTTGATTTCCTAGAATGTGAAGAGGAGCAAAGTCTTCCTTAGGAACTTATTCTATGGTAGTAGTTGGATGATCGATAGCTTTTGGAGTTGGATTAGAAGCTTGATCAAGAGTTGGATTAGACACTTTTTCAAACATTAGAGTTTGTATAGAAATTTGATTAGGATATTTGGCAAGAGTTTTGTTAGGGTTTGTTTAGGGGTTTTATCAGCATGAACAATGTTCGATGGTGGAGAAGGTGATAGGTTGAGTTATGGTTGAGCAACATGTTGGTTTTGATGGGAAATCTCCAATTGTTTTAGTGAAGATGATGTTAGAGATGAGTGTTACATAGATGGAGCCTCAACAACTAGTGGCTCAGATCCTTTTCCAAACTAAGTTTTGCATCATATTTAATAAATTTGTGAACTTTTTGTCCATCATTTCTTCAACTTGTTTCTTAGATATCCCACTACTTGTTTCTATTTCGAAATTTTTCCTTACTATCAAATGATCCTCACAATTTTTTGATTTGTCTTCTGAATTAGAAACCCCCTTTCTTTTCTTACCCTCATCAGTTTGGAACTTCCCTCCAATTCTCATAACGTACATTTTAGTCTTCTTTTCCTTAAGCTTCTCTACTTTCTTTCCTTTAAACTTCCTTAGAACATCCTTACTGCTTTCTATGTCTTCTTCCATATCATCTTCTAATGCACTCTATGATTCTTCTTTAGATTCCTCCCCCTTAAATGGAGAGTTAGGAAGCTCGTTCTTTTTGTGCTTTTCATGCACATAAAAAGCCCAATCATCAATGTATCATATTCTATTCTTAACATTAATCCCCAATCACCTTGACAGACAATTGTCTCATTGCTATAGGAGGAATTTTGAACTTCTTAAACTTGAACAACCTCATCAAAAGATTCTCATATTGATGGGAATCAAACTACTGGATCTCTGACCAGCAGTCGAACCCAAAGACTAGAGGGGTTCTCATGTTAAATCTTTTTATTCCAACCAATCCCTACTGAAGCCAAGTACTTCCTTGCTGAGTCACCCTTTATGCTGTACCGTATGACTGCCCATTTTTTTGTAGTATGTCAAGTTGATGATTACCTTCTAGCACCGAGCCAACTAATTACTCGGTATCTTCCATGTTGAGAAGCTAAGAGAGAGAGAGTCTAAACTGATTAAGCCATCCCTACTCAGCAAGCCCATCCGTCCATACTTTTTGTCTGCATCTTCTAACAACCTCGCCAATGTAGCATCGCCATGTGTACAGTATCATGTGCAAAGTCTATTGCACCAATGATTGTTTTTCTTGTATATTCATTTTTACCCTTTTGTACCTTGTACATTATTTCCTTATGAAATACCCTTTTTGTCTTTTCCTTTTTAGGCAAGTTGCCTTAACTTATGGGTATAAATACTCTTATACTGCGGTTGTAAAGGAGATCGGATCATTCTTAATATACCTTTTGAGTACTTTTCTTCATTGTGTAAACACCATTTATTTACTCTTAGTATCACTCTCATCCTTTCCCTTAAACAAGGTTAGGTAGTGAATAACCTTACCAAACTAATTCGCACATCATATCAAAATGTGCCATGAGTCCTTGAAAGTTCCATTGGTGTGTCATATCCTCTAAAGCTATTCATAGGTTTTGCTTATTATTTCATTCTTCATTTTGCCCTTTCGCACTTTCCCCATTAATCCTTTTTTGAGCTTTTTGCAAACTTGGATCCATCCAGTAACTAGCCTTGTTTGTTATTGGTCACGGTTCACAACATTTTGGTATTAAAGTAGACGTTTTGTATGAACTGTAGTTAGTTCCTCTTGAAATTCTATTATACTCTGTTTTGTGTGTATGAAATAGAGCAAGTTACTGTGTTCTTTTGACTGCTGTGTTGTTAACTGTTAACTTCCCAAAGTGTTTGTTCGAGCTTTGAATCTATAAGGAAAAATGACAGACCCAAGTATGAATGTTGGTATGGGTGATGACAGTGAAGTTATTCGCCATGGATGACAATCTTAGGGAACCCTCAAAAGTATTGACAAGAGGCTTAATGAGGTAACTAACCTCTTAGTAGATCCGACCCGAGATGTTCATGCACTGTTTTACTAACCTACTGAGGTCGTGCAAAACACTCCATAAGCTGCTTAACTTGTTAGAGGCAGAGGAGTTGGCGGATAAGTGAGGCGAATGATAGACCTTAGAGAGCTTGATGAAGAGGAAGAAGAGTATTTTGAGGAAGAACATGTACGAATCTCTAGAGCATCCGACCATGTGAAGCTTCAGATTCCGAGTTTCAATGGATCTGGGAATGTTGATGAGTATCTAGATTGGGTATAGAAGGCGGAGCGTGTATTTGATTACTATCATTATGAAGATTATGAGAAGGTGAAAACTACTGTTGTTGAGTTCTCTAGATATGCTGTCATGTGGTGAAAGAATTTTCAGGCAATGAGAAGAGAAAGGGCTACCAAAAGATTAACACTTGGCCCGAGATGAAGAGAGTGCTTAGAAACCGGTTCATGCCAAAAACTTATCTCTAAGATACTTTCACTCGACTTCAAGAGCTGAGATAAGGAGGGCAAACTATTGATGAATATGTTCAAGAGTTTCAAATGCTCATGATCCATTACGAAGTGGAGAAACCACTAGCTCGAACATCTCAAGGTTCATTACTAGGTTGAGAGGAGACATTCGAGACGTCGTAGAGCTCCAATGATTTGACACCATGGATGAGGTTGTTAAGATTACCCAGCGAGTAGAGAGGCAAAGAAGGAGCCAAGCACCAGCAAGGATGCCGACTAATCGACCAAGAAAGGCAAGTTAGCAAACATTGCCAAGAAGGAAGGTTGATGTAAGAACCAAGCAAAAAGGCGGACCTGATGATGAAGTGCTGACCCAAACGTATGAGAAGAGGCAAGGGTCTAGCAGTAAAACCAGTTAGATCAAGTGCTTCAAGTGCTAGGGGTTTGGACATATGGTTACTCGATACCAAAATCGATAGACGATGGTCATCAAGGGAGACATCTCGAAGCTAGAAGTGGAGAGTACGGATGAGGAACCTAAGGAGGAGGAGGTTCTTGCTAAGAAAGAAAGTGCCAAGAAAGAGCTTATTAAGGAGGACACGCTTCTCGAGGACTTCAATCAGTTACTCATGGTTATTTGACACATTATGTACATAGAACCCTTGTGAGTGAAGGAGCAGAGAAAGAATTTGTTTCATATCACCTGTAAGGTGAATGATCAGATGTGCAACCTCATCGTAAATAGTAGAAACTATACTAATGTAGCATCAGCCAATCTTGTTTCAAAACTGAAGTTGCCGACTGTTGCACATCCGAGGCTGTACAAGTTATACTAGTTGAGTGAGAAAAGAGCATTACATGTTACTTAGTAAATACTACTACCGATTACAATAGGGAATTACTTTGACCAGATTCTTTGCGACGTACTACCTATGTGTGCTTCCTACATATTGTTAGGTAGACCATGGTTGTTTGATAGGAGAGTTATACATGATGGCTACAAGAACACGTATATATTCAAGAAGGATGATTGAAAGATCATATTGAACCTGATGCCGTCGAGAGAAGTTAATAAGTTATAGACAAAACTTGCTCGTTGATCAAAGAAAGCTCTGGTGATGAGTAGAGCTAAGCTCCGAGAGGTCATCAATGCTAATGAGCCAACCCTCTTATTGGTAAAACAACTATTGGAAATAAAGGAGTGGGGTAAGTTACCCCAAGAGATCAAAGAGTTATTAGATGAATATGCCGACCTGTTCTCAGAATAGTTATCTGAGGGATTGCCCCCAACTTGAGGCATAGAGCACTCTATTGACCAATACCCGGCGCTACACTACCGAATAAGCCAGCTTATCAGATGAATCTTGAGCAGGCTTCTGAACTCCAACATTAAGTTAATGAGTTGCTGGAGAAAGCTTATGTAAGAGAGAATCTCAGCCCTTGTGCTGTGCTTGCACTTCTAGTGCCTAAGAAGGATGAAACCTAGTGAATGTCTATAAATAGCCGAGCTGTGAACAAGATCACGATCAAATTCATGTATCCAATCCTGAAGCTAGAAGACATGTTGGATGAACTCAGTGGAGCCAATATTTTCAGCAAGATTGATCTTAAATCTAGCTATCATCAAATCCGCATGAGGTTAGGAGACGAGTGGAAGACTATGTTCAAGACTCGACATGGACTTTACGAATGGATGGTCATACCCTTCAACTTATGGAATGCCCCAAGCTCTTTCATGAGACTAATGAACCATGTATGAGACATCTCATGGGGAAGTATGTTATGGTGTACTTCAATGACATCTTGGTCTACAGTGTCGACATGCCGAGTCACTGTAAACATCTCAAAGCAGTCTTGAATATCCTCTGTGCCAAGAGACTATTTAGTAATCTAAAGAAATGTTGTTTTTGCCAGGAGGAAGTGGTGTTCTTGGCCTATGTAGTTAGTGGAGGAGGCTTGCGAGTCGATGATGAGAAGATCCATGCAATTATTGAGTGGCCAACTCCTACTACTTATGTTGATGTGAGAAATTTTCATGGATTGGCTTCGTTTTATAAAAGATTCATCAGGAATTTCAATACCCTCGTTATGCCACTTATTGAACTAACGAAGAAAAACACCGACTTTCGATGGGGAGAAAGGGAGGAGAGGAGATTTTCCAAGGTAAAAGAAAGGTTGACCTCTGTCCCAGTGTTAGTACTACCCGACTTTGAAAAAATTTTTAAGTTGGAATGCAACACATTAGGCATTGAAATAAGCACTGTCCTAATGCAAGAAGGCCGACCAATTGCCTTCCACAATGAGAAGCTCCGAGGATCCCAATTGAATTATTTCGTATATGACAAAGAACTTTTGGCACTAATCCGAGCAATGTAAGTACGGCATAACTATTTACTGCTGAGAGAATTTGTCATATATACTGACCATGAATTGCTGAGGTACCTCTGAAGTCAGATTAAGTTGTCAAAGCGGCAGGCGAGATGGGTTGAATTCCATAAAGGATTCAATTTTGTGATAAAGTACATGTAAAGAAAGAACAACGTAGTTGTAGATGTTCTTTTGAGGAGATATGCGCTTTTATTAAAATTGCAAACTAGACTATTTAGGTTTATGAGTATTAAAGAGTAGTACTCCGAGGATCCATACTTTAGACCCATAATTTTGTGATGTATGGATGGGAGGATGGTGAATAAGTATCATGTGGAGGATAGCTATTTGTTCCGAGGCGGGAAATTATGCATGCTGATTTATTCACTAAAAGAGCTACTAGTCAAGAAAGCCTACAGTGGAGGTCTCTTCGAACATTTTGGGGAAAGGAGGACCTGTGAACTAATAAATGTCCAATTCTTTTGGCCAACAATGAGGAAAGATGTACACCGAGCTATCAAAAGTGGTGCCGTATGCAAGAAAGCCAAGTACCAAGCTGAGCAAGGGAAAGTAATACCCTTACCTCTTTCAATGAAGCCGTAGATTGAATTGAGCATGGACTTTGTTCTCAAACTGCCGCGAACTACTTGAGGTAAAGATTCTGTAATGGTTGTCATAGATAGGTTTAGTAAACTGGCACACTTCGTGCCCTATACCAAAACTAACGACGCTTTGGCTATTGCTTCTCTTTTCTTACAAGAGATTGTATGGATACACGGTGTATCGAGAAGTGTAGTTTCCAACAGAGACTTAAAGTTCTTGAGCCATTTCTAGAGAACCCTATAGCGTCGGCTGGAAACCAAATTACTCTTCAATATCTCAGGTTACCCCCAAACTGACGGCCAAACAGAGGTGGTTAATCATACTTTGGGATCACTACTCCAAGCTATAGTGGGCAAGAACTTAGCTGATTAAAACATCTGCTTACCAGCGGTCAAGTTTGCCAACAACTGAACAATACATGATACCACTAAGCACACTCCCTTTGAGGTGGCTTATGGATTCTATCCCGAGTAAGCCTTCGATCACGTACTTATACCAATACCCGCATAAGAAAACCCTGACGCATTAGCTAAAGCACAATCCCTTTAGCATATCTATGACAAGTTCACTTAACACATAGACCAAGCTATTAGAAGAATGCAAGAAAAGAGCAAGAGTAGGTCGGTTAAACAATTTCAGCCAAGAGACTTAGTATGGCTACACCTCAGCAAAGAACAGTTCCCGAACAAAAGGAAAAACAAATTATCTATAAGAGCCAAATGACCTTTTAGAATCCTCTAGAAAATCAATGACAATGCCTAAAAGTTGGAATTACTCGAGGACTATGGGGTTTTTGATACCTTCAACATTGCTAACCTTAGTTGATATTACCTTAACGGAGAACTGAGCGAGCACCTTTCGGATTTGATGCCAAATCTAAAATAACCCGAAAGGAATTATGGGAATCAAGCTACTGGACCTCTAACCCATAGTCGAGCCCGAGGATTGGAGGGGCTAGTAGGACGAATCCTTCTATTCCAACCAACCCCTATCAAGGCCGAATACTTCTTTATCGAGTCACCCTTTATGCCAACCGTATGACAGCCCATTTTTCTACAATATGTCGAGTTGATGATTACTTTCTAACACCGAGCTAACCAATTACTCGACATTTTCTTTGCCGAGAAGTTGCCGAGAAGCCAAGAGAGAAAGTCTAAATTGACTAAGCCATCCCTATTTAGACAAGCCTATTTGTCCGTACTTTTTGTCAATATCTTCTAACGACCTTGCCAATGTAGCATTGCTATGTGTACAATATTATGTATAGAATCCATTGCACCTATGATTGTTTTTTTTTTATATTCATTTTTACCCTTTTATATCTTGTACATTACTTCCTTAGGAAATGCTCTTTTTATCTTTTCCTTTTTAGGCAAGTTGACCTAACTTATGGGTACAAATACTCTTATACTTGCAGTTGTAAAGGAGATCGGATCATTCTTAGTACACTTCTTTTCTTCATTGCGTAAACACCATTTATTTACTCTTGGCATCACTCTCATCCTTTCCCTTAAACAAGGTTAGGTAGTGAATAACCTTACCAGACTAATTCGTACATCATATCGAATTGTGTCGTGAGTCCTTAAAAGTTCCATTAGTGCGTCATGTCCTTTAGAGCTACTCATGGGTTTTGCTTACTATTTTATTCTTCATTTTGCCCTTTTGCACTTTCCCTATTAATCCTTTTTTGAGCTTTCAACATGCCTGGACTCATCCAGCAATCGACCTTGTCTATTCTTGGTCATGGTTTGCAACACATATGGTTTCTTAGCTCGTGTTAGAAATGCATGCTTGACAATCAATACAATAAGATCAAATTCTTTTTCTTTTCAACATACCAATTATTATCAAGATATCCTCTTTGGAAATTGAAGTTGTACTTCCCTTCTTGGGTAAAATACAACTAATGACCAACTTATGGAATAGCCTAGTCAATAGAGTACAATCAAACATAAATACTTCTTTAACCTCCTTTTTCCATTCCATTGGTCATAATATCAAAAACCTGACTTTTACCTATAGCCATGAGTTTTTTGTCATTATTCACAATAGGTACGTTGAAGCACTTAATGATATCACTTTTACTGATTTCAATGTTTCTTCCTAACATGATAGAACACTGCCCATTTCTCTTGCTCAGGTCCAAGTTCTCATAAAATTCAACGATTATTTCCCCATATACCTAGTATCTATAATGCATATATCCTTACATCTAATCATATACAGAAATTCATCCCAATAAAAACCATTTGCAGTAAAATAATCAAAATTGAACATACAGGGTTCAATATAATCTAATTTCCTTTTGAAAGAAATATACTTAGGTGTTACCTTTTTCTTTGAGCCATTAAACTCAGACCAAACTGCTATTATATCCTTGTCTTCTAATACATTCTTTGATAGATCATCCATCTTATCTTCTCCTTTTCTCTTTTTTGACTTTTGTTTCTTCTCCTTTTTCTCATTAACCTTATTGCCAACAGTCAACTTATCACTTGAATCTTTCCCTTTTCTAAAATCCTTAAAACTAGCAAACTCATTAGATGATTCCATTACCTGGCCACAAGTTTTCCAATTTTAGCTCTTGTAAGCTTCATTTTGCCTTTCTCAAATTTCTTGGTTTTCTTGGTAGTTATAGTTTTTTATTTCTTTTTTGTTTGAGGTTTAGGTTGAATTTGGTTTAATTGTGTTTTCTTTGAATTTGAGGACTCATCAACTAATTCATAAGGGTTAGCTATAGTGTTCTTTGGGTCTTTCTTTGATTTCAGCCCTTTTGTAAGAATTCTAAAGGATTTGCGGTTAATCATCGAAATTTTGAGAGGCAGAAGAATTTGTTTTTAAGAGGAGAGAAGATGATCAGAGCATGGACTGTAATTGATTGGACAGTGAAAGAGCAGTGTATTAGGACGTAGGAGAGAGAGATTGTAATTAAGAAGGAAATGATGACACATTTGCCATGCTTAAATGCAATTGGATTAAGAAGTCTGCAGATACAGGAAACAGAAAAAAAAAAAAAGAAGAAGGTAATTGCTAAGGAGAAGCTTTTTAAGGATACGGGGGAGATTTGAAATTGGAAAGGGAAAAACATGCCTTGTACGTACAATTTTTTAGCTTTATTTTACACAAGATTATTAACACAAATCATGTATCTTACACTAATTTCATTTCTAATATACTCAAACATTATTTTATCAAGGGGTTTTGTAAATAAATCAACTAGTTGATTATCCGTTGAAATAAACTCAATATTTATGTCCCCATTACTAACATAGTCTCTAATGAAATGATGTCTTACTCCTATGTGTTTAGGTTGTCAATGATGTACAAAATTTTTAGCTAAGTTAATTGCACTCATATTATCATATTTTATATGCACATCATTTATTTATATACCATAATCTAACAATTGTTGTTTTATCCATAATATTTAAGCATAATAATTCCTAATTGGTACATACTCAACCTCTGTTATAGAAAGGGTCACAAAGTTTTGTTTCTTAGAGAACCAAGAAACTAACTTGTCCCCTACAAATTGACACATTTTGGATGCACTTTTTCTAGCTATCTTATAACTGGCATAATCTGCATCTAAATATCTAATCAACTCAAAATTATGATTTTTTGGATACCAAATTCCTAACTTCGATGTGTAAGATAGATATTTAAAAATACATTTTACTGCAGCTAAGTGTATTTCAGTTGCTTTAGCTTAAAATTAAGCGCATATGCACACATTAAATATAATATCATGTTGAGAAGCCATTAAATATAGTTATGACCTAACTAAACTTCTATAAAGTTTTTCACTTACCTTCTTACCTGTTTCATCTAGTTCTAATCTTGTAGATGCTGACATGGGAGTTGTAGCTCCCTTTGTATTCTCATACCCATATTTCTTAAGAATATGTTTCATATACTTTTCTTGATGGATAAAACCTCCATCTCTAGTTTGCTTTATTTGGAGTCCAAGAAAGAAATATTCAATTCTCCTATTAAAGACATCTCAAAATTAGCCTCCATCAACTTAGAGAAATCCTCGTAATAACATTCATTAGTGAAACCAAAGGTAATATCATCTACATAAATCTCAGTCACTAACAAATCATTGTCAAAATATTTTATGAATAGTGTTGTATCAACTTGTCCTCTTTCGAATCTATTTTTAATAAGGAATTCACTAAGTTTTTCATAACAACTGCAAGATGCTTATTTTAATCCATATAGTGTCTTTTTCAATTTATAGACATGATCTTCTTTAAATAGGTTCTCAAACTTAGGGAGTTGTTTGACACACACTTCTTCTTTTATAGAATCATTTAAAAATGTACTTTTTAACATTCATCTAAAATAACTTAAAATCTTTATAGCATATAAAAGCTAACAATAGTCTAATGGCTTTTAAATGTGCAACCGGTGTATATGTCTCATCAAAGTATATTCCTTCTTCTTGGGAATAAACTTTTGCTATAAGTCTAGCCTTATTTCTTTTTATTTTGCTATGTTCATCCAACTTGTTTTTGAATATCCATTGTGTGCTAATGATTGATTTATTTTTAGGTCTAGGAACTAAAGTCCATACCTTATTTCTTTAGAATCATGTGAATTCTTCTTGCATGGCATTAATCTAATTTGCATTAGATAAGACTTCATCTACTATGCTTGGTTCAATTTCAAATACTAATGCAAAAAATATTTTCAATATTTTGCAAACTTGCTCTAGCTCTCACCTTAGAATGTATGTTTCCAATTACCTACTCAGGTAGATGATAGTATTTGTATCTCCATGTTTTTGAAGGTTTAGAACTTACTTATGTAGCTTCTATTGTATCTTCTTATTTAGCTTCTGGTTGAGTTTTTGATGTTCTAGCCTCAAAAGCTTCCATCCTACTCACCTCATTTTTATGAGTGAAAGTGTTCTTACTTGTGTTGTTTGGTCCATCATCATCTGATTCTTTAGTCCTTACTTCATTGATGAACTTTACATTGATTGATTCTTTAATGATTCAAGTAGCCTTGTTAAATACTTGAAATGCTTTACTTCGTAGGGAGTATTCTAAAATTATTCCTTCATTTACTCGTTCTTCAAACTTAACCAAATGTATCCTAATTTCTTGATGAAACACTTAGAATGAAAGATGTGAAAATAAGAAACAGATGATTTTCTACCCTTACACATTTCTTATGATGCTTTCTTTATCAATGGCTTTGTATAGACTCTATTTATGATGTAACAAGAGGTAGAAACTACTTAAACCAAAAAATATTGTGCTCCTTTGCTTTTATTTAATAGAGTTCTCGTCATTTCTTGTGTAGTTCAATTTTTACATTCAACAACTGCATTTTGCTACCGAGTATAAGGAGTTAAAAAATTGTGAGTAATGCCTTGGTTTTCACAAAACCTTATAAAATCCTCATTTTCAAACTCTTTTCCATGGTTAGTCCTAAGACTAATGATGGAATAACCTTTTTTTCATTTTGAACCTATTTTGCAAACTTTTCAAAAGTACCAAAGGCATCACTTTTGGTTACATAAGAATAGAACCCAAGAATATCAAGAATAATCATCAACAATTGCCATTCCATATTTATTACCACCTAGACTAAATGTTTGAATAGGTATAAACAAATCTAGATGAAGTAATTCTAGTGGTTGTTTTATTGATATTACCCTTTTAGATTTATGAGCCACAGATGTTAACTTGTTCTTTCAGCAAGTTGTGTAGTGAACTACATCTGTTATACTTATTTTAGGTAATCTACTAACAAGATTATTCTTATATAAATTCTCTAGTAGATTAAAGTGAACATGTCTTAGTTTCTTATGCATAAAAATATGTTATTTGAAATACTTAAGAGACATCTTTTAGATTGGACTTTAGTAGGCTCAATTAAATATATGTTCTTCTTTCTATATCCTTCAAATAACTTGTTTCCATTTTTATCAAAGGCCTCTATTTTATCTTGATCAAATGTTATTTTATACTCCTTATCACATAGTTAGCTTATATTTAAAGGATTATGTTTTAATCCTTTTACCAAAGAGACATTTTCAATAGTATAAGGAGGAATTCTGATATTACCAATAGCTATTATCTTCTCTTTACTGTTGTCACCAAACTTAACATAACTCCTTCTTTCCGTTCAAGACTTGTGAAGATCGAAGTATCTCCTAATATATGATGTGAGCACCCACTACCTAGGTACCACATTCCTTTAAGCTTGGCTCCATGATCCTATGATCACATAAGGAAAGGTCAATTCCTTTTAGGAACTCAAACTAGCTTAGGCCTATTGAAATTCAAGCTTGTGGTTTTTAGCGTATTTGCTTAATAATTACTAAGCTTGTGATTTTTGAAATAATAGTATTTTTCAATATGCCCTAATTTATTACAAAGAAGTAGCCATATGAGCGATGTACTTGTTTGTTACCCGATCCCTTTAATTTAGGTCTCTTCTGTCATATCTCCTGAAGGATCCTCTGACTAGATTGTTTTGAACAAAATAGTTCTTTTGCTGAATTCTTATTATTATTTCAATTTTGTGACCATTAATTGATTCGTTGTTTATTACTTCTTTAACTTTTACAAGTACATTTTTCTTATTTGAATTAGAGGATTCTCCATATTTGAATCCTAAACCTATCTTAGTATTATCTATCTGTTGTGAAGTAATTAACATTTGCAATATATCGTCAATTTCTAATGCATTGTGTTCCTTTTCTAGATAATTTTGACTAGTGTCAAGGTCATTATTATCAATTTCTAATGCTTCTTTATTAGTTTTTATACATCATTTTCTTCTATAAGTAATTCATTGGTTCAGATCAGTTGATCTCTTTCTTCTTTTAAATCCTTTGTTTCTTTATTAGTCTTGGTTAATTTAATTTCTGTCTTTTCTAGTGCTTTGAGTAATTTTTTTATTTGTTTACACACACTTTCAGGCATGCCATCTTCAAAATTATAAGTTACCTCAGAAAGGGCCATTAAGCATAGATTTGCTTCTTCTTCATCATCTGAATTATCTTCTTATTCATTTTTTGATTTGTTTAGATTGCTCTACATGGCTAATAGAGACTTCTATTTCTTTTTATACTTATCTAATTTATTGATCAAAACTAGGCATTCATATTTAATATGTCTAGTCTTTTCACACCATAGCACACAAATCCTTCTTCATATCTTTCTCCTTATAGCTTCTTCCCACATCATTTTTATTGTGGTTAGAAAATGAATGCTTAGAAAATTTTTTCTTACCTTGTCTTTGGATCCTTTTGTTCAACTTCCTCGTAATCAGTGTAACATCATCTTCATCATCACTCTTACTTTTTGATTCTAAATTAGAGTCTATTTTTTGAACTTTGAATGTTATCCCTTTCTTCTTTATATCTTTTGATATAGCGTCTAATTTAAAAAATCAACTTTGTCGACCAACAGCTTACTTCTAAGTTGGCTGAGTATCAATCTTTTCATATCACATTCTTCTTCTATTGTTGTTTTCTTTACATTCCAAGCTTTGGGTAGTACCTTTACCATTTTGCCACCAAATCCACATCTTCTACTTTCTTACCAAGGGAAAAGAGTTCATTTTCTATGACTATGAATCTATTAAATGATTCCTTGATCTCTTCTTTAGGTATAATATGGAATGTCTTATATTCTTGTACAAGAGAGCCAACCCTGGTTTCTTTGATAGTATTCATGCCTTCATAAGTTTGAGTCAATGTGTCCATACTTCCTTGGTTGTACCACAAGAAGAAATTAGGTAAAATTTAGATTAGGCAATAGTATACAAAAGAAGATTCTTAGCCCTAGAATTTAATTTAGCCTTTGCAATGTCACTATCAGATGTGACAGTTCAAGAACTTTTGAATCTCCACTTTCAATGATTCACTGTGCTTCATAATTGATTGTCTTCGTGTACGTTTCCATCTTGAATTTCCAAGAAGGAAAGTTAGTACCATCAAAGAATGGAACTTTTCCAGGTTGTATGGTTATGCCACTACTTTTAGCCATGATCTTTGAACCTTAGTAATGTTAGAGCAAGGCTTTAATACCAAATGTAGGTTGGATTTTGAAAAACTAAACCCCTTGATTACTTAAGAGATTGGCTTGAAAGTAAGTGAGCTAATAAAGTAAACAAAATGTACAAAAAATAACAAAGTATGGATAGAAGATCTGGCAAATCAATTGTAGTAGTTCAACCTTATGCCTATTGTACTATTTCAACTCTACCATCATAGACCCAGTATTCCTCATCAGAGTTGTTCCACTATCCACTTTTCAACAAAACAAGCTTTGAGAGATTACAATTGCAAATTCTTCTGCTCCGATTCACTTGGCCTCACCTTAGGCTAAACACTTAGAACTATAAAGAAATATACATAACAAACTTTCAACAATGGTAATTAATCCTTGAAAAATAAGCACAAAAAGGAAAAAATATAAGATAAGCTTCTGATCGATCTTTTGATCTCCTTACTCTTTGAGAATGATATCGAAATGGTCTCTATAGCACTTATATAAATTTTTTTTTGTTTTTGTCCTCTGAGACTTTGAGTCTTTATATACTTTTTGTCTACAACAGATAATTCAACAAATTCTTAGAAAGCCAATTAATATTTTTTTTAAACCATTGATCCTTTCCTTGAATACTTGAAGTGATCTTAATAAGGAAAAATTTTTCGCCTCCTTTATTTGATCTTAATTCCAAACTTCCATATAGGTTTCATAATTCCAAGTGTTATTTTCTTTGAAATGATCTTCTTTCTAGTAGTGGTATGCAATTCTTCATTTCTTAAATTGTTTGACTATGCCATAAGGAAAGTAATGTTTCCTCATTTTTGACCCTTTATTGAAAATACTTTTTATATGAAACCTTTGTGAATCATTTTGGTTTATGTCCATCCTTATGTTTTTCTTTTTTTTTTTTTTTGGGTTCAAATGTCCTTTTATTCAAAAATATGTCCTTCTTATAATTTGGAGCAATTTGGAAGTATATTAAAAAAATGACCCTTATATCTTAAAATAGATTGACTTTAATCCCCGTAAATTTTTATCCTACTTTGTAGAACTTATTAAATATATTTCTCAAATATATTCAGTAGATAGAGTTAAGCCTTCTGTCAAACTTTTAGAGCAAAACTTATAGTAAAATTTAAATCATATTATTTGTTTTAGTTAAGAATCGTTCATATTTCTAGGTTTTTTTTTCTCCAAACCTTCTGATTTATCATTTGATTGAACTTCATACTAGTCTTCGAACCTATGTTACTTAAGAATGACTTGTACACTTGAATAGACATACATGCACAAAATCATGAGGGCATTTATGTCATTTTATTATAATAAAAAATCATATTGCTAACTTTTCCTCCACATTCCTTCCTCCTTAATACAAACAAGCTCTCCACTTTCTTCTCTTTAATTCATTCCTCTTACTTTCTTCCCTTGTAAATTGTTTCCCCCTTCCTAAACATAGTATAAAAGAGGTAAGAAGAGAATAACATCTATAGGTTTCTAATAAAATATTAGTCATATGCTATGTATGTACTTTTTTCTTTTTGCCTCATTTTTTATGGAAACTATTATTATCCCTACTAATGCCAATCTTTAGAAGTTAAAGTGGTCAAAATATGCACTTTAAAAGTTTAAGGAGTGAGTCTATACCTAAGTTAAAGTTTAGGGAGTTATTTTGCATTTTCCCCTATCATTCTTTCTTTAGACTTATTAAAAACATAATCTAACATGTTTTGAAAGATTACCAAAGAAGTGTCAATTTGATAAAAAAATTCTGTAAAACATTTAATTTTCATTTTGTCAACTAGATGTTAAAGCATCATTTTTTGAAAAGGAAATTATTTGAGTTTTTGAAATTTCCCTAAAAATTAAAACAAAAAAAAAAAAAAGGCTTCTAGCTTCATACAGGAAAAATGATATCATTAAAGAAAGGGACAACACATAAAGAACATGTAACAATGATGGACTAAAGCAATGGTTCTATTTACAAGATACTAACTTCTATTGACCGGTGATATTCGCTCTATAGATTAGTCGGTAGAGATTCATTTGATTTAAGCTCTCTACAAAATAAAGCATGGTTAATAGGGGATTGAAATTCGCTTTGGTGCGATTACTCTGATACTTAAATGGTAAGAGTGTCAAAGAGAATACCCTAGGTGAGAAAAAAAAAAAAAAAAGGAGCGAAAAGTTCTTTACCTAGAGCTTTATCTCCTATAAATAAGTGGTAAAATTAGATTATACTTGGATTGGGCTTATTAATAGTCTTGGGCTAGTTAGTTTAGGTCTGAAACCCATCAACAACTCTCATTTATAAAGATAACTTGAAGGGATAGTTAAGGATAACAACTACGTTTTATAAGGTTATACCCTATAAGAGTTACAAAGGCGTTGACATTCTTTGTTTTACTCATTTTTATTTTCTTTTTTTTTTATTATTATTCCTTACCTAAAAGTAATATTATCGGATGGAAATTCAGACGGCTTATATCGAAGAGTTGTCATAAAACCAATGGTTAGATTCCTTGACATTTTCTAAAAGAAGTCGATGGTAATGTCATAAGGCACTTAATTTTCCGTTTGTCAATCAAATGCAAATACGACAACTTTCCTAAAAAAGCGAAGTTGCCCCAAACATAAAAACTTATTTTTACAACTTGCAAAATTTTTTTCACTTGAGGAAACTTCAATTTGCAAGGGTTAGTTTTTGCTTACAGAGAGATTATCTCTTATTATAAATTCTCTTAACAGATATGTTAGGTCCTAGGACAGCTTCCATTTATTACGGAAATAACTTCTATAATAATCTCTATACTAGCTGTTATTTACAAGGGGTTCAATTCTATGATAGCTTCTATATGACAAAGGTTAGTTTCTATTGTGATCTTTATATACAAATGGATTAGCTCCATAAATGATAGGTTCTACGGACAGGACAATAGTTTTTAACTAAGTTTGCTAGGTAGTATTTAGGTTATATATTCAGGATTCATCACTCTTACAAGGCCATATTTACAAGGATGTTGGATTCTGCTGAGGATTAAGTTATACTTACAAGGATATTATGGATTTCATTTTTCCTTTATTTATATAATCTTCCATCTTTGAAAAGAGAAAAATAAATGCTAATGGAAGCCAATTAAAAAGGTAGATTAGGTGAAAATATGGTTTCTTATACCCCTCTAAAAATAGTTGAGTAGTTAGTGATTATCATTGAATAAAAATCTAATATTACGAAAAGGGGAACAAAATTAGATTAAAAATATGAAGATTTAAATATATATATATATATATATGTGTGTGTGTGTGTGTGACATAAGTCTCTCCTTTTATTTTTTTTTTCTAAAAGAGATTCTTCTCTCCTTTTCGTTTAATACAAATGGGGGCACCATAAAAAAGAGTTTAAAAATTATTTTTAAAAATTACATCTAAAGTAATATGAAAATTTTGGTATTTATAAAAGAGTGTCTAAGTTCTTTTTTCCTTTTTCTTTTTTCTCTTCAAGAATCATTTTTCAAAAATTTCCTTCTTTTTTTTTTTTTTTGAAATAATTTTCATCTCCCAAAGGAAGTAAAGATGTAGGTAAAAATTTGATTTTGGCCTTTACAAAAAGTATGGCTCCCACTTACATTTTTTTTTTCTCAAGTTCTTCTTCTTCTTCTTATTATTAATTTTTATTTTTATTTTTTGGAAAATATTCCTCTATGTTTTTTTCTGTCCCCACCCTAAGATTAATTGAGGGAAATGGTGAAAAGAAAATTGATATTTACACAAAATGAAATATTTTGGACCCAATTTTTTTTTTCTTTTTGAAATTTTAACTTTTTTTAAAAAAAATTTCAAGAATATAAGGTGGATGGCTTAAAAAAGGGCTATTATTATTTTTACTATTTATTTCCTTGAAAAATGGATAAAGTTTTAATAATTAAAAAAAATTGAAATGAAATAGACTTGCTATCCCTAACCTCTAACACTACCAACCAACTTAATAGATCCTTGACCCAATGTATTTAGCTAAGGAAAAGAAAAGGGAAAAGAAAAGTTACTTATGTGTTGATTTAAAAGTTTTAGATTTGTTATATCTATCGAGCTTCTCATATATTATTAGATCCAAGTCTTAAGATTAGTTATAGCTATCAAACTTCTCATACATTATTAGATCCCCACCTATAATACATGCACAGAAAATAAGAAAAATATCTAATATTAAATGTAAAACTATTATTGCCTCAATCAATTAACTTTATAACTCACCCATCTTCCCAGCTATATTATAGCTTTTAATAATTATGTTTAATATAGTATGGAGTCTGATGAGAATATTTTTACTTATTATAGTATGACAAAATGAAACTTCACACATAGGATTGTTTGTTTACATAAATAGAAAAGAAATTCAAAGGGCAACACATACCATATGTTATGCATATATAATGTGTAAATACTAATAATATATTGACACATATGACGTGTATATATTACGCGTGATAATTGATTTGGCAATTATTCATTCCATTATAATTTATGTCAACATATTATTAGTATTTTATGTGTAATTGACTAATGCCACAAAAGAAATTTTAGCAAATGAAAAGATTAGGAAACCTCCCCTTTAACAAAAGAGATTAAGAAAACCTTAACTGTTATATTCTTTTAATCCCTCACTTAACCAATAGAAAACCCCCTTACCGTATTTGAACTTGGAGTCCAAAATTTAGATCTCTAGGCTTTGAGTGCTAAAAATCACAAGAGGAGGATGGGTTTGCTTTAAAAGCACAATTAAAAGGTATCTTAACCATAGTGTATTTGCAAAAATTAGTTTTTCCATGAATTACAGGTGGTGAATGTGAGAAAATGATCCTTGAGTGTCATTGTAGCAAGGAAACGAGTAAATACTTTTAAATCTTAAGTTTTATGTTAGTTTCATGTAAGTAGGAAAAGTTAGGATTGATTTGATAATGTTTAGATCTTTGATTTGGCTGATCTCAGTGTTTAAGGGGCTAAAATTGGCCATGTAAAGGTTAGATGATTTGTTGAGGTTATGAATAGTATTGTTTAGGTTGGTGAGGCACCTGGTGATCATATATAACTCACCTTATTGGGTTTTCGCATAGAGACGACCCAGCTAGATGTAGGAAGGGTTATTTAGGTGATGAGTAGGACCAACACTAATACTATTATATATATATATATATATTGTGTTCCTAGGAGTCATGAGTTGCTTTAAGATCCAAAACATTGAAACTGTATTGACTGCTCCATAATAAAAAGATAATTAAAACATGTTTATTGCATTAGTTCTCTATGTATACATGTGATTCTTGTCATATGTGTGACATGCGCATATGTTTTTAGTGTTCTATGTTGAGTTTTAGCTAACCAATAATATTTTTTAGGTGTAGATACTCGAGTAGAATTTACAAAGTTTGTCAATTTGATATTATAAGTAAAGATTATTGGGATAGGAAGTGGCGACTAAAAATTCCTTTGTGAGAATAAATTTTAAATTAGGACAGTTTGAGTTTATTGTACAATTAGTAAATTCTTATTTAAAAATTATAAAATTTACTTTGTAATTATTCAAAACTCTATGAGGAATTAAATTTTATTAGAATTATTTAGAGATTTTAATAGAAAATTTTGGTGATTATAGTAAATGTTTACGCTGGACATATTAATAGATAATAGGGACGCATAGCAAACTGTAACACTTCAAATTCTAAGGCATTACAAGAAGTCCCTTTTAAGATCTTTTATTAATATCAAAGTTTTATTATCACAAGTGTAGAAATCTCTTATACAATGCATCATCGGCCACATCACAATATTTGAAAAAAAAAAAAATGTACATAAATTTTAATGCATTGTCATGAAACAATGCTCAAAATTCAATTTATTTGTGGGGCAAAAAGCACACTGGAGAACATAATGACCAGCTTAGACATTTCGTTATTAATACTTGGAAAGAGAGCACTCTCTGGGCATGCCATTTTGAAACCTCTGACCATCTTGACAATAGTCATATATCAGGTGGTATCTTCTCACCCATTTGAACCACCTTATTTGCATTGATGTCAAAGACCTAAATCTCTCTTTGTTCCACCAGTTGATGGTGCTATCTGCCCTACAAAACCTCGCATTTCCACCCCAAATGCACGCATCGATTTGGTAATTCCTGAATGAGGCTATGAAGGGACCTTTTGACCAATCAATTTTATCTTGACCATCACGTGTCGCCCAACTTTCCCCATTCCATATGCCGGCTTTGATGCTCATTGGTTGCCACCGAGGATATGCTACTCCCTTGTCTGCATGGTTTCTATAGGTTCTTATGGGAATTGAGTCTACCATGAATCTGCAAGAAACATGAAGTTGTATTCCGAATTTCCATATGTTCGAAAATCACAAATGATATCTTTTCAGTTTAAACTAAGTCTTTTCTTCTTGATATTTTCAGTTAGCATTTATCCCCTTTTTAAATAATTTAATGCACGTCTGAGATAAAGTTTTCCTCCCTAGCAGATAGGATAGAATAAGAATGGGACACTAGTTATGATAGGAAATTCTGTCCCAATTTTTCATAGTCATTGCTTAATAAGAATTTAAATGCATGCTAGATTAACAAAAAGTGTGACTTACATAATCTGATAAAGATTCCAAAATATGGAATAAGTGTGAAAGTCTTTGGTGGGATCAAACCACAAGTAAATCCTCTCTTCGCGATCGTCAAACCCATCAGCATAAATATTTGTTTGAAGTATGTGTGGTTGTCCCGATACATTGCCAAGGAATTTTAAGTCTATCTCATCACGGTTGGGTTGATCAGATGTCATCTGCGAATTTCGGTAAATACATATATCACAGTGAAAAAAGGTTGAATAAATCCCGTATAAAACTTGAAATGCTTAGTGTTGAATCCAAAAAAAGAGGAGGGAAGATAAGCATTTCTTAGTTCTTACTTGGAATCCTACAACTGTTCCTGCTGAATGACCAGGAACCAATTTCATTTGCATGTCTATCTGGCCGAACAAGAACATTTGATCGGAAGCAAAAGAAGCACCTATACAAAATTCAGCTTGTCGCGATTACAAAAATAGAACAAACATACAAAGTTTACACATCTTCTTGTTTACCAGATTGATTGTCGAGTTTCAAGCTCATAATTGTACCATCAGCTGATGTATTGATATGATTTGGAGCCCATGTAACATAGAAGTCTTTGTTAAAGTTTCCAGTTGATACCACAGATGAAAATGAGATCTGGACAAAATTTACTAGCCCAACAAAGGCAAGTAGAGCAACACTAGTGAGACTTCTCATGTTTCTGTTCACTAGCATTGTTGTGATGGATCATAATGGAAGGACAATGGCCTGAATATATAGATATGTTGCATTCGACATGAGCCATCTTGTAGGACAATAGTGTATATGGAAGAAGCAAAGAATTTGCTTCAAGGTCAGAATATCACTACCATTTCAAGCAAGGAATGTTTTGCCGTTTAGTTCTCACTTCTAAATACATCTAACTACGTTGATGTCACCACATTAACGTCAATGTGTATATCTAACAGGCTCAAATATTTGGCCAGTTAAATTATGAGAAAATAAAACTGATTACAGATTGATTAGTCATATATATATATATATATATATATGTTGCAGATTATTAGTATTCTATGATTCTTATTGAATAAAGAAAGTTCATCACTTAAAAGTGGTTAGATATGTCTTCTTGCTAAAGAGTTAAATAAAAACAAAACAAAAAAAACAAAAAGCAAAAGGTGACTTTATTCTTAGAAACGATTAGATGACATATAATCGATCATAAGATATGCACTAGAATATTTTAATGTTCACACATTAGGCATGTTTTTATATGGAGCTTGATACAAGAACAAACTACTCTAATACAACAAAGTTGTTTTGCTAAATCGAGTAAATATTGTCGCAATGTAAAGAAAAAATAATCAACTAAGCAACAAAAGCTCATTTATTAGTTATTTATGGTACTTGGGGAAGAGATGACTAATACTCTCTCTTTCTTTTTCTCTTTCTTTTTCTTTTTTTTTTCTTTTTTTTCTTTTTTTGGAATTTAGCTCTATGACCGTTTGATTTGAAAGTTTAAACCTATTTATCCTCTATAACGTCTAGGTTGAGACTCTAATTAAAATTCACCTAGTGGATATTAATAGGAATGAAATAAGTACAAGTAAATTCGAAACGTAACCTCGCATCCCAGTACCATATAATAAATAATCTAAAAGCTTTAGAAAAGAGCCCAATAGGAGACTTTGCGATGATTCTTCTGTTGCTGCTGGAAGTTATACTCCACATAAATGCCAAAGGTCCATAAAAGCTGTCACAATCAATGAAAGCCCAAATGTAAAGTAAAGTAGCGGTCAGTCATTGCATGCACATGTTTCACGAGTTTAAGATTTGAATCGCTGTCGGAGCCCTTGCCGTTCATCATGGCCGTTAAAGAGAAAAAAGTAATACGATGGCCAGTTTTATTCATTATTTTGTTAATGAGTTGCTCAGACTTCCAAAGGGACATTTTGCATATATTTAGAAAAGGTCTAAGGGACGCTAAAATGTAAAATAAGTAAGAAGAGCTTAATATTGATTTCACAATAAATTCTTAAAAGCACTTGTTTTAATAGCAAAAAATAATAATAATAAAATTTTTATATTTTTCAAGATTCCTCATATATTTTATGGATAAAGAAACAAGTATATGTACGATAAAAAAAAAAAAAAATCTTCTAGGCTTTTAACAAGTTTTCCAAAAGCATCTATTGTCTTCATTGAAAATTTTATATTTATTTTCTTAATTTCTAAACACTTGTTATAAAAATCAATTTTTCCTAAAGAAAGTAACTATATTTATGAAATTTGGATGATGATTGTAGGACGAAGTGCATATTTTTTATCAATACTTCTAAAATGGACTTATAAAATGGTAATAAGGCCCCTATTTAAAGGCTCGACATCTGTCCATACAAAAGTTACTCAGCTACAACTTTTTTGTTTTTTTAATCTATACGATCAATGTTTCAAAAATTATAATTTCCTGAGACAAACAGTATTAGATTCACTATCTAAATTTTAATAATTTTTTCAATACACTTAAAGTCCAAAATTTACTTTCAAGCATCAATATCCCATGAAGAGGTCATTATCCTAATCACTTGTTTAAACAAATCACAAATAGACATATCAAGTACAAAGAAAAAGAAAAAAAAGGATAAGTCGGATGTCATGTGTAATGTGAGGTATCCTATGTAACACGTGTTCCAAGCTACTCTCTTAAGTATGCATACAATAGATTACAAACTAAAGTTAGAAGGTTGTAACGTCTTAAACTTAGGGCACCACAACCCGCCACTTATTTTTGGTATTTACTAACATGTCAGGCGTAGATAATTTTTAAAAATCTTCAACATTCTTATAAAGTCTTCAAATAATTTTGTAAAATTGATTGTCTAAAATAAACTAAAATAACACCTAAATAAAATAATTAATACTTTATCAACAATTAATAATTAAAAGACTAAAATTTTATGTACTCAAACTCATATACAATCTTCAAGTAAAATATGTTGTTATCGCTCTTGCCATCCCACTTGTGGTAATAAGATTCTCCAAAAATCACGATAATCAATTCAACTATAATTCCTACATCTGAAAAAAAAAAAAAAAAAAAAAAGAAGGAATGGTTCGGAGCTTAGTGTGCAACATGTAAGCACATGTGCATGAACATCAATACAATAAGACATGCAGAAAATGCAATAAATAAACACTCAACAAGTTATTATCTCCAACTTTAATCCTTCAAGTAGCACATAAGGATACTCATGACCTTACCCACACAATATTAGTAAATACATAAATAATATACTCAACACTGTAACCAAGAACTTCTACCTCAAGCCCTAGGATTACTAATCTATCTTAGACCATTTTTATGGGCAACTCCATTAGGGACATTGCCACCCATTGATCATCGAGGTGCCCCCTAAGGTTCTACCACCATCGGCCCCTAGGTCAAGCTATATATAGACATCACTCAACAATTAAAAGTGCAATATTAATTAATCCATTTTCAATTTGTTATCCTAACAAAACCACAACAAACAGACATGTATCGTGTAGCTACAGAACTTGATTTAATTTGAATAATGCTATCAAAAGTAAGAGAACCTATAATAGCACGGAAATATTAATCTTAGAGCTTATGTAATTTCTTCCTTAGATCCTTAAACTAGTTAATCATAGATATTAGGTTGGATATGGCTAAACTTAGAGTAAAAGCTTGAGGAGATCATCCTTGGGGTTTACGCCTCAAATTACGACCATCTTCCTTGGTTGTGTTTCTCGCGTCTTTTGATTTTCTCTCAAGATTATGCCTAACTTCATGCTCTATTTTTTTTTTCATAAGAATCACGATCAAAAGCATGCCCATGTTTCTTGATAGTGATCCTATTACTTCACCAAAACTTTATTTTTCTTTAAATCCAACTCTCCAAACTCCATCTCCACATCTCGATTTCGATTTAACATCATCGCTCTTAGTAATCCCTATCCATTTTAATTTTTTTTTTTAACAATCTTTAGTAATTAAACAAAAGATTCAATGGGTTTCTAAAACTTACTTAGATCCTTACAAGATCTTGTACAATTCATTATTGCCAACACATAGCGAACGTGAACCTTAGTTTTAAAAACATGATTTTAATTAGAAACTTTACCAATAATTTATATATCTCTTAAAGAAATAATCTTTTCTTACTTATGGGATCCCTCACTTTTCAAATCCATCCTGCACCCATGTTCATATTATACTTAATCCATTCCTTTACTTTTTCAATAAATCTTGATAATTTAAACAAGAGATTTAATAAATCTTCTAAAACTTACTTGAGTTTTTACGAGATCTTGCACAAACCAATATTTCCTCGCAGCAGATCCTTAATCCTTTAACTCTAAAACAATAATTTGATTAGATCCACCAAACTCAAAATTTTTTTAAAAAATAATACCTCCTTACCTTAAAATCCCTTTTTGTGCACTAAGGTTACTTTCTCTTCCACCAAGCTCCTAAAACACTAGTCACTTGGGATCTCTTGTTGGGTTATTCTATTGGTTTAGGAAAGGCTCTACTGGATGAGGGTCTAAATCTAACAAGAGGATGATAAAAAGAGAACTTTTATAGCTAAGTTAACCTAAGATTGTCTAACTTTTGTGATTCTTAGAATGCCCCTCTTTTAAATAATCCTTTTTTCTAAACCGCCTTACATTAGCTAATGTATTTTTCTTTTAATTCTTTTCTTATTTTTTCTAGGTGTTACAAAAGGTAAGTTAGAAATTTTGTTCTAAAGGTCAACATGACATGTACTCAATCTATGCAAAGTTAAGTAAAAGATAACTTAGGAGGTAATTTTTAGGAATAAGTTTTATCGTCCATTAACATTGTTATTGACGACTCTAATAACAAGTCCAGATACATAGTAGCATGTTAGATATAGTTCAATTGGCTTATAAAATTGATATATGTAAATAAAAGTATATTATTGGAGTTTATTATTTTTATCACATACATAGTAGAAATAATAAATTTATACATGAACAGTATATTAATTAATTAAAACTAGGTAAAATATTTTTGCAAATGTGGATATTAGCTAATAAATTAATAAGATAAGTGTGTAAAGCTAGAAATTTAGATCCAATTGCACTTTATAATAATAAAAGGGCTTATATTTACTAATTTTAGTGGGAAGAGAGAGAATATATAGTTACATTATCCTTAATATAGTCTAACCTAAAAATTATAATCATACTATTTGCCTCTCTCATCCTTTCCTCCATCAAAAACCACTCTCATCCTTGTGGAGAATATCTAGAGCAACTACAAAACAAGATTGGACAAGAAATTATCCCAAAAATTGAATTAAAAAAATCAAGTGAAAAATGAGAAAATAAATGAAAAATAAAGTAAGGTAGGTCAAGCGTGGGTCAATGGTGGTTTATGACACAAACAATAACCTAATAATATGTGGTTCAATAAGTGGAGGTTTAAGAAAATGCCTAATTTGGTCGGTAGCCCAATGATGATAAGTGGTTAGTCATCGTTGGAACTTCATGTGCTGATAAGTCCCTTTTTCATATGAATTTATCAATTTTTATGACAATCAATAAGCCTTCTTTAAAAATTATGAAAATTTATATTCCAAATTAATTTTTGATGCACTTCATCATGTTAATATTGCATGTATGTAATTTGAAGTGGGTATATTAGATTCTTAAGAAATGAAGTTATTGGTAACCAAATTCAACTTAAGTTTGGAAATCCTTAATAACGTAGTTTTGAGCTAAATTTTAGTGTATAGATGATAACTTCAATTTAGCATATATTTTCTATGGTTATTTTATGCTACTTTAGACTTTAATCAAGAAAATTTTATATTATTTTGAGTTTAATTTATTAAAATTTCATTTTAAGGGACTTCCAAAGCACTTTATAAATTTTGAAGGTTTTTAGCCATTTTTGGAGCAAAAGCATTAATCATGGAATGAAGCAAAGGAAGTTCGAACAAGAATTGAGCGAAGAAAGAAGTCTAAGAAGGACCATGGTCAAGGTCCATGGCCATGGTGTTGTTCCTTTTCTCATTTAGTTTCTTCAAAGTCAAAGTTTTCATGCAAAAAATAAGTATACGTCCAGCCACCACGACAATATAATTAGGGCGTAGTTGCTATATGATAAGTGAATCTTCAGTTTTTGCAATGCATCTTCTATTTTTAGATATATAATATCCATTGAATCTTTTATTCTGTAAAGTCTCTCTTTATAAACTTAGCCCTATTCCTTATAAATAAATCCATAAGTTAGAGTTTTCAAAGTAAGAACCCCTTTGGTAAACTTGTAGCTTAGAATTATAATAAGGGTCTTTCAATTTAATTTCTCTTTTCCTTTTATTATGTTGTTCTTCTATTAATTTATTTTTAGTGAATATAATTGAAATATAGTTCTTGTTACAACAAGTCTTCTTTTTATCTATGATATTATTCTTTGATGATCTAATTATGTAGAATATCTTGTCATCAATTAATATTTACCGCAATTACTAATTTGATGTCTGAATTTACTGTAGACTCATGAAGGCTGCAATAAACAAATAAGTGTAATTAGAAAAGTTTTAATGAACTAAGAGATTAGGTATTAGATCTTTTAGGATTGGGGAAACCTAATAGCAGGATTTAGGTGCTGCATGTGATCTTAAGATGCTCTATTCAATAACAATGCGGGTAGAGAAAGTCTTAGGATTAGGAATTAGTTACAGATGGGAATCTGCCTAATTCAAAATCTAATTTCCATATGTATAAGATTAGAACAATTGAGATTGAAAGGTTATAAGGAACTAGAAAGTAAATAATAATGATTCATTATGGATAATGCCTCCCTTATTTTAATTAATTTATGCTTATTTATTTTAATTAATTTTATTATTTTACTTGTTCTTATTTAATTTATCATTCTTATTCCATCAATCTTTATTCAACCAGCCTATTTTATCACAATTTCCTACATATTGATAAGTTAGATAATTGGAAATTTTAGGTAAATTGCTAATAATTAGGTTTTCACAGACTGGTTTCATGTGAGATTGATACTTGAAATCATATTTATTTTATTCTATACTATAACTTGACCAAGTGTACTTGTTTATTAGTGCGGTATATGTCTGACCAAGTTTTTAGTGCCGTTATCAAGGAGCCAAAAAGAGTAACCTATTTAGATTAGCAAAATCCTAATTTCCAATTATTTAAACACTTTTGTAATAATCTTTCCTACAATTCTTTTGGTGTTTTATTTATTAGTATGCTTTTAATCAATTAAGTGTGTAGGTATTAATTAGGGAATCGCACCTATGATGGATTCAACTATCGAGCCAACAACGTAAAATAATAATGCTCTTTGGGAGGTAACCTAAAATTTGGTTTGGTCTATTTCAATCTAGTTACTTTTGTTCGTTTATTAT
This sequence comes from Lumnitzera littorea, assembly GCA_024138015.1. Taxonomy (NCBI): domain Eukaryota; kingdom Viridiplantae; phylum Streptophyta; class Magnoliopsida; order Myrtales; family Combretaceae; genus Lumnitzera; species Lumnitzera littorea. The sequence goes on from JAMXBB010000010.1 coordinate 58,513,205, forward strand.
TGCATCATGAATTGATTCAAGTATCAAATTTTGAATTATTAGTTAGTAGTTTTTCCTTGCTTGAACAATTCTTGATTTGAGTAAGCAATAGTGAATTTAAAGTTTTCGTTTGATTAATTTGATAATTGGTCCGTTTTTGTAATTCAATTTGTGCTAACATTGAATTTTCTCTAAGACCATCGCAAAAATTAAATCAAAGAAATCAAACTTACATCAATTGGAGGCCTGGAGACAAACATAGCCAAGGTCCATACTCGTGGAGCTAGCACGTATTCCCTTTGTAAACAAATTCGTGAAAAAAGTTCAAGGAAAAACATGAATAAGAGATCTACAAGCAAGGACTACATTCGTGGTTATACCTAAGTATGCAAAAATAAAATGTAACATGGACTACGACTAACTACATGCCCATGGACAGTGCCCATAGTCTGGAATAAGTTTAAAGACTACGGAAAAAAGCAATCCTCATCTATTCTAACACACACATACCCTCTCTCTACATGCCTATATTCTTCTATTTCTCTCTCTACATACACCCTAAATCATCACAAAAACTCACAATTCGATACTGTACATCACAAAATCAAGATACGTACATCATCTCTCCTTGATTATTTTTTTAGATTTGCAGTTAGATTGTTTAAAATTGTGATTTTTTATGAAGGTTTTTGTCCTTTCATGCATATGCTTAGATCTTGATTTTTAGGAATGATTTAAGAGTTTTAATGTAATGAAATATGTTTTCCATATGTTATTTGTTAGAAACTCCATGAAAAATGCATTGTTTGTTAAGGATGATGAATGAGAAAGGGAGAGAAACTTGAGGAAAGTGAAGGAAGTGATGAGAAAATGTCAGAAAGGGATGAGAAAGTGATAGAATTTATGGTTGACACTATTCATGCTATGAGATGTACATGATCCATGTTAAATATGTTTAAACTTGTTGAATGTTGAAATTTTTGTGTAAATTGGTGAATCCATGAATTTCTAAAAAATATTAACATGGATTTATTTTAAGTACATATCCTAAATTCATGTTATAATTAGGAAATTTGGTGTTGGTAATTATACAATCGTATTGTGAAAACAAGTTTCAATCGTGAATGCTAATATTCATTATCAATTAAGATTATGAAACTATAGGACAAATTAAAGATTGAAAATTAACATTTTATTATCCTCTCAATTTCATGAATCCATGTTTTGAGAAATTAGCATTATAAGGTATTATACTATTTCAAGATTTTCTTATATTAAGCAAAAATTTGAGGAATTTGTATGTGTTAAATGCTAATATCTTTGTCAATAGGATCATGTAATTAGGACTTGATCAACCCTACAAATGCATTAACCTATGATTCTAGTGAAATTAGCATTATACTATATAATTCTTTTTTTAATTTAAATCATTACCTATATTGTTTAGTGAGTAAACTAGCAATTAAATGAGGATGATAATTGAGCTTTATTAGTTTCTTGAATTAGCTATTGTTTATATCACATAAATTATCCTTTTTATCAAAATTTAAATTCCCTCTCTTTTTTATTGCAAAAAAGTGTCTCGAGAAAAGCAAGCATGCCACAAGAACACTGGCCCATGTACTATACATCTGCTTCTTCCACTTCTTTAGTTTCACCTTCTACTACAGCAGGAGAGATACTCCTAACTCTCTTAGAAGGAATTTGATGAGTTTACTTATTTCAACTAAGAGGCATTAGCTCAACTTAGCAATGAAGCCAGGAATAAACAATTGATAAAATTCGAAGAATGAGACCAACTATTGACAATAAATGAGCCAGTGTATAAAGAGTTGACTCTGGAATTACTTAACACATTCAAGTCGGGTGCTAATAACCTCCCTCTTGGTTAATAGAATTCCATTCACTTTAGATGTTATGAGCATGAAGTCAGCATATCAATTGATGACTTAGGCATCCATATGGGTATATACTTAGCTAATTATATCAAGTCACAAGAATATAGGGAATTGCCTTATAAATTACCTCACGGAATGCCTGAATCATTGGCTTAGGGTGACTTAACTAGAATAGGACAAGTTTATAATCTAGGGAAGTCAAAAGCTTTAAAATAAACTGACCCTACTTTGAGGTTGATTCATTATGTTTTGGCTAGAAATATTATAGGAAGAGAGAATATCTAAAGAGTTGTGAATGAAAGGGATGTTTTATATTTACATAGCATTACTAACAAGCAACCCATTAAGTTAGTTGTTAGTGTAGATTGATTCTTTAAGACCCAGGTTACTGATGAGCGTGCTAAGTCTATTTTTGCAAATCCCTTCATCACGCATTTGATGACAAGTTCACATAGCTTTCTTGATACACTACTCCTATGAACACTAGACTCTCTAACCCTTCTTACATATGATGCTATTAAGGCCATGCAACTCCCACCACCACTTGAGGTCCCACTTGAACCAACAAATGAGGCTACTACTTCATCGCCCTCCAAGATATGAGTTGAGTCTTCTTCAGTGATTAATACTTTTAAGAAGTTCATGAGGAAGCTTTTTAAGAGGCAGAGGACTATAAAGCATAAGGTGGACTAGGATTTAGCCCAGTAGGCAGCTATTATGACTCGATATCATATTTAGCCATCGTCACCACCGCTAATGCCTGAGCTAGATTCCGTAGAAGTATCACTTAGAGATGAGATCGAAGAAGAAGAGGAGAAAGATGAAGGGGATGAAGAATGAACGTCTCTTGCACTTTGATTTTTCTAAAAAGACTTGGTTTGATGTTTTGATTTTGGATAACTGTAATAACTTATACACTATTACTTTCTTCTTAGATAACTATTTCTATTGTCATGTTTTGTAAGTTTGTAGGGTAATAACACTTTGATGCTTAAATCAATAGCTCTATTTATTTTGTTTAGTTTAGTTTAGTTTAGTTTATTTTTTTCCTTTCTTATCTTAGTTAGATTATTTCTTTTATGCAAAGAAAACTTAGTGTGCTTAATTGGTAGAAGGAACTTAGCTTTGAACTTCACATGTTTTAGGATCAATGCTAAAAACCTAGGATGTTCCAGTTTCTTTTTGTTTTTCTTTCTTTCCCATTTTTAATTTGTGAATTTCATTGTATTATGCATATTGGGGATAATGTACAATTTAAGTGCAAGGGGAAAGGGTTAAATTATGTGTGCTAATGTTATTGAAATATAGACTTAAGCTTTTGACAATTTTTCTAAATAATTTTTAGGAATTTGCACCCCTTATACAAGCAAGCAATTTTTTTTTTTTTTTCAAATTTGCCCACATCCTTGATGAATTTAGAACACTTTGCAAAATTTGAGTAATTAAATCTTTAGGATTCAAAGTTACTCTTCTCTTAAGCTTAAATTTAGACTCAAGATTAGGATAGACACGAGTAAGTTAAGGACTAGTTATTTTAATTTCTAAGCTTGATTTTTGAGGATAGTTATCTATTTTTCCTTTTCAAAATTTGTAGATTGAATGAACAAAGGACATTTGTCCTCTGAAGGTCCTTTGAAAAATCTACTTAGTTAAAGATGTAAATTAAATAATTGAATTGAGTTGATGGAATAAATTACTGGGGATTGGTATGAATTGAACTTGCTCCCTTAGAAAAGCAAGACTCTTTCCCATTGCTAATAAAAAAAAGTGAAATTAATTAAAATTGTTAAGGATTGACCTTTGTATGTCAGAAGAGTAAGGTGCTTTCCTATTAACAACTGTTAGGTGATTAAAAGAGCAAAATTAATAAGGATCGACCTTGGTCTTTTCAAAGAATGAGGTACTTTCCCAATGTTAATCAAGGTTCAAAAATAAAAATATAATTGAATTGATAAACCTCCAAACAAAAATTGAAAGAAATAGAGAAACAATTAGATGATGAATTGATGTAACATGTATCCAATCTAGTTTTCTAAGATAAAATTAATTAAGGAAAATTTCGCTCTTCTTGAGTTAGAACAAAGAAATCCTTATAACTTTTTTCTTAATTAGTTTATATCTATTTTAATCTTTAATTTAGTTTCTGCTTAAATGTTGTGACTAACTCTGAATCCTTTAAATTAATCACTAAAATTCAATAGATCTTAATTTGCTAGTATCTAAGTGTTCTGAATGCATTGTGAAGTTGAGGAACAAGGATGATTCGAGCAAAATTTTTGCTAAGCTATTAATTCTAAGGGTGCACTTTTCTAAGATTATAATAATCACCTTATCCTTAAGATTTTTTCACTCTAATTTTCATTATTTTACCTTAAGACAAGTAAAAGCTTAAGTATTGGAGTATTTGATAATTCCAATTTAGCATAGATTTTCTATGGTTATTTTGAGCTATTTTAGACATTAATTAAGTAAATTTTATGTTATTTTGAATTGAAGGTTTTTACCCATTTTTAGAGAAATTTGAAGTAAAAGCATTGGTCATGGAACGAAGCGAAGGAAGTTCGAACGAGAATAAAGTGGAGAAAGAAGTCTAAGAAGGACCACGTCTAGGGTCTATGGCCGTAGTCCCTATACAAGTCCCTTTTTTGATTTAATTTCTTCAAATTTGAAATTTTCATGCAAAGAATAAGTATATACCTAGCTACCATCCAAGGCGTGGTCACTATATGACAAGTGAATATTTAGTTTTTTCAATGCATCTTCTATTTTTGGACATTTAATATTCATTGGATCTTATATTTTATTAAGTTTTTCTTTTCCTTTTATTATGTTGCTCTTCTTTTAATTCATTCTTAATGAATATTATTGAAATCTAGTTCTTATTGCAACAATTCTTCTTTCTATCTATGATATTATTCTTTAATGATCTAATTAAGCAAAATATCTTATTATCAATTAGTATTTATAGCAGTTACTAATTTGATGCTTGAGTTTACTGTATAGTCGTGAAGCCTACAATAAATAGACAAGTGTAATTAGAAGAGTTTCAATGTGCTAAGAGATTAGGTATTGAATCTTTTCAAATTGGAGAAACCTAATAGGGAATCTAGGTGCTTTACACGATCTTGAGATGCCTTATTTAACAGTGATATGGGTAAAGAAGGTCTCAAATTTAGAAATTAGTTAGAGACACGAGTCCTACTAATTTAGAATCTGATTTCCATAGAAATAAGATTAGGAATCTCCATAATCTAGAGAATAATTAAGATTGAAGGTTGTAAATAACTAAAGAGTAAATAATAACAATTCACTAGGGATAATGTCTCCCTTGTTTTAATTAATTTATGCTTGTTTATTTTAATTAGTTTTATTATTTTACTTGTACTTATTTAATTTATCATTCCTATTATATCAATCTTTATTTAACCTACCTATTTTATCACAATTTCCCCCATATTGATGAGTTAGATAATTGGAAATTTTAGGTAAATTGCTAGTGATTAGTTTCTCATACATTGGTTCCCTATGGGATCAACACTCGAACTCACATCCGTTTTATTTTATATTGTAATTTGATCAAGTGTACTTGCCTATTAGTGTGGTATACGTCCGACTAGTAAACTCCTACTAAGTTACACTAAATATACACTTAAATAATTTTGATCAAACAGTAGGTTTTGAATTTACAATACTAAATTTAGTAATCTACCTTTATTTCACAATGATTAAAATAATGAGCGTTTTAATGATTTGTTTCTTAATTTTGATTAATGAGGAATTCTATAGTGAAAATATGTTATTAGGAATATTTTATATTAAATTGCTAGGAGAATGTGAGATTAATTGAGCAATTTAAGATGATTTCAATTAATTGAGATCAAATAAGCAAGTACATTTCCTTTTTATAATAATTTGGATAATTATACAATCGTAACTTGGTATCTAAGAGGACCTTACTTGTTGACCAAATTTGAAATGGATGAGAACTAATAAAAATCATTTGATTTTAGATAGAACTCGAACCTATTATAAGTCAAGCAACTATTACAATTTAGATGCAAGTAGATGTCTTAAAAAGAATAATTTGCACGGTTTATGACACAAACCATATCTTAAAAACTTTGTTATATTTAACTTGCATTTCCAATATCATTAACTACCGTCTACGTCAGATGAGTAAATCACAAATACTTGAAGCTAGACGAGTAACCTATGAAAGTAAATTTTATGAACTATATTGTGCTTAGTATACTTATACTAATTTATTAAAGTGTAGTTAAGTAGTTTAGTGTGAATACTTTGACCTTGAGATCATCTCTAAAATGATTTAAGTATATAAATATAGATAAATAATATCAATAAAATGATATCATATAACTACAAACTAAGATCATAACTTATTCATAACGTTGTCCTCAGCCCATACCTTACCCACTCTTGGCACCTCACTATATGCCTTATAAATCATTTATTGTAATTTTTCTTTTCTAAAGATCACGAACCTATGCTCTAATAGCACTTAATTATAATGCCCAAAACTTAGAGAGTTATAGCTCGCTATCTATTCCTATCATCTACTGATACGTTAAAGTAAACACTTACTAAAATCTCCAAAATATTTATTATAATCTCTGAATAATCTCATTAAAATATCACATCCCAGCCTAGCACGAAATGCACTATCATACAGGAACACCTATTGATAACTTAACTCAACTTACTCATTCATCAAAAGACAACTTTGTTTACATGATAAAGGGATTGCTACATTAGAGTTCAGTTTGATATTCAGTTACAACTTATGTGTACAACATAATATTTATATCAAAACATAAAACAACTTTTTCTTTTGTCATCTTCACAATAGTAAGAATCCTAACTTAGTACAAGTTCTATACAAAAGTCGCTGACTACGACTCACACTCTTAATATACATTCCCCCAAATGTTAAGCCCTTTATGATGGTATTAACCTAAGGATAAAACATTTTATCCCCTCAACTATTAAAGCTAATGAGAGTTGATAACAAATAATATAACATAGACAATATCGCATATCATAACCGAAACATTTAAATCATAATCTGCAGGTTCAACTTCACATATGCCTCGCCCAACTAAGCATTTATTGCTAGTAATGCAACTTGCTATACTCATGCACATAGCATGCATCAGTATTGAAATCCTATACCTTTCCAATTTTCATTCGATTAGTCAACATAGTCAAGAATTTGGATACAATGTATAGGAACTTATGGGAAATAAAGAGCTGCCTAGGAGTAGGACTCCCACTAATAAGAATCAGCTTATTGGGTCTTTAACCCATAACTAAGCTCGAGGACTAGAAAAGACTGGCAAGGCAAATCTTCTTGCTCCAGCCGACTCTTATCGAAGCCAAGTTACTCCTTGTTGCCGACCGACTCTCGATGCCGTGTTAAACGATTGCCCATCTCTCAAAAATTATGTATTGACTAGGAGAATACCCTAACAGTAGCCAACCTTCTCGCACTTGCTTGGTCAGGTCTGAGCTAACCACTTGTTTAGCATCATTACTGTCGAGAAGCCAAGAAAGTTATCCTGCACTAATCCTATGCCACTCCTGTTCAGACGAGTCCACACTTACTCGATACTCTTACTCAACTACCTAACCAACTCATACTACTTTGTCTGCATCCTCCAATGGCATCACTAATGCATCTTTACCATGTGTTCAGGATCACATGTAGAATCTACTGCACAAATCATTGTTTTTCTTGAATATTCATTTTTACCCTTTTGTATCCATTGTACATTACTTCTTTAGGATAATACCCTTTTTGTCTTTTCCCATTTTAGGTAAGTCATTGTAATTTCTCGAGTATAAATACCTGTTGTACATGTAGCCGCAATGATCAAATTATCATTAATATACTGGATATTTTTCTCTCATAAACATTGTTTGTTTACTCTCACTTCACTCTTATCCTAACCCTTAAGCAAGGCTAAGTAGCGAGTAACCTCATAAAACCAACTCGTGCATCATATCAAGCTATTCCATGAGTCCTCAGAAGTTCCATTAGTACATCATATTCCTTGGAGTTTTTCATAGGTTTTGCTTGCTTTCTCTCATTTCTATCTTATTGCGCCTTTGTCGTCACCCTTTTCAAGCTTTCAACAAGCTTGAACCCATCTCTGCGACTGGCCTTGTCTGTTCTTAGCTGCGATACGCATCATCTTGGTATCTAAGTGGAGGTTTCATTTGGATTATAGTAGTTTGTTCTCGAAGTTCCTTATTCATACTCTATTTTTAGGTGTATGAAATAGAGCAATCTTCTATATTAATTTAGCTATCATACTTACTGGTTGTTAAGCTTCTGGTCTGAAGGGATGTGTGTTGTGTGATTTAGAGAGATAATGTCAACTGTAACACCAAATCGAGGACTTTGAAATTTGGATCTATTAAAGAGAATGACAAACCCAAGTATTAATACTAGTGCTGGGGATGACAACAGTGGTGTTGTTCACTATGGTTGATAATCTCAAGGTACTTTAAGAAGCATGGATGAGAGACTTGATGAGGTGGCTAATTTCTTAGTAAATTTAACTCGAGTTGTTCATGTAATGGCCTATTGACCTGTTGAAGCCATGCATAACACCCCATAAGTTGCCTAACCTGCAAGAGATCAGAACCTAGCTCAACAAGTTCGAGGTGGAGGAGTAAGCGAATGAGTGAGGAGAAGGATTGACTTAGGAGACTTGGAAGGAAAGGATGAGGAAGAGTATTATGAAGAAGAAGAAAAAGCTCAAGTACCTTAAGCATCTAACCATGTGAAGCTTCGGATTCCAAGCTTCAATGGGTCTAGGAGTGAGGATGATTACTTGGATTGGGAGGAGAAGGTGGAGTGAGTTATTGGTTATTACCAATATGAAGATTACGACAAAGTGAGAACTATTGCTGTTGAGTTCTCCAGAAATGCTGTCATGTGGTAGAAGAATTTCTAAGCCATGAGAAGACGAGAAAGCTATCGAGAGGTTAGTACTTGGCTTGAGATGAAGAGAATACTATGAAATAGGTTTATACTGAATACATATCTATAAGACACTTTCATTCAGCTTCAAGAGTTGAGGCAAGAAGGCTGAACTATTGGCGAGTATGTCCAAGAGTTTCAAATGCTTATAATTTGCTGTGAGGTAGAGAAACCATCAGCACGAATAGTTTCTAGATTCTTAATTAGGCTAAAGAGTGACATACGAGACATTATGGAACTTCAATAGTTTACCACAATGGATGAAGCTATATGGATAGCCTAACAAGTAAAGAGATAAAGAATGAGACAAATGCCGACTAGACCGCCCACTAGCTGACTTATTCAGTTAAGCCAACCTATTCAAGGAAGCTATTGAGGTCAATCAAGTACAGAAGAGGCCAGGTGAACAGATGTCAAGACTGAGCAAAAAGGTTGAACAGAAGGTAACGTATTGACCTGAACATACAAGAAAGGATAAGGATCTGGTAAGAAGACGAGCCAAATCAAGTACTTCAAGTACCAAGGGTTTGGGCATATGGCTGCTCAATGTTCGAATTGAAGGACTAATGGTCATCAAAGGAGATATCCCGAAGTTGGAAGTGGAAAGTGCCGACAAGGAACTTGAAGAAAAAAGCATTATCAAGAAAGAAACTACTTATGAGAATAAATTGATTGAAGAGGATGTGTTTGCCGAGGACTTGGATCGGTTGATCCTAGTTGTCTGATATGTATTGAGTCTAGAGCCCTTGCATAAGGAGGAGTAGACAAAGAACTTGTTTTATATCACTTGCAAGATGAATGATTAGTTGTATGCACTAATTGTGGATAGTGGTAGTTGTACCAATGTAACATCAGCCAATTTGATCATGAACTTGAAGTTATTGACTATTACGCATCCAAACCTGTACAAGTTACATTAGCTAAATGAGAAGGGACTACTACATGTTACTTGGTAAATACTACTACCGATCACAATTGGAAATTACTTCGATGAGATTCTTTGCGATGTGCTACCCATATGCGCATTACCTGTGTTGCTTGGCCGACCATGACTTTATGATAAAAGAGTTATCCATGATGGATACAGGAACACCTTTGTGTTCAAGAAGGATGGCAAGAAAATTACGCTGAACCCGATACTATTAAGTCCAGCTAACAAACTTTAAGTAAAACTTGCTTAAGGATCGAAGAAGACTCTAATGATGAGTAGAGCTAAACTCCAAGAGGCTATTAAAGCCGATGCATCGACCTTCATGTTGATCAGGCAACTATTAGAGTTGATGGAGCGGGATGATCTACCTTTAGAGGTAAGGGAATTGCTGAATGAATATGCTAACCTATTTCCAAAACAGTTGCTGGAAGGTTTGTTTCCCTTTAGAGGCATCGAGCATTGCATTGACTTGATACTCGGCACTGTATTACCAAACAAACCAGCTTATCGGATGAATCTCGAACAAGATGCTGAGCTTCAAAGGCAAGTTAATGAATTACTAGAAAGAGGATATGTAAGGAAGAGTCTTATCCCTTGTTATGTGTCAATGCTCCTTATGCCAAAAAAGGATGGTACCTAGTGGATGTGTGTTAACAGTTAAGCCGTAAACAAGATCATGATCAAATGCAGATATCCTATCCTTAGGTTAGAAGACAAGCTGGATGAATTGAGTAGAGCTAAGATCTTCAACAAGATTGATCTAAAGTCTAGCTGCCATCAAATTTGCATGAGGTTAGGAGATGAGTAGAAGACCATATTCAAAACTTGGCATAGACTCTATGAGTGGATGATCATGCCCTTTTGCTTGTCAAATGCCCCAAGTACTTTCATGTGATTAATGAACCATGTATTAAGAAATCTAATAGGAAAGTGTATCGTGGTATACTTTGGCAACATCCTGGTATACAATGTCGACTTACTAAGTCACCATGAACACCTCTATGCCGTATTGGATGTCCTCCATGCTAAGAAGTTATTCAACAATCTTAAGAAATGTTGCTTTTGCCAGGAAGAAGTGGTGTTCCTAGGCTAGAGGTATGCAAGTAAGTTTTGGCTCATGGGCCAGCCCATTTAACCCCAATGGGTTTGGGCTAAGGTTTTTTAGCTAGTTTAAAAGTGGCCCAAATAAGCCCGACTCATTTAACCCGCATGACAAAATGGGCTAGTTTAGGTGGGCTCATTTAACTTATTTATGCCTTTAGCTTATGAGTTAGCCCGTTTAACTTGCTTTTTAAACGGGTTATGGTTAAGATTTTTTTTCCCGTTTAAAAGGTGAGCCAAATGAGTTCAGCTCGTTTAACTCATGGGTTAAAGTAGGCTGGGTTGGGTTTGCCCATTTAACCCACTTACATACCTCTATCCTAGGCTATGAGTAAGTGGAGGAGGCTTACAAGTCGATGACAAGAAGATATAAGCAATCGTCGAGTGGCCAACTATAACTACTTATGCTAAGGTGAGAAGTTTCCATAGACTGGCATCCTTTTACGGAAGATTTATAAGGAATTTCAGCACTCTCACCGCACCCTTTATTGAGTTGATAAAGAAGAACACCAACTTCAAATAGGGAGAAAAGGAGGAGAGAAGTTTTGCCAAGGTAAAGGAAAGATTGTACTCTACCCTTATACTAGTTTTACCTAACTTTGAGAAAGTATTTGAGTTGGAATGTAATGCATCAGGCATTGGGATAGGTGCTACTTAATGCTAGAAGGCCGACTAATCGCCTACCATAATGAGAAGCTTAGGGGACCTCAATGAATTACTCCGTATATGACAAAGAATGCTTAGCACTCATCCGAGCACTCGAAGTGTGGTAGCATTATCTATTGCCAAGAGAATTTGTCATCTATACTGACCATAAGTCTTTGAGGTATCTTTGAAATTAAACTAAGTTGTCAAAGCAGCAAGCAAGGTAGGTTGAATCCCTCGAGAGATTCAATTTTGTCATCAAGTATAAGCAAGAAAGAGCGACATGGTTGCAAATGCTCTTTCTAGGAGACATGTACTCCTTACCAAACTATAGATTAGATTGTTTAGGTTTGCAAATATCAAGGAATAATACTCCAAAGATCTAAACTTCAAGCCTATACTTAAGCGTTGTGCCGATAGAAGGACAATAGATGATTATCATATGGAAGATAGATACTTATTCTAAGGAGGGAAATTGTACATGCCAACTTGCTCATTGAAGGAGTTACTGTCATGCCCCAAAAAGGTGGAATCGTAATAGTCCTACTATATGAGCTATCTTGATAGGGATCAAGGACCAATTACATGCTCCTAAGCCTAATGGCTCTTTCAAGTGGTCCGCCGAGCTATTTGAGGTGAGTTAAGTGCCAAGGAGCAATACTTGCCCCAAATCGATTTGCCAAGCTACTTCACTCTCCATGCTATCCAAGGTATTATCGAGGTGACCAGCTAACGTGCTGAACCAAACCCTCCACTATGCACTAGTCTAAGCGTTAAATTTGAATACAGCAATCTTTACGGTGTTGAGGCCGAACTGATAACTATCAGGAGCCAACCATCTAAGGTTGACCCGATTGTGAACCATCCCTGAACCAACCCCAGTCTAGCCCCAGTAATCAAGGTGCCGAACTTCCAATGCCGCATAGACCTAAATAGAGGCCTGCCCTTGCTCAGCCAACAATATTGTTAGAATCACAAATTAAAAATGTCCTTTCTGATAGAGGACATTTGTTGTGTACAATTTCATGCTTTCCCTAAAAATTATTTTCCTTTTATTTAGCAAATAGGGATTCATTTTTGTAATTATCTGTAACGTAGAACTTGCCCTAATTGGGCATTATAAATAATCACATAATGTAACAACCGTAAGAGGATATATAAAAGAATACACTAAACTTTTCTTTTACTCTCTCTTGAGCTAAGTATCCTCTTCCTTACTCTTGAGCTACTTTTATCTAGCCTATTCGAGCATAGACTATTGGTGAGTGACCTCCGGCCATACTTGTGCGTCATATCAAGTGTTACTTGAGCTCATGTGAGATGTTGGTGCATCATATCCATCATCGGTGCATGAGAACCCTTATTCACCCTCAACTATTATTTACTTTTCAAGCCATCTTGTGGCTTAGACCCACCCCTTTGGTTACACGTGATATTGGGTTCGTGTGTTCATCCACAAGTCCATATCACATCCTAATAAAGAAACTAACCTTACAGCTACTATCTTAGACTTAGATCACACCAAGCATACTTGACTTTATGCTTTTGAAGCATCCAATTTAATACCTGTTTTGATATAAAATTATGGAATAATCTAAAATAAAAAACTCAAAATTTGACATTTCAAAAGAGTGGTAGTAAATCCCACAAGTATTTGTCATTTTGCATACCGACTAGAATACTGAAAACTACCAAGCCCCTTAAGGAGCCCTATATAATTTTCCTTAAAAGTTAAGGAATTCAATGCTAAGAACAATAACCAGCCATTTCTTGTTACACCCAACTCCCTATCTTAGTTTACTAGAGCTTTGGTTTTAGGAGAGTAGTGTTATGCACTCGTGAATCAAGACTAAACCGAAGCTTATGCAATGGAGAACACTCCCCTCCTGTAACTACCTTCGAACCACAGCTCCTAAACTTGCCATGAACTCATCTCCTATCACTTAATTCGGCTAAGGGTTAGGAAAGGACCTCTTCAACTATCCTAATCGAAGAGAGTTTATGTTTAGCCCAAAAATCTTAGCCATTACCCCTAATAGGTTGCGATGCACATGAGGTTAGATGTTAAGTCGAATGCAAGTTAGTTCATTTTTAAGGTGACCAATCAAGCTTAAACAATTTGAGCATAATAATATTCATAGAACAACCATAACATGGAGTTTAACTCTCATCACAACAAATTGAAACTCAACCATAAGTGCTGTATACGCATAAACAACTAACTACAATCATAAGCCAATACATACCAAGGTCTCTAGATATTCTAAAATAATACCCGAAAATGTTGTAAAGCATTGATCTCACTTACTTGTACTGAAGTTCATTCCGACAAATTTGGGACATCAAGGCTTTACCCACTTGGAAGTCCTATATATACCAAAACTCATATTCAATTTCCTTAAGATTTATAAAAATGTTAAGGCTTTATCTAGTATTTAGTTATTTGATAGAGTTCCATATCTATATATATTTATATACAAATAAGTTATAGCAATTTACTTAATAATATCTAATATACACAGCTTACTACTATTTATATTATATCGTTTCGATTATATTAAAACATATTTACTATTGTTTATATTACCCTTTTAATTACGGAAAGATCGTCGTAAGACAATATTTTCCATAATATTACAGAAAACAACTATTTTATTACCTAAAGCAATTTAGTTTTAGTAAGGTTAATGTCATAAAGTTTGTATAAACTTGACTATACGTGTTACGTGTTTCATTTAAAAGATTGTTTCTAAAGGGTATTTCAAATTTTAGTATACAAATAAAGCTATATAGCAACCAATATCATATTAATATCGTACTATGTAATCAAAAACATACTTTCACACACAATTTTACAACAAAATATAATAAATCATATATACTCAAATTAAATTTGTAAGAATATAAAATTTAATTTTAATAGTTTTGATAAATGATTATTATTAGAAATCCACTAATTTTAAGGATCGATGCTAAAAATATACAAGTCTTACAATTATCAATATTCTAAGTTTATAGTTTGAGAAGATTGAAATGGTATAGATAGAATACTCCATTTGGAAAAATAATGAAATAACGTATATCTCCTTTTTATAATTATTAAATATTAATTAAAAGATAATATTTATAATTACAGAAATGAGGTTACCTAAAAGTATTGGATACCAAAAAATTAAGTCTTCCAGTCCCCCTTTTTTTTTCGCTTCTTCTTTTCCATTTTCTCTTTTTCTTCTTCTTAAATCTGATATCTCAAAAATTAGCAATTAGAATATGAACATCTGAATATTAAGGCAAGGCTCTATTCTTGTAAAATTAGAATCAATAATCAATTTAAGGCTTTTAGGAAAGTAACTCGATTATACTAGAAACTTATAAGGAACATAATAACTCTAATTGAGGAATTCACATAGGATTGAAAGTCAATAATATAATGAACTATCAAAAATATAATCAAATTAGTCAAGATCTACTTTATGTAAGTCCCTAAAGTCGTATTTAGCATAATTGTACCTATATTTTGGGCTTTCGAAAAAAAATTTCCAATTAAGTCTAAACTTTATAAATAGATTAGAAAAGTTAGTTGAAGTGACTTAGTAAAGTTAAATTTTAAAAATAACATCATAAAAATCTAATTTTAGTCTTAGAAGTATAGTTATTTAATAAAGCATAAAACTAGTCGGAATCCTTAAAATCAAGCCTAAAACACGACAAGACCTTAAAAATAAGTTAATTAAAGTATAAAAAGAAATAATATAGCATAATAGACTATATGAATATATATGTATTTTTATGAATATACTCAATATATATAATAAATATACTTGTAAATTAACTCGAAATTCTGAAAATATATAATTTATAATGCCACATGACTTCAACATGCCAACTTTCGAGTAGTTTATATCTTTTATAGAAAAATATACTTATAAGTTAAGTCAATAGGTCTAAAATGACATATAATAATGTTACTAGTAACCACAAGAATATGGATCTTGATAATAGAATAATGAGTATAATAATATTACTAATGAAATGAGATAATATGTAAAAGTAATTAAATTACTATAAACCTAGTTGACTAGATATCTCTTCTTCATTAGATTGATTGGAAGTATTCATAAGTGTAGGAATGTCTGAATTATACATAGACAAGGATATATAATTATATAACTTGATAAGAAATTAATTGAAAATTTTAATGCCTTAAGATGCGCTCTAAAAATTATGATTTATAACACTCCTAGGTAATAAAAATTAGAAAAAGTGACTATACAACTTTAATATTTCAATTTAAGTGTATTTATTAAGTTTATTAAGTCTAATCGCTATAATGTAGAGTTTCATAATTTTAGATATAATTTAGGATAAATCTTTTAAAATCAACTATGTGATTTTAATAATTAATATTAGTGAGTAAAATATCATATAAGATGTATATAAATAAGTATCAAATAATTAATACAATTTAACTATATATTATATATTACTAATATTTTTACTAATAATTACGCTAAAATTTACCCAAAATAATAATATATGAGAAAAGAAAATTACAACTATGAATTATTCTTTATTAGTAATGTTGACAATAAAGAAAGGGAATATTCTTTGAATATTATAAAAGATAGGATAAATATTAAATATAATTAATATATATAATATAACTTATAAAAAAAAAAGAAAAGAAAAGGACAACAAAACTGCCATAAGCAAATGGCAGTCAAGGCATGAGATTATGTACCTATAAAACATGGCTTCAAGCCATGCATTTCATTACCAGAGAGGAAGAGGTGAGAATATTCAAGAGAAGAGAAGGGAAGAGAAGAGGAGAGAAAGAGAGGAAAAAGAGAGAAGGAGAGTGAAAGAGAAGAAAAAAAAAAGAAAAAGAAGAAAAAGGAGAAAATAGAAGATTCAATTTTTCCAACATCCGATATTTTCAGGTAACTTCATTTCTATAATTATAAGTGTTGTCTTTTAATTGATATTTAATAATTATAAAAAGGAAATATATGTTATTTCATTATTTTTCTAAATGGAGTATTCTATCTGTACCATTTCATTCTTTTTGAACTATAAATTTAGAATATTGATAACTATAAGACTTGTATGTTATTAGCACCAATCCTTAAAATGAGTAGATTTCTAGTAATAATCATTTATTAGAACTATTAAAATTAAATTTTATATCCTTACAAATTTAACATCATTACTTCCATAAAATTTGAATATATTTGATTTATTATATTTTGTTGCAAAATTGTGTAAAAATATATTTTTCATTACATAATACGATATCAATATAATATTGGTTGCTATACAGTTTTATCTGTATACTAAAATTTGAAATACCCTTTAGAGACAATATTTTAAATGAAATACGTAACACATATAGTCGAGTTCATATAAACTCCGTGATATTAACCTTACTAAAATTAAATCACTTTAGGTAATAAAACAGACATTTTCTATAATATTACAAAAAAATATCATCCTATAATAATCTTTTTTGTAATTAAAGCATAATATAAACAATAGTAAATACGTTTCAATATAATCAAAACGATATAATATAAGTAATAGTAAACTACGTATACTATATATTATTAAGTAAATTATTATAAACTATATGATAAAATAAAATATTTAAAATATATATGTATATATATATAATGTGTATGTGTATAAATATATAGATACAGAATTCTACTAAATAACTGTATAAACAATATCTCAACTAAGTACTAAATAAAAACCTAAAGTTTTCATAAATGTTAAGAAAACTGAATATGAGCTTTGGTACATATTGGACTTCTAAGTAAGTAAAGCCCTAATGTCTCAAATTTGTTAGAGTGAGCTTCAGTATAAGTAAGTAGAATCAATGCTTTATAGTATTTTGGGATATGATTTCAGAATACCTCGAAACTTTTATATGTATTGGCTTGTGATTGTAGTTAGTTGTTTATACATATGCAACACTTGGGGTTGAGTTTCAAATTACTATGATGGGAGTTGAGTCTATGTTATGGATGTTTCGCAAATATTATTATTATGCTTAAATTATTTGAATTTGGTTAATCACCCTAAAAATGAACTAACTCAAACTTAGCTTAGCATCTAACTTGATATGCATCGCAACCTACTAAGGGTAACAACTAGGATTCTTAAGCCAAACACGGACTCCCTTTAATGAGAATAGTCGAAATAGTCCTTTCCCTACCCTTAGCTGAACTAAGTAACAAGAGAGAAGGTCACGGCAATATTGGGGGCCATGGTTTGAAGGTGGTCACAAAAGGAGGGTATTCTCTATTGCACAAGCCCTGATTTGATTTTGGTTCGCGAGTGTGCGATGTCAACTCCTCAACTCGGATTATAGTGAGCAACATTTCCCTGATCTCACGATGAACCGGATAACGTCATACAATAGCATTTGCCTATACATACATTGCATCTAACCAATTTAGTTGAAAACCTTACTTATGAAGTACTAAATGCATACTTCTTTCTCCACCCTACTTATTAAGCAAGTTGTCACTCATTCTTCTATAGTTTGTTTTATAAGTTCTGAATGGATTACGAGTACCTACTTAAAACTAGAGCTCTAGCAAATTGGGATAGGGAGTAAGGTGTAATAAAAAATAGCTAGTTGTTGTCCTCAACATTGACTTCCTTAACTTTTAAGGAAAACTATACAAGACTCCTTAAGAGGCTTGGTAGTTTTCAATAGTCTAGTCAGTATACAAAATGACAAATGCCTATTGGATTTGCTAACACTCCTATGAAAAGTCAAATTTCAAGTTTATTTTTTTAAGATTATTCCATAATTATATATCAAATATGGTGAAATTGTTACGACTTTACCATTTCGAGGTATGATAAACTAATAGTTTTGAGTATGTGAGCCCCTAAAATCGCATTTAGGATAACCAAGCTTAGATTTAAGACCTTCGAGGAAAAGTTATTCGATTGAACCTAAACTTTATGACTAAGATAGAAAAGTTAGTTAAAGTAACTCGGTGAAGTTAGATTTTTAAAATAATAATCCAAAATCCTAATTTTGCCCCTAGAAGTATAATTACTTAATATGATATAAAATCACTTAAAACCTCTAAAATTAAGCTCGGAATGCGACGAGAACTTAGAGACAAGTTAATTAAGCTATAAAATGAAATAATATAGTATGATATACTATAGGAGTATACACATATTTTTATGAGCATACTCGATATAAATAATAGTTATACTCATAAATTAATCCGAAATTACATAATTATATATAATATATTATCAATTCATAAAAATAAGTAGAAAATATATCTTAAAAATAAAAGATACATTAGAAACATAATTATGTAAGTATAATTATATGTTATACGTGATATATACATAGGATATATATACATATACATTAACAAAATAACTAAATATTAATATAATATCCTTCAATTACTTAAATTAGACTAAAATATTAGTAAAACTTATCCAAATTTCATGGGAATCTTAGCAAAGTGGCATGGCACATTCCAACAGTGGTAACCTGATGAATCAAAAGAGAAATACCTTCAATTGAACACCTTTTACTTAAGATTTGCAATAAGATAAGGAGAAAAAAATTTCATACAATTTACAGCAACCTCCAACCAACTAAAACTAATATATATAGGGTTCCTAATACTACTTTAGACACTTTAGGAACCAAATTACTAAAGAAAAAATTTGGGAAAAATTAGATAAAAATAGAAAGGAAAAACGGAAAAACAGAGCATACATCGAGCTAAACTAGTTCCTAACCGAAAGGTGAATCTGCTGTTAAACCCTTTTGACCACCACTAATACACCTCATGCCTTGGCTGTCTGATAACCCTCCACCACCCCACAACCACTAAAGCTCTGATAAACTGAAAGATCAAAATTCTACCTTGTTTTTTAATTATTTTATAAAAATAGTAAATCAACCTAAAAAAATTTGAAAACAAAATTAATATTTAGATTATTTTAGATATGCTATTGTGTGATATTTGTACTTTTGTAAAATTTTGAATATTTAATATATTTGCTTAAAAAAGTCACTATTTACCTAAATTTTAACTTTCAAAATAAATGCATTAAATGATATTGTTTCTAGCTTGAAATTTTTGTATAGAATATACCTGATATATAGATAATTGCTATGTAGATAGATTTTTTATTTGAGTATTTTTAATATTTATTATATTTTTAGCCCTAAATAGAGTTAGAAATTGGGATAAAAATAAGAATTAAATAGGTATTATGAAATTAAATGATGAAAATGACCTATACTGACTTCTAGTGAATTATAATGATGTTAGGATGCATGGGAAATAATTTGGTGTAGAAAAGATAATATCCAGGTAATTAAACGCAATTTAAGAGTAAAATTATAATTTTAAGTATGTAGGCGATAAATAAATAACATAAAACTAAATGATGATTAAATTCCTCATATTTTTAGGAGTTTATAGAAATTTTTAGGGAATTATTTGATGAAATTGGCTATTTATTACGAATTTACGCAATAAAATAGCTTAAATTATGAACCAGAACTTATTTTCAGTAACAATAGGCTAAAACGTGATAAATAATGAAAATAACAGTACCTATATACAAACTAGTCAGATTTGATATAAAGTAGATCTTTAATATATTTAATAATATTTTGACAACCGAGATATATTATATGTATATTAAGGTTAAATAATATCCATATTATAGAGTTATATTGACAAATTATGTAAAATATATATTAATTACATAAAATACATATAATACGATAATATTTATTTAGATACATATAACTGTGTTGGAAATTCAAACTACTGTTAGGAGTCATCTCTAGAAATAGGACTCGTAATATGTGTTACTAAGTCTGTATGAACTTAACGATATTATTTTTAGTAAAATTGAATAAGTATGAACCCAACGACACTATTTTTACTAAAATTAGGCAATCCTAAGTAATATAACTTATATCTCTATAATATTACAAGAATTTACGTATTATAATAACCTTACCATAATTTAAACGTGATTTAACCAATTAAAAGTACGTTTTGAAAAGATATATTATATAAAATAGTGTAACTACATATATTATTAATATTTAATAACTTAACCTAACCTATATAGTAAAACTATATATTATTATATAAGGAAAATGATATTACACTTATATATGTAACCATTTTAAATAGAACCCTAATGTTTTTGTAACTATAACGAAAACTAGATTTAGGTTTTATATCTATAGGATCTCCCAGTGATCAAGGTGTTGAAGACACAAGTCTTCCGTAGTAAGTATTTGAATAGGTAAGTTGGGATGGTAGTTTTACTGCTTGTTGGGATGGTAGCTTTACTGCTTGTTGATACTATATTGATTATTTAGAGACTTAAGAGTACTTTTGTTTATGACTGTAATTAGTTATTTGTACGCATGCCATATATGTGATTGGTATTCAATTGTGACAGGAGTTAAACTCCTTATGTATTATTCTACATGATTGCATCGCTTCTGTATTATACGAACTTGTTTAGTCACTCTTAATTACAACTAATAATGATTCAATGACAACGAAACCGGATATACCTAGCACCCGTTAGGGGAAACAATTAGAAGTGTTAGGCCAAATATCGACTCGCTTTGATGACGATAGTTAAAATGGTCATTTCCTCATCCTTAGTTGAACTAAGTGACAAGCAAGGAGGTCATAACAAGGGTAAGGGCCGTAGTTCGAAGGTAGTCACAAAAGGAGGGTGTTCTTCATTTCACAAGCTTAGGTTTGATCTGATTTGAGTCACGATAAAACTCATCAATCTAGGTTGAAGCGAATATAATTTTTCTAACCTCACAATAAACTGAATAACATTGTATGATGTTTCAAGTGACTAATTGCATTACATTTCATCATATTGAATAATCTTGCTTGTGATTATTTAATACTCTTCTACCTTCGTCCTACTTACTGAGCTAGTTATGCTTACATTCCCATAGACTCTTCTGCAAATATCGAGTGAAGAGTAGAATATTCAAATATCACCACCCCCAAGTTAGTGTATTGTTGGTTGGGAAAGTATAGAACGAGGAATCCACCGAATCTAGGCTTTTGACTTTTCTTTTGAGTTTAAGGAAACTAACTAGGAATTCCTTAGAACACTCGCTAGTTTCCTATCTTGTTGTAATTAGACTTCAACCTTATGGCTTTTGGTAAACTCTGATTGTAAATTATAACTCTTAGTGTGAGATCTTTACATAAGTGCTGTTGTGTTATGAGACAACAAGTTAAATAGAACAGATATTTTATACAGCTATACCATAGGTTTGATCATTCACAGGTATCAAAACAGATGCTTTAAGCTAGTTGAGTCATGTATGCCTTATGTAAATTATGTCTACGATAATAGCTATGAGGTCAACTTCTATCTAAGGTTAGTTTACATGAAGAAACTGTTACGACTTCTCTTGTTCGAGGTGTAATAGTTCTAAATTATCACACCCTGAAAAGGTGGAGTCATAATAATCTTGACGTATGAGCCATCTTAAAATAGAAACTGACTTTATAACTATTATCTTAAACTTAGTTCACACTAGGCATACTTGACTCTACCCCTTTGGAACATCCAATTCGATGCCTGTTTGATATAAAATTATGGAATAATATAAAAAAAATAAACTCAAAATTCGACTTTTCAAAAGAGTAGTCATAAATCTTACAGGTACCTATCATTTCGTATATCGAATAAAATAATAAAAACTACCAAGCCTTTTGAAGAGTCCTGTGTAGTTTTCCTTAAAAGTTAAGGAAGTCAATGATAAGGACAACAATTAGCCATTTCTTGTTACATCTTAATACTTGTCCCAATTTGCTAGAGCTTTGGTTTTAGGTAGATACTTGCAATTTGTTCGGAACCTACAAAACAAACTATAAGGGAATGAGCGACAACTTGCTTAATAAGTATGGTGGAGATAGAAGTATGCATTTAGCACCTCATAAGTAGGGTTTTCAACCACGTTGGTTAAATGCAATAAATGTACAAGTAAATGCCATTACATGACGTTATTCGGTCCGTCATGAGATTAGAGAAATTATGCCCACTTTAATCCAAGTTAAGGAGATTGACGTTGTGCACTCCTGAATCAAGACCAAACCGAAGCTTGTGCAATGGAGAACACCCTCATCCTGTGACTACCTTTGAACCACGACCCCCAAACTTGCTGTGACCTCCTCTTCTGTCACTTAGTTTGGCTAAGGGTGAGGAAAGGATCATGTCAGCTATCTTCATCGAAGAGAGTTTGTGTTTGGACCGAGAATCCTAACCGTTACCCCTAATGGGTTGCGATGCATATCAGGTTAGATGTTAAGCTGAGTGTAAGTTAGTTCATTTTTAAGGTAACCAACCAAACTTAAACAATTCAAGCATAATAATATTCATAGAACAACCATAACATGGAACTTAACTCCCATCACAACAAATCGGAACCCAACCATAACTGCTACATACACACAAACGGCTAACTACAATCACAAGCCTATACATACTAAGATCTCTAGATATTCTAAAATAATACCCCAAAATGCTGTGAAGCATTGATTCCACTTACTTATACTAAAGCTCACTCAGACAAATTTGGGACATCAGTGCTTTACTCACTTGGAAGTCCTATATATACTAAAGCTCATATTCAGTTCCTTAAGATTTACAAAAACGTTAAGGCTTTATCTAGTATTTACTATTGTTTATATTACCCTTTTAATTACGGAAAGATCGTCGTAGGACGATATTTTAGGTAATATTATAGAAAACATCTATTTTATTACCTAAAGTGATTTAGTTTTAGTAAGGTTAATATCATGGAGTTTGTATGAACTCAATTATACGTATTACGTGTTTCGTTTAAAAGATTGTTTCTAAAGAGTATTTCAAATTTTAATATACAAATAAAGCTGTATAGCAACCAATATCATATTGATATCATATTATATAATGAAAACTATATTATCACACAATTTTGTAACAAAATATAATAAATTATATGTACTAAAATTTTATGGAAGTAATAACGTTAAATTTGTAAGAATATAGAATTTAATTTTAATAGTTCTAGTAAATGATTATTACTAGAAATCCACTCATTTTAAGGATTGGTGCTAAAAATATATAAGTCTTACAATTATCAATATTCTAAGTTTATAATTCGAAAATATTAAAATGGTATAGATAGAATACTCTATTTAGAAAATTAATGAAATAACATATATCTCATTTCTATAATTATTAAATATCAATTAAAAGACAATATTTATAATTATAGAAATGAGGTTACATAAAAGTATTAGATACCGGAAAATTAAGTCTTCTAGTCCCCTTTTTCTCCTCTTCTTCTTTTCCTTTTTCTCTTTTTCTTCTTCTTCCTCATTTTTTTTCTTCTTTTTTCTTTCCTTTTTTTTTTCCTCTCAATCTCTCTAACCATTTCTCTCTCTCCTCTCTTTCCCTTTTTGATGCTATAGGAATTATGGCTTTTGAAGCCATTATATGAGCAACTTTCATCGCCTTCACTAAATGCAGTGATATATACATATATATTTATATTTTGTTTTTCTTTAAGATATTTTAGTGAATCCACTATATTTTATTTCATACCTATCTAAATTTTCGAAATATTTAAAAAATATACTATCATTTCACCACAAACATTGTTTATAACTGCAATTTTTTTTTCCTCCCATATGTTGTTATTTCAGGTGAGTTTTGACGTAATTATTAATAAAAATATTAGTAACATATAATATATAGTTTAAGTTATATTAATTATTTAATACTTTTTTATATACATTTTATATGACATTTTACTCATTAATATTAATTATTAAAATCACGTAGTTGATACTAAAAGATTTATCCTAAACTATATCTAAAATTACGAAACTCTACATTTTAGCAATTAGACTAGTAAACTTAATACTTTTAAGAAAATTTCATATAAATGAGTTTAAATTGAAATATTAAAGCTATACAATTACTTCGTTTAAATTTTCTCCAAGTCATGAGAGTTCAACTTAATTCCACGAACCTTAATTCAAATCATAATTTCTAAGGTATCTCTTAAGCATCAAATTTTCTAATTAATTTCTTATTAATTTATATGATTATATATCTATGAGTAGATATAATTCAGATATTCTTACACCTATAAATGCTTCCAATCAATCTAATGGAGAAGGGATATCCAACAAATTAGGTTTAAATTAATTCAATTACTTTTACATATTATCTTGTGTCATTAGTAATATTATTATACTCGTTATTCTATTATCAACATCCATATTCTTGTAGTTACTAATAATATTAGTATAAACTGTTTTACACCTATTGACCTAACTTATAAATATTTTTCTTTTTTATAAAAGATATAAACTACTCAAAAGTTAACAAGTCGAAGTCATGTAGCATTATGTATTATATATTTTTAGACTTTCGGATTAATTTACCAGTAAATTTATTATATATATCGGGTATATTCATAAAAATACATATATATTCATATAGTCTACAACGCTATATTATTTCCTTTTATAGCTTAATTAACTTATCTATAAGTTCTCATTGCATTTCAAGCTCGATTTTAAGGATTCTGACGAATTTTACGCTATATGGAATAACTATACTTCTAATATTAAAATTAGATTTTCAGGATATTATTTTTAAAATATAACTTTATAGAGTTACTTCAACTGACTTTTCTAATCTAATTATAAAGTTTAGACTTAATCGAAGATATAGATACAGTTACCCTAAATACGACTTTAGGGACTCACATAAAGTAAATCTTGACTACTTTGATTATATTCTTGATATTTCATTATATTTTTTACTTTTAAGCCTACAAGAATTCCTTAATTAGGATTGTTATGTTCCTCATAAATTTCTAGCATAATCGAGTTACTTTCCTAAAAGTCTTAAATTGACTGTCGACCCTAATTGTATAAGAACAAGGCCTTGCTTTAATATTTAGATGTTCACATCCTAATTACTAATTTTTTAGATATTACAGTTACTGATCAAGGAAGCCTATGGTAGAGGACTCTCTGGACACTTTGGGGAGAAAAGGATGTATGAGTTGTTGAGTGGGCGTTTCTTTTAGTTGAGAATGAGGCGAGATGTGCATCGAGTTGTTGAAGGCTGTACCATGTGCAAGCGAGCTAAATGTCTAGTGGAGCAAGGGAAAGCAATGCCTTTGTCTATCCCAATGAGACCATAGACTAAGTTAAGTATGGACTTTGTTTACGAATTGCTTGGGGTAAAGATTCCATAATGGTCATTGTAAATAGATTCAATATGATGGCACACTCCTACCGTAAGACTAATGATGCTTCGGCTATTGCTTTTCTTTTCTTCCAATAAATTATTCGGTTACATGGTGTGCCAAGAAGCATAGCATCAGACAAAGACCCAAAGTTCTTGAGCCATTTCTAGAGAACTTTGTGGTGATAGATGGGAACCAAACTACTATTCAATATTTCTTATCACCTCCAAATGGATGGCCAAACAGAGGAAGTCAATTGTACTTTAGAATCGCTACTTCGAGGTATAGTAGGCAAGAACTTGGCTAATTAGGACATCTACTTGCTTGTAGTCAAATTCGCTTGCAATGGAACAGTACATGATACCACTAAGTAGACCCCCTTCAAAGTTATCTATGGTTTTAATCTTGAGTTGCCTCTCGATCACACCCTTATACCTATATCCGAGCAAGAAGACCCTAATGCGAGAACTCGAGTATAGTCCCTACAACAGATTTACTACAAAGTTACTCGGTAGATTGACCAAGCTACCAGACAAATGCAAGAGAAGGTTAAGGGTAAGATGACAAAACAGTTTCAGCTTGGAGACTAGGTATGGCTGCACCTGAGCAAGGAAAGGTTTCCAAGCAAAAGGAGGAATAAGCTATCTACAGGGGCTAAAGGACCCTTCAGAATCCTACAAAAAATCAATGGCAACACCTACAGATTAGAGTCGCCTGAAGATTATGGGGTTTCAAACACCTTCAACATTACTGACCTCAATCCATATCACCTCAATAGAGAACTAAATGAAGAATAATCGAATTTGATCCTAAATCCAAATCAACCTAGAGGGAATGATAGGAATCAGGCTACTGAGCCTTTAACCTATAGCCAAACTCAAGAACTAAAGGGACTAGCGAGGCAAATCCTCCTATTCTAGCTAACTCCTACCAAGGTTGAGTTACTCCTTGTTGCCAATCGACTTTTGATGCTATGCCAAATGACTGCCCATCTCTTGGAAATTGTGTATTGACTAGGAGAATGCCTTAACAGTAGCCGATCTTCGCATACATGCTCAGTCATGTCTAAGCCGACCACTTACTCGGCATCATTACTACCAAGAAGCTGAGAGAGTTGTCCTATACTAATCTTCAACCACTCTTATTCGAATGAGTCTATGCCTACTTGGTACTCTTGCTCGACCACCTAACCAGCACATACTGTTTTGTCTGCATCTTCCAACGGCATCACTAATGCATCTCTGCCACGTGTCTAAGACCACATGTAGAATCTACTACACAAATCATTGTTTTTCTTAAATATTCATTTTTATCCTTTTGTATCTCTTGTACATTACTTCTTTGGGACAATACCCTTTTTTGTCTTTTCCCATTTTAAGCAAGTCGCCCTAATTCCTCGGGTATAAATACCCATTGTACATGTAGCCACAATGATCAAATTATCATTAATACGCTAGATATTTTCCTCTCACTTCACTTTTATCCTAACCCTTAAGTAAGGCTAGGTGGTCAGTAACCTCACTAGACCAACTTGTGCGTCATATCGAGTTGTGCTATAAGTCCTCAAAAATTCCATTGGTTTGTCATATCTCTTAGAGCTATTCGTAGGTTTTGCCCACTTTATCTCATTTCTATCCTATTATGCATTTCTCATCACCCTTTTCAAGCTTTCATCAAGCTTGGATCCATCCCTACAATTAGCCTTTTCTGTTCTTAGCTATGATACACATTACCCACCAAATTGGACTATACACTATAGTAGTCTACTAATATCAAAAAGAGCAATAAGGAGCTACCTAAGACTAAGACCCCTAACTTTGTTTTACAAAATTAGACTACACATTGTAGTTCACCAAATCAAAGAGGCAACAAGGCCAAGTTAGTTTATACATTGTAGTCTACCAAATCTGACTATCAAAATAGTCAAGAAGTTCGGGTAATGCAAATCTATACGCTTCCAAAAACTAAAGATGTTTGGGTAATGCAAATCTATATGCTTCAAAAATCTGAGTTCATAAAGCTACGATTTTTCCTTGATCACTTAGAAACCTCATTCTGAAAATTCTTACCCATATGTTCCTTTTTGTATCATGCCATACAGAACCATGCTATGCAATAACAACTCTGGAATATCATTCAGTATAATCAATCTTTAAGTTTTATTCAACCTAATTATTCGATTCTAGTTTTTGAACTCGCCTTAACAGAAATATAGCATCTCACTTAGGGTTCATTTAGGTGAACACCTAGAAGATTGAGTTAGCAATCCCTCAATTCTCCAAGTTAGTATAATCATTCATAAACACCACATCAACACCAAACATAGTAACATAACAATTTAACCAAGATACAGTTACTATCATTCAAAATCATCACATTTGCATCTACTATAGTAGCATATTAATTCACCCAAGATATACCCATATTTAATCAACACAGCATCAAATAGTATGCAGTGTCATAAGTAGTGTTGATAGTCGAGTTTCATTCACTTGTCCACTCGGCTGTCAATAAGTCAAGTAACTTCATTTTCAGCTAATGCTAAGTAACATAGATCCGTATCTAATTTAAATTTAAGGGGAGTGGCATAAACAGTTATTACTTAGCACGATTATATTACATAACTGCCCATTATCTCTACATTTCAAGAATATGCCTAATAAAGAGGCCTTTACATGTCCCAATAATCATTCTAATAACTAATGCTTCAAACATGACATTCACCTATAAATACGGGAAAGAAATGATAACTCTCGATTATTTACTAAGTCTTTCTCAATATTTACTTATTAACTTAGGCATCAGAGTAGCTGCACCGGACTAGCTCCGGTATCAAAAGCTTTTTCTATCTTTGCAGGACAATAATTCAAACCCAAAATCACCTAACAACATTTGGTCCCTTCTGTTTTTTCTAGACTTGACCACATGGCTAGAACTAGATTAACAAAAAGTACAGGTATTGGTACTTTATCCCACCACCTTATGGAGGCAAGTAGGCTTACCAACGAGCAACGTCTGGCTAAGTTGAGCAACTTTGCCTCAATTTAGCTAAAGAAAATCAACAGTTGAGCAAAAAACATGAAGAGATTCTAAATCTTCTCAATAGTAATATCCACTATATCAAAACAAAAAGCACGGCGATAATAATGCCAAAAATAATGATGATTCAATCTATTCACCCCAATTACCAAAAAAGCAAGCCAAAGTTACTATGAGACCTTTGGCTCTTGCACTCAAGAAAGTTGACAAAGGCAAGCAACCACAATAGATGCACTATGTTGGACCTTCACATGTTAGTACCCCTTCTGCAACAAGTAAGCAGTTCCAAATTAAGAAGAGTCCTTTCATTCCTGAGATCTTGGAGGAGGTAATACCACGACATATTAAGTTGCCGTAATTTGAAACCTAAGATGAGATAAAAGATCCTAAAGATCATTTAGAGTACTACCGCACTTTGGCCAAGTTGTATGGCTTGAGTCATGTCGTGGCTTGCTAAGCTTTTCCCTCAACATTAAGGAATGTGGCAAGTACATAGTTCAAAAACTTGAAGCCTAACACTATTTCTTGTTTCAAAGAATTAGAAAAAGTATTCCTTCAACACTTTCTTGCCAACTAGCTTCTTGCTAAGGATTCTTCAATCCTTAGCACAATAAAGCAAAGGTTAGATGAATCTATTAGAGATTATCTAGCCAGGTTCATTGCTAAGATGGTCTAAATTTCAGAATTGGACATGAGTGTAACCCTCAACATTGTTATTAATGGAGTCAAGCCCTACGGAGACTTTTTCAAGTCTCTCACCAAGAATAGGCTGAGAATTTTGCCTAGTTCAAAGCTAAAGCCAAATCAAAAGCCACGTCCTACATCCAATAAGAGGACAATATAAAGGCTCAACAAAAGGCTAATCAAAATAGAGGAGACAAAAAAAATGATAAGAGGAGGAGTGAAAAAGATTGACCCAGGACAAACAACAATCAAAGTCTTAATGCCAAGAGAAAGAGACCTTGAGTTCCAACATATTCGTCCTACACGCTACTCAATTGTCCAATTTCAAACATATTAATGGAGGTACATGGGCAAAGAGGCGTGTTGTAGTAGCGAGAGAATATGAGAGGAAACCCCTCTAGGAGAAATTCCAATAAATACTATGATTTTCATTGTGACAAAGGTCATAACACAGACGAATGCCTCCAGCTTAAAAATGCGATTGAAGATGCAATTCAATAAGGGCATTTGCGCAAGTTTCTGGTGTAAGATGCCAAGAATATCGAGTAACCATCTCAAAGGAGACACGAAGACTAAGAGAATGTTACTCGACCAGTTAATGCTTGGAGAGATGCAAGAGATGGGAATATTAATAGAGCACCCAATGAGATAATCAACACTATTGTTGATGGACCTTCTACTATAGGCTAGTCAAGCTCTTCAAATCTAACTAATGCCATAAATTATGTTTGTAATATCTAAGGCAAAGAGGTTAAGATCGATAATACAATTTCTTTCACAAAAGAAGATTTTGAAAGCATCCAAAGGTCACATGATGACGCACTAATGATTAATGTAAGAGTTACTAACTTTGAGGTCAAGAAAATTCTTGTTGTCACTGGAAGTTCGGAAGACATTATTTTCCAACACGCTTTTGATCAGATGAGACCAAAGATTAAAGTACAGCTAAGATCTTACAATTATGATTTATATGCCTTCAATAATCAACTCGTTTAGGTAACCAAAGTAATCTCTCTACTAATCCAAATTGGGGATAATGAGCATGTGGCACAAGACAAAGTGGACTTCCTCGTTGTCAAATGTTGGTCCCCATACAACATGATCATGAGATAGCCATGTCAACACTTATTTGGCATTATCCCTTCCACTGCTCATCTTAAAGCCAAATTCCCCACTCCTATGAGAATTGGCATATATAAAGGGGATCAACAGTTGGTAAGGTCTTTGTACATGAGGGCCTTAAGGCGAGAAGAAATTTTTCAAGTGGAAACTTATTCGAAAGGAAAGTCAATTGGCATAGGCAATGCTAAAGATGAAACAAAAGAAATTTCTTTGGGAGATGACCTTAGAAAAATGACCAAGATAGGAAAACCCTTGTCGGCACATATTCGTCAAAGTTTAATTAACTTCTTGC
This sequence comes from Lumnitzera littorea, assembly GCA_024138015.1. Taxonomy (NCBI): domain Eukaryota; kingdom Viridiplantae; phylum Streptophyta; class Magnoliopsida; order Myrtales; family Combretaceae; genus Lumnitzera; species Lumnitzera littorea. Next base: position 58,544,219 of record JAMXBB010000010.1, read on the forward strand.
AGGACAATGTCGACATATTTGCATTATCCCCTTCGAACATGCCAGGTATCCCTAGAGACGTTATGGTACACAAGCTCTAAATTGATCAAGCGCAAAAGTGATTCAACAAAAAAAAAGGTATTTTGCCCCTGAGAGGCAAGCAACCATAACAGAAGAAGTTCAGAAACTCTTGAAAGTGAGATTTATTTAGGAAGAGCCTTATTCGACTTGGCTAGCCAATTATGTACTAGTCAAGAAGTTTAACGACAAATGGCGCATGTGCATAGATTTCACGGATCTTAACAAGGCATGTCCCAAGGATTACTTTCCACTGTCGAAAATTAATTAGATGGTCGATTCAACCAATGGACATGCATTGCTTTCTTTTATAGATGCTTTCTCGAATTACAACCAAATTAAAATGGACAAGGAAGATGACATTTACACATCATTTGTCATCAATTTCAAAACATATTGTTATATGGTGATATCTTTTGGGCTGAAAAATGTCAACACAACTTACCAAAGGCTTATCACCAAGATGTTCAAACCCCAAATCCATCAAAATGTCGAAGTATATGTCAACGAAATAATTGTGAAAAGTGTGACAGAGGATCAACATCTTGCTAATCTTGAGAAAACATTTGCTACTTTGAGGAAATATAACATGAAGCTCAATCCATAAAAGTGCATCTTTAGCGCTATTTTGGAAAAGTTTTTAGGGTACATGGTCACTTAGCGCAACATTGAAGCTAACTCAAGAAAGATTGATACGATAATAAACATGAATTCTCTCCGTACTATCAAAGAAGTATAGGAACTCATTGGGCGAATAGCCGCCTTTAATCGATTTGTGTCGAGAAGTACGAGTAGGTGCATAGAATTTTTTAAAATTTTAAAGAATCCGAAAGAGATCAAATGGACTGATGATTACGAGAGGGCATTCAATGAACTTAAAAAATTCCTCGCGTCACCTCCGATATTCTCAACACCTATCTCATGAGAGAATTTGTGTTTATACCTCTCAATCAACTATTGAGCGCTTTCTTCTATATTGGTCCTAATTGATGGTAAGGAGTATAAACAGTTTATTGCGTGAGTCATGTTTTGCAAGGACTGAAGCATCAATACACGAAAATTGAGAAGTTTTTATTAGCATTGGTTCTCTCAATAAGGAAATTGAAACCGTATTTCGAAGCTCACCATGTCATAGTCGTCACTGATTAACCCTTGCGGCAGGCATTGTAACAATTAGACTCTTCTGGGAGAATGATGAAATATGCCTTAGAGCTGAGTGCCTATAATATACAATAGTAACCCAAAACAACATTAAAAGCTCAAGTGCTAGCAGATTTTTTGGCCCAGTTTATTGGCGAGGAAGACAACATAGAGATTGCCGAGAAACCCATATGGTATCTTTATGTGAATGGTTCCTCCACTAGAGAGGGAAGCGGTATAGGCCTTTTCTACAAGGACCCATAATGTCAAGGTTAACTACGCTTTAAAGTTCGGATTCCCAGCAAACAATAACGAAGTAGAATATTAAGCTTTGATAGCCAAACTTAAATTGGTGAAAGAAATTGGAGTCGAGAAACTCGAAGTTTTCTCTAATTCACAATTGGTAGTGAATCAAGTCACATGAAGTTATGCGGCAAGGGAAGAAGAAACAAGTAAGTACTTATTGATGGTACGAATGCTCGCAAAAGAATTTTAGTCTTTTTCCATGCACAAGGTATCAAGGAGTAAGAACATTGCTGCTGATAAGTTGTCCAAGCTTGCCAATATAGCATTTCCTGACCTAAGCAACAAACTCTTTGTCAAGTTTGTCCTACACAAAAGTTTATTCATTGTCTCATAGAGTTGCGAATTGGCTCATTACCCAAGAGAGAAGTCTTAGATAGATCTTCTCATAGATTACTTGAGAGATGCTATCCTCCCTGATGACAAGAAAAAGGCTCGAAGATTAGTTTATCATGCTACAAACTACATGATGATAGATGATCAACTGTTCAAATGCAGCATATCTTAACATTATGTTCAATGGCTCCCTCCGAAAGATGTACAATGGGTGTTATTTGAATTACATAGCAGTGTATGTAACAATCATGTAATCACGTAAAAGCACAAACATTGTATATCCATGCATTGCGACTTAGCTATTATTGGCCAACAATGAAAGATGATGCGAGAACTATTGTTCAGCATTGTCCATAATGTTAAAAGCATGAAGCACCAAGTAATATGCCTTCTATTGAATTATGCAGCCTAATTAGTCCTTGGCCCTTTGCCTAGTAGGGATTGGACATACTCAGACCTTTTCCAAAGTCTACAGCCCAGCAACAATTTGTCATTGTTGCCATGGATTATTTCACAAAATGGGTGGAGGTCAAGGCGTTGGCAAGGATTACTAAACAAAAAGTTGAGGCATTTGTTTTTAACTCCATTATATCAAGGTTTAGAGTCCCATTTATGATTATCATGGACAATAGACCATAGTTTGTCAACAACAAATTTCAAGCATTTTGCGAGAAATATGGCATTCGTCCGAACTACACGTTTATAGCTTACCCTTAGACTAATGAGTAAGTTGAAGCTGTCAATAATATCATCTTGTATGGCTTAAAGAGGAAGGTTAATCAAGTTAAAGGAAAATGGGCTGATGAATTGCCTGATGTCTTATGAGGATACCAAACTACCTACAGAACTACAACAAGGGGAACCCCCTTTGGGTTAACTTATGGTATGGAAGCAGTCCTGCCGATTAAGTTAGATCTACTCAATCTACAAACAAAAAATTTTGATGTGATGATCAATCATGTTGGTTTAATGGCAAATTTGGATTCGACTGAAGAAATTAGGGATGTTGCAAGAGCAAAAGTTGCAGCATATCAGCATAGGGCAACTAGGTATTATAATCAAAAGGTGAAGCATAAGGTTTTTCAACCTAGGGATTTGGATTGTTGAAAGCTGGAGGTGATTAGCGCATGAGAAAAACAAGGGAAGCTTAGTGCAAATTGGGAGGATCTTGTTAAGGTACGGGAAGTCATTGGTGAAGTGGCCTATCAACTGGAAAGGTTAAATGGTACTATTATCCCTTGTGCATGGAATGCCAAGAACTTGAAACTTTATTTCAATTGATTCCTTCGATGTTATGCATTTCCATTTGTTTTATAAGGCAAAAACCTACTTGTTTTGCAAGACAATTATATTCAAAGTTTCAATTTGTTTCTCAATCTTTATATGATTGAAGAGTTTAATAAGTTTAAACTACATGATGAACAAACTAGTATAAGTTCAAGCCTAATGCGGTTAACAAACTTCATAAGTTAATCATAAAGCTAAATAATGAACTCCTAAGTAAAACAGTCAATCTACATCTCAAATGACAAACGGATAATGTCTATAAGATTCTCAAATTAGGCGTGTGAAATAAAACATGCCAAAGAAATATAGTGAGTGAATTAAAACATATTGAGAAAAATAAGCATGTGAAATAAAACATGCCAAGGAAAATACATCATGTGAAATAAATCATGCTTGGAAACGATAAAGTGCGTGAAATAAAACATGCTAGAAATACTAAGTTACACGAAGAAATGGTTCTTGTTCATCACAAATACAATTAAAAATGTTTTGTCACTTGGCCTAATACAGTCCATACAAAAGATTGAACAAATTACAGAGAAACAGTCCTATGACTTATTCTCGAACTAAGCAAAGGCATTTTGTTGATCAAAAGATGGAGCCTTATTGCAGCATATCTCCTTTTTTGTACTAGGGGTTTGGGAATAGGTAGACTTCTCTTTGCGTTCATAGGGGATTTCCTTCGAAAGACAATCTTCATCATCCCCTAAATCCTCGGTACAAGCCTCCTTATCACCCTGCATATTAATCTCAGCACCTGAATCCTCGTCATCATCTTCGTCACAACTGCTGACTTTACCATCAACGTCAGTGACATCCAAGCGTAAGAGATCATAATCAGGGTGAAACTTGAGGATTTCTTCTCTTGTAGCTTGAACCCTCTCTAACAACTTTTTTTACAATAATCTCTCATATCGCCTACTAAGAGTGACAATTTCGAGTACCCCTTCAACATAGGGCCTTTTCCTCGCTACCTCCTCTAATTTGGCACCACAGCTTTTTAGCCTAGAGTTATTGGTCTCTAGTTTCTTTATCTATGCCCTGAGCTTATCTTCTTTATCGCTCATTAAGTAGAGTGTTCGGCCCAAGCCCCAGTACTCTTCTTTCTTTTTGTGCATCTCCTCTTTTAAATCTTCGCCCTCTTTATATTGCTCATCAACCTTAGCCTTGAAAGTTGAGACTTCATTGGTCGTTAAAGAGTACACTAACGTCTCGACAACAAGTTCATCTTGATACTTTCTAGCCTCTATCTCAACCCTTATTCTCGCGTTCTCGGCAACCATAGTTTAAGCTTTTGAGAAGTTGTATGCGTCTTCAATTTTCTGCAAGAAGACATAAAATGATGAATTCTCCAAACAACTTCGTAAGATACATGAAAGATTATTATTATAATTACCTTTTTCATTTCCTTATTGGCTTCATCCAAGGCGATCAGAACATGGCTATTGATCTATAAACAAATAGGAACGTTAGCAATCAAATACACCAAACAATTGAAAGGATTCAATTAGTACTTACATCATATAGCCTGACCACGATATGTGTGTTATTACAACCATCGACCCTGTCGACGTCTTTCTTCGCAATCTCTTCGTCCTTAGGAAGAATAACGCCTTCCATTAAGGCCAAGGATTTTGTCCACTCGCCCAAGATCGAATCAGTATGTAATATGTTGTAACTCAAGCATGAAATGAAGTATTCACCGAATTTCGTGTTAGGGATGAATTTGGCACTACTGATGCCAAGAGCTTTATTATGCATGGCCTCCTTCGCCTTTTCATCCATCTCCTTAGACTTCTTAGTAGGAGGTTAGCCGATGAGTTCCTTTCCACTTCTTTTGTTTGTACTCAATGCAACCTCTATTGGGAGTGATGACCCTTTAGTAGCATCTAAACTAATGACTTCAACCTCCTTTCGAGGTATGATTTCTTGGCCACCCTTTCTCGGCTTTACAATAGGAGGAATGTTCTCGGTTGGAAGGGTCTCAGTTTGTACGGCCTTAGCTAACCCAAGCTTTTTGCTCCCTTTTCACTTCTCAACCTGTTGGGAGGTCTTCTTTTGGCCTGCCACCTATTTTCTTGCACCTTCTTTTACTGCTTTCTTGACAGCAATCGACTGAGTGGCAATAACAGTAGTGGCTGTATGTTTGTCGACTTTCAACTTCTTTGCCTTTGCTTAGGCCAATAGCTTAGTAGGATTCACGTCCCCTATAACCATTTTTGCAATAAAAGATAGTATGTTATTGATAAACACAAACTAAAAACATACATAATTCATGCTAAGCGAAGCTCAAAGGCTAGATTATTCTTCCCCCAAAGAACGAGAACGGCCTTCCCCTTGTAGCTCTACTTGGCATGGTCAATTCTCAGGAGCATACCCTCTTGTTTAGATAAGATTGGCTCCCCATTTTTGTATCACCTAATAATTCTCTCGGTGTTCCAAAAAAACATCTTGTTTTTTCTCCTTTCTTAGATTTTCTTTTCTATGACAGCATCATTCGGCATTAGTTCAATGTCCTTTGTATGAATTGGTTTGATCCATTAGGTCTAAAAATCCAACTCTTCATCTGAAACAATAGATATAAACTTGTCGTGCCATTTATGGATCTTGGACTCTAACGAATCCATAAACTTTTGCCCATGCCTAGCAGCTGTAAAGTACCAATCGTCAGGTTACCTCCTAATCTTGAAAGAATATCAAAACAATTGAGGTGCCCTAACTTCAACCTCTTCACAAATTACCTCGAATGCCACAAGAAGCTAGTAAGTGTTGGGTGAGAACATACTTGGTGCAACTTAGAAATAATTGAAAAACTACTTAATAAAAGCCGAGAACGAGAAGTGCAATCCAAAGTCAAGATATTTTAAGTATATGTGAAACTCGTGCTCCTTAAGAAAGCACACTCTCTCCTCCTCTCTTGGTCTCTTGAGATTCCATGTTTCAGGAAGGTCTTACCAAAATTTATTATACTTTGAAACTAGAACTCTATCAACAGTATTGGCCACTCCATCTAGCGATTTACTGAAGTAAATTACATTGTTATACAAGAACCTTGCCAAAGATTCCTTCTTTGTCTTCTAGATAAGTATCTACTATAAGAGAATTGATCCAAGCAAGTTTATCCCACCACTCCACAACATTATCGGCCGAGCTACCTAAAGAACATGTCGTCTTAGTTCCTTTAGAATCTGAAAAGATAAGTCAACAAATTACGTTGCAAACCATACTTGATCGACTATAATGGATGTCGCAAAATTTGAAGAATTTCAATGTAAAGACAAGATGTTAAAAGCAAACAAAAACTTATGGATGCAACTAAAGGAATTTTCTTTTAGTTTTGAAAAGTTTCTTCAATATGGATAATTTACCCTTGTAACTACAATGAATCTCTAACGGAAATGATGTGCTGCTTAGATGATGGTGCGGATTATTGACGTGTGTTTCGAGATAAAATCCAATGGTTGTCAAGGCTCTGACAATTATTAAGCTTGCGATGTAATGATGACCGAGGTGACAGTTGTCATACTTTTCACTATTTAGTCTTTTGACAGGCGGGAAAATTGAAAATTGTAACCTTTCGGATATGATGCAATCCATCTTCCTAAAGGGAAATCAAGGAACTTCCCACCTTACTCGACATTTAAGGAACAATTCCCTACTCAACCTCTAGAGTATTAAATATCTACTCCCTTAGTTGAATCCTCAAACACGATTGAGGGGCAAATGTTGATAGTCAATTTTCATTCACTCGTCTACTTGACTATCGATAGGTCGAGTAACTTCATTCTTAGCTAATGTTGAGTAACATAGATCTGTATCTAATTTAAATTCAAAGGGAGTGATACGAACAGTTATCACTTGGCACGGTTATATTACATAACTACCTACTATCCTTACATTTCAAGAATGCGTTTGATCAAGAGGCCTTCACATGTCCCAATAATCATTCTAATAACTGTTGCTTCAAACATGGCATTCGCCTATAAATACGGGAAAGAAATGCTATAAGAGATATTCGATAACTCTCGATATTTTTTACTAAGTCTTTCTCAATATTCACTTACTGACTTAGGCATTGGAGTGGTCACACTAGATTGGCCCCGATACCAAAAGCTTTTTCTTTTTTTGCAGGACGACAGTTCAAACCCAAAATCACCTAACAACAAGTAGTAATATATCTATTCCAAGCATGAGTTAGAACCACTTACCTAAACTTAGTAATAGCGAAAAATCCTAAATTTCGTGATGTGATCCTTCCTTACTTATTACACCTAAGAAAATATAAATAGAATCTTCAAGTCAAGTATAGGTTGAACTCGAACTCTTATAACCTATCATAACCGCGTTTTTAAACTTTATTTGACCGTATCTTACTTATTCCTTATCCAATTTCGGTAAACTTTATATCATCACGATCGTTATTTCGGGTACTATTAAGATACTTAAGAATCAAGACTAATTAATATTGTCAAAAGCCCAAAAATACCTTTTCTCATTACTGACTCAATTACATATTATCGTAACTTCATAATTGACTCAAATAGACTTTGATTCTAAACTAGAAGTCCTAAAAATCCCACTTTTCAAACTTGACTGGCAACTCTTAACATACCCAAAAGTGTTCATTTTACATGAATTTGACAAACATTTTACTAGTAATAAGTACTATATTACATATTAAGCTAATATATAAGTTTTTATTAGGAAAATACATAATAAATAGTATACAAGCCCAATTAATTTCACAAAAAATCCTATAGACTCATAAAAATATAAAATTTAATTATTGATCATGAATTACACTAAACTAGCTATTATTTATTTTTACGAAAATAGCAATTTTAATTCAAAATTACAAAAATTAAGGAAAATAAATAAATTTATGTGTGAAATAAAAACTAAGTGGTCCAAATATCTTTATAAATCTCTAGAAGTCAAAACATGTAGGGCTCATTAATTAATTTCACCGAAAACTATTTATTTTAATAAATCAGCAAATTGACAATTTTATCCAAAATAATTGTAAAAAATAGTAAACATGATTATTTTCCAAAATTATTATTACTAAAATTAAATACTATATTAAGTGTATTATATACAAAAATTTAGCTTGAAATAACATCATCTAATATTTATAAAAATTTATTAAATTTTTGCCAAAACAAGACATTTTCTTAAGAATCCTATATTTTCACTAATTATTTAATTAAAATAAAATAACTAAATTAAACTATACCTAATATAATCCTAGAAAACCAAATTTCATAATTAATTAATAACATTTGATATTTTTAGAAATTAGATGAACTTACGGACAGAAGATAGGTTCGCCTAAATCGTTCACCTTCACCCACCCTATGGCAGTCGCACCTTATCAAAAATGCTCCTTCGACCACCCTCTATTGGACCCTAAAAGGCTACCACAATAGGACATCGACACCTTATTGAACTGGCCTAAACCAATTCTAACCCTATTTCTTGTTCTATTTTTATTTATTTTATTTTTTATTTTTTTAATTTTCTAAAATTATGATCTTGTGTTTTTAGGTTCCTAAAATATTATAAAGGAGGTTTAGAGTCCTATTTATAGGTTTTAAGATTTGTGCATGTAAAAAAGTGAAATAACACATCCTTTTCTCATTTTCTCATTTTCTTAGGCATCATGTGTCATCCCATCATTATTCTAGTGATGACTCATGTTTTCTAATTAATCCTAGGCTATCACATCATTTGATGACACATCCATTCATTATTTTATATTAATTTTCCTTATTATTATTATTATTATTATTATTATTATTATATATTTAATACATATAATGCATATCATATGTAGATACATGTATATTGTATATAATTCAACTTCATTTATTATTTTTATAAGTTAAATAATTTATCTTTAATATCTCGCTATATCTAAAAGTTTGAATTTCACATTTTTTATAATTATTGATTTTATCGATAAATTGATGTTTTTTCGTAAATTAATTCTTTTATATAGTTTATTTTGAGAAATTGGCTCTATTAAAATTACTTCATCTAACTTTTCTAACCTTACTGTAAAGTTTGAAATAAAACGAATAACATAGTTAAGCGCTTTAAATTTAGAGGCTTAGATCCTAAGGTTATCAAACTGGTTAGAAAACCCAGGATATTACATAAAATTTAATCTTCAATTAAAACAAAATGACTACAAAAATTTTCATAAATTACTAAACAAGAATTCATTATTTGTAAAATAAACTTTAACTATCCTAACTCAAATATCATCCCCACGATTGAAAATTTTAATCACCACTCTCCATCCAATAATCTTGTAGACCAAATCCAAAATCGATTAATCCCATAATTTTTGCTTAAGTGTCTATACCTTAAAAATTAATATAAGGCAAGCTAAAATCCAATATGAAATATGGCATACACATACACATGATCATATGATTTTCAATTCAAATGCAGGTATAGGATGTGATAAATGCAACAATTATCCATTTAATTATCTTTATATCAATCCATCAAGCAACATAAAGGTACTCATGGACTCGACACCCTAAAAACTAAGGAACATCGTAAATCTACCCAAATCATTTCTATGAAAAACTCCACTCAAGATAACTTCGCGTAAGGATCATTGGAGTGTTACCCCCATGATCTTCTGTCCTCTTGGTCTTGTGAACCAAGCTAAGCATATGCAACACACAAAATTTAATATCAATATTATGTCGGGTTAAATTCTCTAACTTAGCAATCACAGATAGTAAACAAGTACTACTGTTTTTAGATTGAAGTTCCTAGTATTTTAGACTTAAGGAGAACCCTCTATAACCTTATTTAACATCATTTTGGATTAAAAACTTATGGTTAAGGTTTAATGTATCCATGTGCATAAGATTAAAACTTGAGATAAAAATTATTTAGAATAGTTTTTTATCATTAAAGCTAGCAAAGAAGGGAACACAAAAAATAATAGGATGAGAGACAAGAAGTACAAGACAAACTAAGCCGCACACCTAGTTTTGCTCTTCAGTATGGTCATCGATATGACGAGCACTTAGCTATGCTGATCAGTAAGGCTTTCAACATGCCGTACATTTGGCTATGCTTCCCTCCCCAAACAACCCTCTCTTCTCCTTCAATCCAACATTTCTCTAACCTTCCAATCTTAACTCAAACACATTAAATATCATGAAAAAAACCCTTTTCACCACTACTTATACACAAATCCATAGGTAACATGCAAGTGTGTTTTCACAAATCTACAAGAATCACAAAATTAACAACCATAATAATATGGATTTAAGTCATGCCTTGATTGATCCTTTAATCTAGAATTGTGATATCATTGAGAAAAATTGCACCAACAAAGGCAATAGAAGCCTTGGAAGAGAAATCTTTCACAATCAACACACTAACCACCATAAAATACTAACAGCAAAAATGAAACTCACCTTTCTCAAGTGTACCTTTCTGTTGATATCATTATTTCACTAATCATCACCAATGAAACTTGCACTTTGCTTCTCTCATGAACTTTAATAAGAGATCCTTCACCAATTAAATTCAAAAACTATATACACTCTTGATAGAAAAGAATGTGACTTACCCTTTCTACCATTGTTAAGGAAGGCTCTAAAACTATTAAAGAGAGAGAGCTCTATAAATAAAGGGAAGAAAAGGCAAAAGAAAATCTAACTCATTGGTTTACCATCTATTTATAGGTAAAGTTTCCATTAAGATTCCCACTTTCTCTAATTTTCTAAAACTACCCTTACTCATTAAACCTAAATATTTTTATACCCTTGCACTAAAATCATTTTATTTTAATGATTTTGTAGGGTTTTACAATCTATGTGAGCACTTTTATGTGCTTATGTTGCTTATTGTACATTGTAGCTAAAAAAGTAGGCCATAGGCTTGTTGATTGCTGGATCTAATACAATAATCTATCATGATCTTTATAGGTGAAAATGTAATGAGTTATTGGAAGTTTAAGTGATTAATGACATTGGCTTGATTGTGATACTTATCTTGCTTTGGTTACACTAGCTTTGGTATGTGTTAATGATACTTGTATTTCCTTTAGATTTTAATGTTTGGCCATTGATTGATTTGCTTTGAGTCATCTTTTGAAAAATTGATCCTTTGCATTCATGGCATGGTACAAAAAAATCAATAGGTCATTTTCTTCAAGAATTGTCTTCAAAAAGGTAATACTTCATAAATAAATCGATCCATGGATTTTTGGCATATAGATTGAATCCTTCGGATTCCCTCAAAATCAAGCCACTAAGTATTACTCGCTTTTGATCCCTTGGAATAGAGCCACCTAATGCTACTCTTAAATTATCCTCGAAATAGGGCTTCTTTACATCGCTCACTATAGGAATATTAGGCAATGAATGTCACAAGCATTAGCATATCATTTGCTTAATGCATAAGTGATACAAGAAGCTAGTTATGATTTGTCCATTTTATTCTGCATATATTTAGTAATTGATTTGATAATTAATTCATTGTTGATTATCTATTGCTTTTCCTTTCCATCTTACTCATTGTACTCACTTTGCTTTATAAGAAGCTAAAGGGTTGGTGGTTTATTAACATTAAGTACAGGTGAAGATCATTAATGCTACTAATGTAGCATATTAGGAAGGGCTCCAAGAGTGTTGCGTACCTATTTTAAAGCTCTAATTTCTTAGTTGTGGCATGTGTATAGATGTTTTGTACCATTTTGTAGCCTAAAAGATTGATCATGTAAGATGTATGGAATTAAAGTGTTATACAAGTTCCTTAAAACAGGTGTTGAGAACTCTTGAAATCAATTACACAAGTTTGGCATAGTGAGACTAAACTTCATGAAGTGAACTGAAGAATATTTTGCATCATATTGCACCTTAAATATGTATTCTAATATTGATAAATGTTTAAAAGGAAAATTAGAAAAAGTGTTTGTAATCCTTTAGGATAGATATCAATGTCCTTAAACTCTTTTAAGTAAGTTTGTCATGGTCAAACTTAAGTTATAGGGAACCAAATTGTTAAAGTTATCAAGAAAATTGGGTATAGGGACATTTTGGTCATATTTGAAAAGTTAGCCACTAAAACTTAAAAATTCCTTCTTAATTGACTTTGAAAACTTCCTTTTTGGCTTAATTTATATTGAGACAAATTGTTAAAGTTATTAAGAAAATCGGGTGTAAGGACATTTTGGTCATAGTTGAAAAGTTAGGCACTAAAACTTAAAAATTCCTTCTTAATCAACCTAAGCCCCATGAAAAAGGTGGAAAGTCATATAAAGAAAAAATGATAAAGAAAATCATTCAAAAATAAAGAAAATATAATTGAAAATTGAAAGTTTAGCAAGTGAAGTGCTTTTATTTTTATGTAAGATTTTCTTCTCTATTTACTCAAACTGGTAATTACACTTTCCCCATCTTGCATGAAATATGTTTTGGATCATTAAATTGTAATGGCATAATTGTGAATTTTGAATGTACAATGACAATTAAATGACTCCATTATGTAAAGTTCAATATTGAAATTGCAATGGAATCAATCGCTTAATTTAAAGACATTAAACGTAATCATCCCCCTTTTCTTTCCCCTCTACCCCCCTTTTCTTCCTTCTCTTTCTCTCTCTCTCTTTCAAGAGAATATTTCTCCTATCAACTAATACTTTTGAGACTTATCACAAGAGTAGAAGTCCTAAAAATCCCCTTTTGGTTTATAAAAAAAAGGTAAAAGAAATAACAATGTGATCAAACTAGACTAAATGATGTATCTAAGATCAATATTTGATGCCAAACACGATCAAATAGTAATTTAAACTGTTTCCTTTGGTGTTTCTGAATTAAATCAGATATAAACAACTCTTAAGGATGCACTTAGAGGAATTAAACCAAGAGTTCTCTCTATTAAGTCTCTTAATTGGTTTTGATGATAACAGAACATGTGATATGTTATTACTAATACGTTTATGAAGTGTGCAAATATATCATGATACATTGCGCCAAGAGTTGACAAGGGCAAACATGTCAAGGTAGGTCTAAGCTTGTAGAGAAGCTCAAAAAACAAAGATGGTGAATGCGCATACGATAATGAAAGTAAAACAAGCAAACCCTTCAACAGCTTCAAGGATATGATGCACTAGAGAACTTTTAGGGACTCACAACACGACTCGATTTGACGTATGAGATGATTTGATGAGGGTTCTCACTACCTAGCCTTGGTTAAGGGTTGGGATAAAAGCAAAGTAAGCAATCAAGCTAATGAGAGTTGTTAGATATCTCTCATATATTTTGATAATAACAAAAATGATTAAATGCTAAAGAATCATTAAGAATGCAGGCATTCATAAGGATTCTTAAAAAGTTTAATTTTGCAAAACTAATTTGTATTCAGAAGCTTATTTAGAAGGTCTGACTTAACTGAAAAAGGGAATACTCTGAAATTCTTTCAGAAGCTTTTATAAAAAGAATTGGTACAGCACTTTAGAAGCTTATTTAGAAACTTCAGAAACAAGAGACTGATATTCTTCAGAAGGTTGTTCAGAAAGTAAATCTAGAAGTATGACATGAAAATAGCTTTAAATCATATTCAAATTAATCAAGGCTTAGCTCCACTAGATTGGGTGTGTTAGGGAAATACACTTAATCCCATTCCACTTAAAATGGTATCAAGATCCAAGGGGATTTTTTAAATGAAAATATATTTGGATAAATTAAGATATGCATAAGAATGGATAAGGATAAGGCTGATACGGATTTTGTAGAGTTTCAAATTTTTTAACATAAGGCTTATTCAGAAGTTACTAACAAAAGTAGATCTTTTTAAATTCAAATTAAAATATTATCTAGTGGTTACGAATTCAGGTTTATCTGACCTAAACAGATTAAGGAGAGTTGTTTTGAAATTCAAATGATCGAGATCATTTAAAAAAATCCAAGGATTATCTTCAGCAAACTATGATAGATACTAAAAGTTAATTTTCAGATTTTTAACCATTAGAAGGTTTCTATATAAAAGAGAAAGGATTCAAAACGTATATATAATACTTAGGAAAAATCTCTCAAAAAACAAAAAAAAAATCGAGATCAGATTATACCTTCTGAAAAGCCATAGAAAGTTTTTTAGATACTTCTTCAAAAAGTTCCACCAAAGCAAATTATTCAATATTCATCTTTTTTCCTTAGAGTGAAATTAATTAAGATTTATACTTTTGTTCTCACTTGTAATTTGTAATTTTTATTTTGTTGTTTAAGTGTTGAGACAAGTACATTTCTACTCTGTAGTTCTGTATTAGCCTAGACTATTGAGAGGCTAGATAAGTAAAGCAAAGTATTGTAAAGTCCATGTGTGACGAATACTTGTAATCTTGTTGTGATTTGATTTAGTGGACCAAGTAAAACAACACCGGTAAAGTAGACCAATCCTTAACAATGGAGTTAGAAAAGAGTAATAGGGAGAAGGCCGAAACTCTATAAAATCTCTGCTTGATATTTTCCTCTTTTACTTTTTTAATTTGCTTTATTAATCGTTATGTGTTGAATTATTAAATGATCAATGTTCACCATTATAAGTTGTTAAGAGGGAAAATTTTATTTCTCTTATATCAAAAAGTTTTCAAAAATTTAACAATATCAATTCACACCACCACGCCCCCCCCCCCCCCCCGATATCTTATTCGAGACCAACAAGAACATTGTTTACAAAGAGTATATTCAATATTTTGAGACAAGATGATAATGTGGCTACATGTATAGCAGGTATTTATACCTAAAAAACTAAGGTAACATACCCAAAAAGGAAAAGACTAAAAGGGCAATGTCCAAAAGAAGTAACATATAAGGAATAATGAAGGTTACAAATGAAAAATCAAAGAAATCAGTAGATTAGTGTGGTAGAATCCTTCCTGTGGGTCTTGAAAACATAACAACAAATTACTGGAGGTGCTTCTAGTGGAAACAAACAAGTGGTGTGGTCAAGATGGGGGTACCAAGCAAGAGTGTCGAGTAAACCTAGGTTCGTTTGAGAAGAAGTAGATGTAGATGTGTGCTGGAGCTTTCGGCTTCTTAGTACCAATATTACCAAGCTAGAGGTCGACTCGATCATGGTAGAGCAAGAGCAAGAGGGATCGAATCATTAGCAAAGCATAAGTCAAGTTGATATTTGACTACCGAGAGATATGTAGTTACTTGTCTTGGCATAAAGAATTGGTTAGCACTAAAGATCTACTCAACCTCAGCAAGAGCTAGCTGGAAAATGAGAATTCACCTTATTAGTCCTTCTGGGCCTCAAGCTCAACTTCAAGTTAAAGCTACAGTAGTCCAATTCCTATCACCTTGCTAGGTTGATTTGGATTTAGGATCATATCCGACTGGTCTTCACTCAGTTCTCCATAGTCTAGGTTGAGGTCAATAATATTGAAGGTGTCAAAGACTGCATAATCATCAAGCAATTCCAATCGATAGGCATTGTCATTGATCTTTTACAGTATTCCAAAGGGACCTTCATCTTAAGCAGAAAACTTATTCTTTCTCTTACTCAAGAACCTCTCCTTACTTAAGTGCAGCTATACCAAATCTCTAAGCTGAAACTATGCTAATTTCCTTGCTTTTCTCCTTTCTCACATTTTCTTGGTAGCTTGATTAACCTGCCAAGTAACTTTCTCTACTATAGAGACCGTATTCGGGTACTTGCATCAAGGTCTTCTTATTCGAACATGGGTATAAGGCTGTAATCAAGGGGTAACTCCGGAATGAGGACGTAGATGACTTCAAAGGGCATCTACTTGGTAGTGTTGTATACAGTACAATTGTAAGCAAATTTAACCATTGGCAAACAGACATCCAATTGGTCATGTTCTTCCCTACTGCAACTCAGAGTAATGATCGTAAAGTATGATTGATTACCTCTATTTGGCTATCAATTTAGGGGTGATAAGAAGTGTTGAATAGTAGTTTAGTCCCCATACTACACCATAGAGTCCTTTAGAAATGACTTAGAAACTTTGGATCTCTATCTAAGACTACACTTCTCAACACGCTGTATAACCAAACAATTTCTTGCAAAAAGAGAGATGCAATAGCCAAAGCATCATTAGTTCTAGAGTAGGATACAAAGTGTATCATCTTACTAAATCTATCTACAATAACCATCACAAAATATTTGCCTCAAGAAATTTTTGGTAATACGATAATAAAGTCCATGCTCAACTCAATCCAAGGTCGAGTCAAGACAGGTAAAGGCATTGTTTTCCCTTATTTGACTCAACATTTGGCCTTCTTGCAAGTAGCATAACTTTCAATAACTCAATACACATCTCATCTCATCCTCAACTAAAAGAACTGTTCACTTAACAACTTACACATTCTTCTCTCTCCAAAATGACTAGAGATTCCTCCACTATAAGCTTCTCTCACTAGCAGCTCTTCGATTAAGCAAGTTGGTATACACAATTTTCCACTTCGAAATAAATAGCCATCTTCCATATGGTACTCATCCACAATTCTTCCGTCAGCACATTGCCTAAATATGGGACCAAAGTGGGGGTCTTACTAATACTGTTCCGTAATGTTCACAAAACCCAATAGTCCGGTTTGCAACTCAATAAGAAGAAGATATCTTCTTGACAGAGCATTAGCAAACTACATTGCTCTTGTCTTGTTTGTATTTAATTATAAAGTTGAATCCTTCTAGGAATTCAACCTACCACGCTTGCTACTTCGATAGCTTAGTCTAACTTCTAAGGTACCTCAAAGATTCATGATCTGTATAGATGAAAAACTCTCTCGACAATACATAATGTTACCATACTTGGAGCACTCGGATAAGGGCTAGGAGTTTTTTGTAATATATAGAGCAATTCAATTGGAGCCCTTTGAGCTTCTTGTTATGGCAAGCAATTAGTTAGCCTTCTTGCATTAAGATGGTGCTTATTCTAATGCCCGATGTGTCACATTCAAGCTCTAAAATTTTCTCAAAGTCAAACAAAACTAAGACTGGTGCAGAAGTTAATTTTTTCTTTACTTCAACAAAACTTCTTTCTTCCTTCTCCCCCTATTTAAACTCACTATTATTATTTGTTAGCTCAATGAGGGGTGTAATAATGGCAATAAAATTTCTAATGAATCTTTGATAAAAGGATGCCAATCTATGGAAACTTCTTACCTCAGTATAAGTGGTTAGAGTTAGCCACTCGACAATAGCTCGAATCTTCACATCATTGACTCGCAAGCTACCTCCAACAACTACATAACTTAGAAATACTACTTCCTCTTGGCAAAAATAATACTTCTTTAAATTTCCTAATAACCTTTCAACTTGGAGTATATTAAACATGGCATAAAGATGCTCAAAGTGACTCAATTGGTCAATATCATATACAAAGATGTTGTCGAAGTATACCACAATACACTTTCCGATCAGGTTTCTCAACATATGGTTCGTTAGTCTCACAAAGGTGCTCGAGGCATTTGACAAACCAAAAGACATAACCATCCACTCATAAAGACCATGCTAAGTTTTGAATGCAGTTTTTCACTTATCTCCCAATCTCATCCAAATCTAATGGTAAATAAACTTCAAATCAATTTTACTGAAGACCCTAGCTCCATTCAGGTTATCCAACATGTCATCCAGCCTTGGAATAGGATAACAGTACTTGATCGTAATCTTGTTCACAATTTTCCTATCTATACACATGCGCTATGTACCATCATTTTTTGGCATAAGGAGTACTGGCACAGCACATGGGCTGAGGCTCTCCCTTACATATCCCTTCTCAAGTAGCTCATTAACTTGTCTCTAAAACTTAGCAGCTTATTCAGGGTTCATCTAATAAGCTGGTCTGTTCAATAAGGCAACACTAAGTATCAAGTCAATATAATGTTCAATACCTCGAAAGGGGGGTAATCCTTCTAGTAATTTTTTAGGAAACAAGTCAGTATATTCATCTAATAGTTCCTTCACCTCAAGAGGGAGCTCAACTTATTCCTTCAACTCTAATAGTCGCTTGACCAACATAAAAGTTGGCATGTCGACCTTTATAGCTTCTCGGAGCGTGGCTTTACTTAGAATCAAAGTCTTCTTAGATCCTCAAGTAAGTTTAGCTTGCAGCTTATTAACTTGACTCGACGTCATAAGGCTCAAAGTAATCTTCCTCCCATCTTTCTCGAACATATAGGTGTTCCTGAACCCATCATACATAACCCTCATGTCAAAAAGCCAAGGTCTGCCTAGCAAAATATAAGACACATACATGGGTAGCAAATTATAGAAAATTTCATCAAAATAATTTCCAATACAGATCGGTAGCAATACTTGCTGAGTGACATATAGTGCTCTATTCTCATTCAGCCAATGCAACTTGTATGGCTTTGGATGTGAGATAGCCAGCAACTTCAGTTTCTTAATCAGGTCAACAAATGTGACATTAGTTCAATTTCCACTATCCACTATGAGCATACAAACCTGTTCATTTACCTTATAAGTAATATGGAACAAATTCTCTCTTTACTCATCTTCGATAGATGTTTCTGTCCTCATTATACATCGAACAACTAAAGTTATCTTGTCTAAGTCCTCGACAAACACATATTCCTTAACCAGTTCATCCTCTTAAGTGGTTTCCTTCTTGAGAACAACCTCTTCCTCAGGTTCTTCATCAGTACTATCCACTTCGAGCTTAGGGACATCTTCTTTGATAATCATAGTTTTTCGATTCAAACATTAAGCAACCATGTGTCCAAGCTCTTAGCATTTGAAGCACTTGATTTAGCTCATCTTTCTCCTAGATCCATGTCCCTTTTCATAAGTTCTCAGTAACACTTCGTCATTAGTTGGTTAGCCCTTCAGTTAAACTCAACTATCTGTCCTTTTGGTTGACTCGATACTATGCCGAGCTCAGAAACTTCCTTGAGTGGGTCAACTTAATTGCATAAGTTATCTCATTGGAGATTGGCTTACCTATTCTTCCTCTACCCTTCCAGTCGTTGGGCTATTCATATAGCCTCATCCAATGTAGTAAATTGTTAAAGCTCTACAACATCTCGAATGTTACCTCTTGATCCAATGAGAAATTTGGATTCTCTTTAGGTCAATGGTTCATCCACTTCACAGTGAATCATAAGTATTTAGAATTCTTGAACATATTTATCAATAACTCAACTTCCTTGCCTCAACTCTTGAAGCTAAGAAAAAGTGTCTTACAAATAAGTGTTTGGCACAAATTTGTTTCTAAATATCTTCTTCATCTTAAGCCAAGTACTTACCTCTTTGTATCCTTCTCGTCTTCTCATAACTTAGAAGTTTTTCCACTACATGACGACATATCCTAAGAATTCTACAGTAGCAGTCCTCACCTTCTCATGGTCCTCATACTGGTAATAATCAAAAACACACTCAACCTTCTCCTCATAATCTAAGTAAGCATCTACATTCCCAGAACCATTTAAGCTCAGAATCTGAAGCTTCACATGGTCAACAGCTCTAGGTGCCCTAGCTTGCCCTTCTTCCTCATTGTATTTTTCTTCTTCATTCATATCACTTAAGTCAATCCTCCTTCGTACTTGTCCTCCTCCACCTCCACCTTAAACTTATCGAGTTGGGATCTGTCCTCTAGCAAGTCAAGCAGCTTATTGAGTGTTATGCATGGCTTCAACAGGTCCATAAACCATTACATGAACAACACTGGTCAAATCGACTAAGAGGTTAGCCACCTCATCTAGTCGTTTATTTGTACTCTTAGGGGTACCTTAAGGCTATCAATCGTAGTGGAAAACACCATTATTATCATCATTAGTATCGGCGTTAACATTAGGTTCCATCATTCTTTAGATAAACTTAGTAATAAACTCTAGTTCTAAGAAACAAGAGATACGGTTCCTTTAAGCCAAACAATACATGTACTCACTTCTTCTACACGAATATTCAACTACTCTGCGAACACAACAACTATCCCTATGAGCAACAAACTCAACCAAAACTTGCTCTGTTTTCATACATTCGAAACAGGGCAAAACAAACTACTACTCCTTCTACTTACTCCAACACTTACAGCTAACTTCCAGTCAACTACAACACACTAACACAACAATCACTACTCACAAGAAAATTCAAATACAACTTACTCAAACAAAACCTCTGCTCTGATACTAAGAATGATATGCAATGCTAAGAGTTGATAAGGGCAAACATACTAGGGTAGGTCCAAGCTTATAGAAAAGCTCAAAAAACAAAGATGGTGAATGTGCGCATGACAATGAAAGTAAAATAAGCAAACCCTTGAATAGCTCTAAAGATATGATACATTAGGAAACTTCTAAGTACTCATGGCTCAACTCAACATGATCTAGTAAGGGTAATCATTACCTAGCCTTACTTAAGGGTTAGAATAAAAGTGAAATAAGTAAATAAGCTAATGAAAGAAATGTTTATAAAGAGTATATTCAATATTCTAAGATAAGATGATGATGCGACTGCATGTACAATGGTTATTTATACCTGAAAAACTAGGGCAACTTACTTAAAAAGAAAAAGACTAAAAGGGCAATGTCTAAAAGAAGTAATGTACAAGGAATGATGAAGGGTACAAATGAAAAGTAAAAAAAATTAGTAGATTAGTGTGGTAAAATCCTTCATATGGGTCTTGAAGACATTGCAACAAATTACTAGAGTTGCTTTTAGTGAAAACAGACAAATGGTACGATTAGGATGGGGGTGCTAAGCAAACTTAGGTTCGTTCTAAAAGAAGTAGCTATGGATGTGTACCGAACCTCTCAACTTCTAAACACTAATATTGCTAAGCTAGAGGTCAACTCGGTCATGGCTAAGTAAGCATATGAGGGATCGGGTTGTCGGTTGAGCATAAGTCGAGACAATACTCGACTACGGAGAGATGTATAGTTACTCGACTCGACATAAGGAATTGATCATGAGAATTCCTATCATAACAAGGACTAACAAACTTAATTCTTATGTTCTAACTGAGTCAAGTCGAGTACCCTTGATCATGAGAAGGGCAAACATACTAGTAGGAGCTAGCTAGAACATGAGAATTCACCTTATTAGTCCTTCTAAACCTTAGGCTTGGCTTTAAGTTAAAGGTCCACTAGTCTAATTCCTATCATATCATGATATAAGTGATGCATTATAAAAGAAATCTCAGTGGAAAAAGGTTAAAGTATGTTTAACAAGAACAAAAAGTGTGCAGGTCAACTTTAAAGTAAAATCAACTCAATGAAGAAAATTAAGTTTGGAATTGTCTAATGAGAATGTACATCAAAAAGTATATTAGCAAAAGAACATAAAAGTATAGAAAGTGAACATAATCTATATCAAAAGCTGTTACCAAGCTATTTTCTAAATAATCTGAATAAGTTAAGTTAGACAAATATATAGACGACCTAACTCCACTTTATTAAGCATATTTGGATAATGTGCTCAATTTCGTTCCACTAAAGTTAGATTTAGTCTACGAGGATTTTAAGTTAGATTAATTTAAGAATGCTCAAGAATCAAATTTGTGGAATGTTTAATTAAGGTTTGAGCAATATATTTTAGAAGAAAGATATTCTGACATTTTTTTTGTAAGGCTTCGCAAGGTTTATCAAGTTTAGGTACTTTAAAGACAACAAAATGTGAAAGGACTTGCTACATCATTGTAGCATACAAGGTTCGAATAAAATTTAGATAGGTCAGGAAGTTATATTAGTTAAGGTTTTGCCTGAAAGCTATAGGATTCAGTACACATTTTTCTTAAAGATAATTACAAGCCTTTTGTAGACACTATATTTTTGCCTCTCCTATAGTTTTAGAAATTTTTAGAATAGGGGCAAAGGATCCTAATTTAAAAAATATAAAAAAATTGAAAATTTAGAAAAAAAAAATAAAAAATTTATGAAAAATAAAAAAAAATTAGAAAAATTAGAAAATGAAAAAAAATAAAAAGATATTTTTTTTTTAAGAAAATAGAACATTTTAAGTAAAATAGATTTTTTAAAAGATAGTTTTTAATAAAAATAGGAACTTAGGATTGTGTTAAATCTTTAGTTTATGTTGGATAGTTGTCTTTTAGAGAAAGTCAAATGTCTGTATTGTTTAAGCATATTTTAGTTGCATAGGTAAACAAGGCACAGGCCAACAACCCATCTGGTTTAACACTTAGTCTTAATGTTGTAATGGAATCATAAGTCTTAGGCTTGATCCTAGCAAAGTGCAAAATTGCACCTTTTATTTTTTCTTCCCATGCCTGTGTTACATGTGGGGATATTATTAAGCTACATATCATAGCAAAACATAAGCCAGGATTCAATTGCAATAGTGGTGCCACGCAAATGCCATGCCAGTGTCCCTTTCTTCCCCTTTTTTTCCTTTTCCTTTCATTTCCCTCATTCTCTCATGTACACAACCTTTACCCCTCACTTTGCCACAATCTTTCACAAGATTTCCATACACACGTGATTAAACGCTATATACATGTTCTAAGCATGGCATACTTCAAATCGAAACCAAAAACATGGCTAGATACAATTATTTGAGAGCTTAATGAGAGGTTTGAAAATTCAAGAAAGCTTAAATGCTAAGATTTTCTCTCGAGAAGAAGTTCCTGATTCAAGCTCTTTTAAGGATTTTCAAAGCATTCTATTTGTGTTTTGAGAAAGGACAAGCATATAGGAAACTCTTTTAATTGGTAATCACTCTTAGATCACAACAATTCACAATGAATTTGGGAGAATTTTTGTCAAAACCCATTAACTCAAAAATTCAAATTAATGGCGAGTTACTGACCTTCCATACTTGTTCAAACATCGAAAAGTGTAAAGAGGGGATTAGGAATTCATTTCTGGTATCAATTCAATCTCCTATCCGATAAAAAACACTCACCCAACTCTTTCTCTCTCTAAGCTTATCTCTCACTCTCACTAGCTCACTGCCCTTGTAGGGTATGTTTCGAGTTAAAAAACCACCAACTAGAGCACACCTAAACCCTCCACTCTTAAACTTGACTACCCCCATGCCTTATTATGGTCCTAGTGGCTCTATCGAACTCCCAACATGAAACCTTAAAAGCTACTACAACCACCTCTTTGAAAGCACTAAAACCACTCCTTAGCCTAAACCAACCACACTACAATACTCACTGACCTCAAGAACCCCTAACCTAACACACCTCTCAACTTCAATAACCACCTTACGTATTGGCCACTACTACAAACCTAACCCCAACAACCACCAAAATCATCTCATTACACCGCACTAGCACCAGACCCTCTTTAACCAATCAAAACCTCATAAAAATCCCCTTCCCCACTTGATTCGCCGTTCAAAACGACCCAAAGCAAGCCTCAATGACCGCTATCTTCTTCTTTAGCCATGTACATGCAACACGCGTAATCAGGTTAGATGACCTGAATCCGACTCGAAGTTGCTCCGTCCGACCCACGAACTTTAGCATTAGTCCAATCCTTCTTTATTGCTTATTTTGTCATTCGTTTTTTTTTTTTCATTTTTTTTTCCTTTCTTTCATTGTCTTTTTTTTTATTTTCCGTTATAAATAAAAAAAAAAAGAGAATTAGAAAAAAGAAAAAAAAAAGAAAGAAAGAAAAACAAGACAAAAGAAAGTTGTATTTTATTGATAGGCATAAATAATAAATAAACATAAAAATATAAAATTAAAAAAAATGCTTATTCACTTAGAAAATTTTAATTTCAAAATAAAAATAAAAACTAATAAATTATTTCCAAATTTAGGCCTTCTTTAGAATTTTTTCAAGAAATTAAAGTAATTGAAATTAAGACCCTTAAAATTTTTCTTAAATAAAATTGAACAGAATTAAAACATAAACTCAGCCCAATTTTGAAAATTAAAATAAATTCACCCATGAAAGTTTTATGAATGAAGTACAAAAAGTCTAATTCCTACTAAAGAGTACGTAAACACTTACATAGAGACTTAAAATGGGAAAATTTTTTTATTTTCCCCTTTATAAATAATTTCAATTTGTTATTTTTGTGCAAATAGAATTAGTTTATTATAAATCTAGAATTAATTAAAAGGGATAATTTGAAAAATAAATTTAAATTCGAAAAGTTGAAAGTGATGCCTATTAAGGGTTTAATAAGCTAACTCCTGGACTCAAATATCTGGTTTTCGAAAACCGTTTTAAAAAATTGGTTTTTTTCAGTAGACTAGTGGCTCGGGAAATCGATCTACCCAATTGATTTAACCTAACTCATTTTTTTTTTCCAACCCTGATCAAGTGCTAACTCTAAACTTTTCAAAAAAAAAAAAACCAAGTTTTTCTTAACTTTAAGTTGAGGGTCAAGGTTAAATGATATAGAGTTTATTACTAATCGAGCTAAGAAAAAAAATAAAAATAGGGAAAAATACAAACTCAATAACTTAGCGACTCTACTAGAAATGTCAAGAGAGCTAGCTACTTAAAAACCTTCCAAAACTAAATTTATCTTTTCAAAGTACCCATGTTATTTATTTATTGTTATGATTCATTTCATGTAAATATATTTTGTTTTAAATTGCTATATTCACTTGTTACATGCATTATACTTAGGATTTTGGGGGAAATGATTACATCAAGGATATAAGGTAAATACAGTCAGACTCAGGCCGTCTTAGGACCTAAGGAGGAGAGTCATTGTACAAGTTTCGAGTGTTGTGGGGTAACCACCACTCGGGGCTGATTAAACTACCTCACTTAAGCTTAGATGTGATCGATAAACCGTTTCCTTAGAAACATATAAAATCACAAAGTTTAAAAACCTTTAAAACCCACCCTAATTGTACATACTTCCTTTAAACCTTAAGTTAATACACTACTCCTAAAAATTGCAATGTTATTAATATTGGAGTGTTTTAGAAACTTAATCATTTTTTTCCAACAGTAAGGTTGCAACTTAAGGTTTGATGTATTAACCCAATGTAACTAGCATATGCATGTTTCCATGTATATTCTTTTGTTAATAAGTGATTCTTGTCCATAAAATGTTTAGACCTAAAGATAATGGCAAGTGACCAAGTGAACAATCAGAGAACTGATAAGCTATAGAACCTCTCTAGAATTTGCAAGTAGCTGCTAGAAGTTGAAATTGCCTATCTAAAGGAGAACCTTGAATGTTCTAAAGCTCACAACCAAGCCTTAAAAGCCCTTCTTGGACAAGTCATTGGATAAACACATAGAATGCTAGAAGACCTTAGAGCTCATCTACAAGACTTAGTTTAGGGTTTTTCTAATTTATAGCTAAGGGGCCTAGAATAAATGTCAAGTTTTATTCGAGAATAAATGTTAAGCTCTTTACCTTTGCTTTTCTCTAATTTTTTTTTTTAAATAATAAAAGTTCTCTTCAATTTATCATTTTTCATTCTTTAGTATTCCTTTTTTTTTTTTAAATAGTGCTTCAATAAGATTCATCTAACCATTGTTTTCTCTTCCTTAGGGAAAGGTAAATAAATTCCATAAACTTATAAATAGATACCTAAAAATCATCATCCTTATTAGTATTTAGATTTCTCGATTTTTGTAAAATAAAGCCCTATCCTTTTCTCTCACAACCCAAAAAAAAAAAGTAAAGTAAAATATATATATATATATATAAAGAAAGAAATAAAAGTTGCTAAAGGTTATAAATCCTTATGAGATATTGACAAACCAAAGCCCTTAGCTTGTTAAGGCAGTAAAGCTTAGCCCATTAAGGTAACCAACCTAAATAAAGCTACTTAGCCTATTAAGGAAGCCTACCTAAACACAAACTACAGCCCATCACGTTAACCCTTAGCCAATTCAGGCAGCCAACCTAAACATAAATTACGGCTCATTAAGGTAACTAAACCAAACATAAACCTCGGCCTATCAAGATAGCTGAACTAAGCCAAAACCATTGGTCCATTGAAAAAATACCTAACCATAAACTAAGTCAAAACATGAAATCAAATGCAACCTTAGTCTTGAACTCAAATCAAATGAAAAGTATCAAATTAAGGCATGTTTTAAGAAAACTAGAGGGCAAAGTCAATCTCTACCCTAGGGTAAATAAATATAGAGTCCTCCCTAAGGAATTAGTAACTCGCTTTAAAAAATAAAAAAGGTTTAGGAAGAAAAGAGGCAAATTATATCCCATACACCAACCCTTAAACACTTTAAAAGTTAAGTGGCATCGTGGTTAGGATACTTTAGACTCATTTCTTAAAGTAAATCCATTTTGAATTTGATACCTAGATTAAAATGAAGTTAGGCATTTATTTTCAAATCCTAAATACAATTATCCTTTGTTAAAGTCATAGGACTAATTTGAAGAATCTTCAAATTTAAACCCTACAAGAGCCACTCTATAATGAGGCAATTTGGAGGTTAGGGTCATTAATTAGGAGAGATGAATGAAATTAGTTTGTGTTTGCTTCAGTAACATTAATTCAAAGACGATTTTTATTTCTAATAAGTTATTTTTCTTTGAAATGAAGAAGAGTTTACAAGAACCTAATGCAAACAGTCTAAACACTTTGGGGAGACAATTACTTCTAGGTCTAAGGAAAAAAAAAGGGGTAAAAAATAGTGAGAGAATGGGGCAACAAAAAATAAAAACAAAAAAAAAAAAAAGAAGAAGAAAGAAAAGAGGCATAAAAATTGGGCCCAAGTGTAAGATGAAAGCTCCAAAAGATATATCACATTCCAACAAAGGTAGCAAAATTGAATCAAAAGACCCAGAATCAAAGCCCAAATAGCCCAAAAAATGCAAGGCCCTATATCACATTCCTAGCCTAAAAAGACAAGCCCTACATATCCATCCTAAATCACAAACAAAAGGCCTTACCACCAATAATACCATTGATACTTAATAAAAGCTCTTTTGATCTTAAAAGATAATTTGTCTTTATAAAAATTATTGTTGAAATTAGGGTAAGCACACTTTTAGTTTTTTTTTTTCCAAAGGTTCTTGATTTGTACATCTGAGTTAAATAAATAAATCTTTTAAAATAGGCCTTCTCATTAGTCCTTTTGAAACCATTTGTGATGCGGACCAAAGCCAAAAACAGATAAGGTTGGCCGCAAGAATGAGTCCAAGCTTACCAAAAGCTTGAAACGAGTAATGAGAAGTATACGGGAAAAACTGTAAAAGAGAGAAGATAAGTAAACCCACAAACAACTCCAAAAGATGTGACACACTAGTGGAACTTTCGAAAACTTACAACACAGCTCAATATGATACATAAGTTGGTTCAACGAGGTTACTCGCTACCTAACCTTATTTAAGGGTTATGATAAGAGTGAAAAAGCAAAGTTAACAAAAGCAATGTTCACAAAGGCAAATATTCAATATATTGATGACAATGATATGATGACGCGCCTACATGTATAGTAGGTATTTATACCCAAGAAATTAAGATAACTTACCTAAAAATGGAAAAGACAAAAAGGGTAGTATCCAAAAGAAGTAATGTACAAGAAATAATAAAGGATACAATGGGAAAATACAATTAAAATGAATATTCAATATGGAAGATTCTGGCACATGATTGCTCGGACACGTGGCTTGCTGTGGGTAGATGACTTTTTGGCAAAAGGAGACAATTCTATATGATCAGCTTGATTTTTGCCAAGCCAAGGTACTGAGCAGGGGTGTCAAGCAAGAGTTCCAGACAAATGTAGGCTGGTCAAAAAGGAGAAGCTACAAACATGTGTCGGGTCTCTCATCATCTTGATACAAATGTTGCCAAGCATGGGGTCAATTCGAACATGCCAAACAAGAGTGAATTGAAGGGTTAGGCTATCAACAAAGTTTTCATTTGGTTAGCAGATAATTACTAAGAGATGCACAATCATTCGGCTCGACGTATGGAGTTGGTCAGCAATAAGGAGTAACTCAGCCTTAGTAGGGATTGGCTAGAGTAGGAGGATTCACCGAGTTAGTCCTTCTAGTCTTCTAACTCGACTACAAGTTAAAGGCCCAGTAGCCTGATTCCTATCAATTTGACCAAAAGCCTAATTCATAATATTGGACTAAAAAAGACCCAATAGATTGATCAAAGCATATCACCTACAAAATGAACTATAATTTTTAGAACAATAGTCAAGAGTGTAATCTAGATCAAGAGTGTAAGGAAGTCCTCTTTAACTAGACTAATCATGAGTTACCTTTTCCTTAGGGAATGAATGTTTAAAATCACAAGGGCCCACTAGGAACAGCATCGTGGTCATGAGACATTTTCAAAGACTAAGAAGAATATGAGATGCTCCACATGATTACCAAAGGAGGAGATAGTTATAGCATTTGCTCCTTAAATAAGAATTTATACCCATTAACAAACTTTTAAGAAAAAAAAAGATATAAAAAAAAGATGGAGAAAGTAAAGGCTTGTTGCAAGTTTTTTATCCATTTTCAAGTCCATGTCAAATCGAGTGGCTAAGCTTTCAATTCATGTCACTTACTTCCTTTTCAATATGGTTACAACTTTTAAGTTGACCATGATAGTCTAAGTCATTCTTCCGAATGTAGTTTTTGATATACATTAACTCTTTTTCAAATTAAAGGACCTAATCCCTGATACCCTTTTTTATCTTAAATGATTTTCACCAAATTCTTTGTTTGTAAAAATTTTTAAATTAGGAAGCTTTTCAAACTAGTTACATCCCTCACTTTGTTTCTTCAATTCATTTTCAAGGTTCTAGTCAACTTATAGAGCACTGTCTCAACTCACATTTCCTTCAAGGTCATAGCCAACTTTTAAGATGCTTCCCATTTCCAATCTCTCTTTAGGGGGTTACACAAGCCTATAAGGTGCTTCCCATCACTAATCTCTCTTTAGTTTTTTAGCTAGCTCATAGGGTGCTTCCTATTACCAGTTTCCTATTTCCAATCTCTCTTTAAGGTTTTAGCGAGCCTGTAAGGTGCTTCCTTTTACCAATTTCTTTTAGTGTTTTAGCAAGCCCGTAGAGTGCTTCTCATTTCCAATCTCTCTATAAGGTCTTAGTGAGCTCGTAAGATACCTCTCATTACCAATCTCTCTTTAGTCTTTTAGCAAGCCCATTGGGCACTTTCTTTTACCATTTTCTCTTAGGGTTTTAGTGAACCCATAAGGAACTTCCTATTACCAATCTCTCTTTTGTCAATCTCTTTTAGGGTTTTAACGAGCCCATAAGGCTCTTCCCATCACTAATATATCTTTTTAGTAAGCCTATAGGGTGTTTCTCTTTACCAATTTCTCTTTGAGTTTGCTAATCCCCTAGAGATGCTTTTACCTAAGTTAGTCATCTTAGAGTAGCACGACAAAGTTTTTTAAATTGGTTCCAACTTAAGTTTGCCAATCCCTTAGAGATAGTCCCGCCTAGATTAATGAGCTCAGAGTAGTATGACTAGGTTTTCTAAATTGATTCCAATTTATGATTACTAGTCCTTTAGAGACACTCTTGCTTAGGTTTGTCGGCTCAAATGAGCACTTCTAGGTTTTCTAAAATTGATTCTCATTTAAGATTACCAATCCCCTAGAGAAGCTCCCGCTTAGGTCATTTAACTTAGAAAAACACTACCAGGTTTTCTCAAATTGATTCCCATTTAAGGTTGCCAGTCCCTTATAGATGTTCTTGCCTAGGTTAGTCAACTCAAAGTAACACGCCAAGTTTTCCAATTTAAGATTGCTAGTCCCTTAGAGATGCTCCTACCTAGGTTAGTGAGCTCCAAGGAGCATGGCCAGGTTTTCTCAAATCGATGCTCATTTAGGGTTGTTAGTCCCTTAAAGACATTCCTGCCTAGATTAGTGAGATAAGTAACATGACCAAGTTTTCTAAATCGATCCTACTTTAAGGTTGCTAGTCCCTTAGACACGTTCCTACTTAGGTCAGTTAGCTTAGAATAGCATGGCCAAGTTTTCTAAATTGATTCCAATTTAAGGTTGATAATCCCTTAGAGACACTCCTGCCTAGGTTAGTCAGCTTAGAGGAACGCTTTCAGGTTTTCTAAAATCAATTCTCATTTAAGGTTGCTAGTCTCCTAGAGACGCTCTCTCTTAGGTTAATCAACTTAGAAAAGCACTACTAGGTTTTCTCAAGACGATTCCCATTAAGGTTGCTAGTCCTTTAGAGACGCTCCCGTTTAAGTTAATTAGCTCAGAGTAGCACGACTAGGTTTTCTAAATTGATTCCAATTTAGGGTTGCTAATTCCTTAGAGATTCTCATACCTAGGTTAGTGAGCTCAAAGGAATACAGCTCGGTTTCCTCAACTCAATTCTCATTTAAGGTTGTTAGTCCCTTTAAAACACTCTCACCTAAGTTAGTAAGCTTAGAGTAGCATGACCAAGTTTTCTAAATCAATTCCAATTTATGGTTGCTGATCCCTTAGAGATGCTCTCACCTAAGTTAGTCGACTTACAATAGCATGACAAGGTTTTCTAAATTAATTCCCATTTAAGGTTGTTAGTCCTCTAAAGATGCTCCCGCCTAGGTTAGTCAGCTTAGAAAGACATAACTAGGTTTCAAATCGATTTTTCTAACCAGCTCCTAGGGCGTTAAACCCTTCTAAAACTCTATTTAATGTCTTAATTAGCTCTTGTAATGCCTTCTCTCTTTTATCTTTTTCACTAAATCCCTAATGGATCAAGCCTAAGACAGTTAGTTAGTCATAACGCTTCTTAAGGCAAATTCATCTCTAAGGCAAAAATAATGTCTCTTTCTTTTATCTTTATGATAAAGTTTTACTCAAACTTCACTATGATAAGTAGCAGTTGTAGATATCCCATTTTTGCCCACCCCCCCATATCCCCTCCCTCCCTTATAGTTTTAGAAATTTTTAGAATAGAGAAAAGGGATATAATTCTAAAAAAAAAAAAATTTAGAAAAAAATACAAAAAATTTTTAAAAATTTAGGAAAAGTATAAAAATGGAAAATTTAAGGAAAATACAAAATAATAGAAAATTTAGAAAATGGAAAACATAAAAAGATAGATTTTTTTTTTTTTTTACAAAAATAGAACATTTTAAGTAAAATAGATTTTTAGAAAAATAGTTTTTAAGAAAAGTAAGAATTTGGGGTTATGTTGAATCTTTAATTTATGTTAGGTAGTTATCTTTTAGAGAAAGTTAAATGCCTGTATTGTTTAAGCATATTTTAGTTGCATAAGTTAACAGGGTACGGGCCAATAGCCCATCTGGCTCAACACTTGGTCCTATTATTGGAATGGAGTCATAGGTCTTAGGTTTTGATCCTAATAAAGTGCAAAATTACACTTTTTTTTTTTTCTTCCCATGCTTGTGCCACATATAGGGATATTACTAAGCCATGTGTCATAGCAAGACAAATGCTAGGGTTCGACTAGGGCACGTAGCACTACATGGATGCCACGTCAGCATCCCTTTTTTCTTCCTTTTCCTTTCATTTCCCTTGTTTTCTTTCATGTACATACACCCTTCACTTTGCCATAATCTTTCACAAGATTTCCACATGCGCACATGCGATTAAATGTTGTATACATGTTCTAGGCACGATATACTTTGAATCGATACCAAGAACACGATCGAATTCAATCATTTGAGAGCTTCATGAGAGGTTTGAAAATTCAAGATTTCTTGAATGCTAAGATTTTTCCCCAAGATGAAGTTAGTTGATTTAAGCTATTTTAAGGATTTTCAAGGCTTTCTATTTGTGTTTTGAGAAAGGATAAGCATACGGGAAACTCTTTTAACTGGTAATCACTCTTAGATTACAATAATTCGCAATGAATTTGAGAGAATGTCAGTCAAAACCCATTAACTTAAAAATTCAAATTAGTGGCGAATTACCAACCTTCCATGCTTGTTCGAGCATCGAAAAGTATAAAGAAGGGATTAGGAATTCGTTTCCAGTATCAATTCAATCTCCAATCCGCCTAAAAACACTCACCCAACTCTTTCTCTCTCTAAGCTCATCTCTCTCTCTCTCAGTAGCTTGCGGCCCTTATAGGGTATGTTTCAGGTTGAAAAACCACCACCTACAACATGCCTAGACCCACTACTCTCAAATACAACTACCCCCATGCCTTGTTGTAGTCCTTAGTGACTCCACCAGACTCCTAACATGAAACCTTAAAAGCCACCATGATTACCTCTTCAAAAGCACTACAACTGCTTCTCCTTAGCCCAACAACCAATCACTTAGGGTTTCAATCGGCTAAAAGATCTGATCGAGCCTAAATTATAAGTAAAGCTAAGATATTAATAAAAATGATCATGTAAGTTCGAATTTAAGAAAATAAGCAATAAAATAAAAGAATATAAAAATTTCAAATTTTAAGTATATAACGCATTATTTATTGAAAATGCGTAAAATGCAATTTAAAAATTAACGAATCACTAAAGATAAATTATATATATACTAAAAATTATAGAATGACCTAAATAATATTTAGAAATATTTATTTATACTATATATGAATTTACATGTAGGTAGAAATACGCATAATTACTTAAAATATGCAAAATGTGCAAAAATAATAATAAATAATTAAAGAAAATTTATAATTAATTAAGCAAAAATTAGGAAAAATGAGGAAAAATTCAGAAATGAGGCATGGCAATTTGGAATTGAAGAAGCAAAATCAACCAATTAAAATGAAACAAATAGAAAGTAGAAAAAAGAAGAGATAAGGTAATTGTCTTGTCTAATTAATGCATAATAATTTCCCTAATGCTCTATAAATAGTAAGAAAATTTTAGAAGCTCATTTGGTCAGTTTGGAGAGTGAGAAAAATAGAGAGGGCCGAAATTGTGAGTTTTTGAATTAATTACAAAAAAATTTCTCAAATCTATGCAATTAGAGCCTTAAAGGAGAACCTAGACCCGACAAGCAGCTGGGAGTAGACGACCACCACCACCACATGATGGTGGCAGCGCCCAGGTAGGCCGATACACCCATGGCCACTGACGGTAGCCGAGCCACCCAAATCGGTGAGTTCGATTTCTAGCCCAATTTTGTGTAATTTTGTAAAAATAGTAACTATTCTTAGAAAATTATGAATTTTGTTATTCTAGAATATTTTTGTATGTAGTTTTTAGGAAAAATATTATTTTGATAAAAATATGTCCCGTGATATATAGTCCTTAAGAAATTATACAAAATCGAGCATATTTTGGTTTAGAAATAAATGATTTTAAAAGTATAGTTTTGAACCCAAAATTTTTTTGTAGACTACTTAGATGATATAGAACAGTGCTATGAAACCTGTTTTCAAAAATTAGTTTTCGAAATTTTTAAACCTTAAAATGAGGTATAAAATAGGTAATTTAGAGTTAATTAAATAGTTAATTATTGATTTAGTGAATAATTATATGTTTTAGGATGTTGCAATCTGATGAAATATGATACTTGTAGCATTTAGGGTGTTAGATGTAATTATTAGGTTAATTATGTAGTAGATAAGTAATAGGGAAAAATAATAAATTTTAAGTTAATTTTGCAAATTAGAGTAATTAGGTGTAAAATCTGATTTAGGATGAATTTAGACATTTTGAAATAATAATTGATGTTGGGAGATGGTAATTAGAGTGTTAGAAATATTAGATGTGTATTATATACATAATAGGTGATAATATATAATATGTAATTATTGGAAATATAATAAATAGAAGTTATTAGAATAAAAATTGATATTATATAAATAATAGAGATATATAATAAATCTGATAGAAATCTTGAATTTATGTAATTATATTAAAAATGCAAAAATTTCTCACATCAAGAGTAAATTCGGTACACTATTAAGGATTTAAGTGTACCGGGTATAATAAAATACTGACTATAGATACTCATGGTATTTAGGATATTTGGAAGTAATGTGATTAATTTCACATTATGAGTTAAAATAAGTTTCTAGGGTTCAAGTATAAAACAGTACTTAAAAATCGAACTAGAATCTAATTTAAAAATCGATGTGGAAACTGAACCCAAACCTATCCCCAAACCTAGAATAATTGTAAAAGATTTGAGAACCTAGATAACTGGATATATTAAACTCTAAACAAAACATAACAATAAGTGTTATAAGATAAAACCAATCTATAATAGTTATTAGAAAAACTGAAACCACATTTGTGTCATAGAGATTATCGGCAATGGCCTGAGCGAGTTGGACCTCGAGTAAGTGAGCGAAGAGTCCAAGTAAGTTGGGATTAATACAATGTCGTATTTTGGAGGCTTGAGATTATGCTTAGTTATGCTTGTTAGATAGTTGGTTATGTACATGTGCTTGATTATAAATGATGTTATGATTATGTTTGTTGTTCTGGCTTGTATTGTATGATTTGTATGAAATGATTGATCACCCTAAACTGAACTTAATCAAATATACGACCTGTAATCATAATCGGACCTGCATGGCAACTCATTAGGGGAAACCTAGGATTCTCCAGCTAAATACTGACCCCTTCGAAAGGGATAGTGCAAGATTGCATAATGGTCCCTTCTTCATCCTTAGTCGAACTAAGTGACAGGAGAGGAGGTCGCGGCAAGGGTGAAGTCAATGGTTCAAAGATAGTCATGGGAAGAGCGATGTCTCAATTGCACAAGCCTGGGTTTGGTCATGAACTGTTGTATTAACGACAACTCCTCAACCCGGATTAGAGCGAGCGCAATTTCTCTAATCTCATGACGGGTCGAACAACGTCGTACGATAACATTTGCTTGAACATGCATTGCACCTAATAAATTGATTAATAACCTTGTTATGTTTATGGTATAGTTTTAAGTCCTCCATCCTAACTTACTGAGCTGTAGTTGCTCACATCCCTATAGAGTCGTGCAGGTCCTGACTAAAAAGCGGCTTACAACTACTCTGAAGCTAACAACTGCTGGATCTTAAGAAATGAGGAAAAACATTTGAAGAACAAACATATATTTTTAAAGTCTAAGTTTTTATTTTAAAATTTTTCATTTTTTAATAATGTAATAACTAAGAAATATATTACGGTGAAACATTATAAATGTTAATTGTAATAACTGAATTATAGTGTATATATATATATATATATATATATATTCTCACTTTCTTAGGTAAATGATTTATTTAAATTACAAACTATTTACTTCAAAGCGGGTTAGTCGTGGACGCCTTGTGTAGATCAGGTCTAAGATAGCGGTTGTAAGGCTAACTTCTATCCTAGAATGGTTTACACGATAGGACTGTTACGACTCTGCCACTTCGAGACATGACACCAACCACACTACGCCTAACTCCTCATGCCTTAAAGCCACCCGACTACCCCCATGCCTTGTTGTAGTCCCTAGTGGCTCTACCAAACTCCCAACATGAAACCTTAAAAGCCATAGTGACTACCTCTTCAAAAGCACTACAACTGCTTCTCCTTAACCTAAACCAACCACACTACGATACTCATTAACCTTAAGAACCCCTAACTCAACACTCCTCTCAACTTCAATAATCGCCTTATGCATCAACCATTGCCACCAACCTACGACCAACCCCAACAACTACCAAAATCATCTCCTTACACTGTCACGCTAGCACCAAACCCTCTTTCACTAATCAAAACCTCATAAAAATCCTCTTCCTCACTTAATTCACCATTCAAGACCGTTCGAAGCAAACCCCGATGGCCACTATCTTCTTCTCTAGCCATGCACGTGCAACGCACATGATCTAGTTAGACTAACCGAATCCGGCTCGAAGTTGCTCTGTCCAACCTACAAACTCTAGCATTGGTTCGGTCCTATTGCATTGCTTGTTTTGGTGTTTGTTGTTTGTTTCATTTTTTTTTTTCCTTTCTTTTATTGTCTTTGTTTTTATTTTCCATTGTAAATAAAAAAAAAAATAGAGAGAGAGAATGTGAAAAAAGAAAAAAAAAAAGAGAGAGAAGGAAAAAAAAAGTTGAAGGAAAGTTGTATTTTACTATTTAGGCAAAAATGCTAAATAAAAATAAGAAAATAGGAAAATGAAAAAAATATAAAAAATGCTTATTCACTTAGAAAATTTTTATTTAAAAAAAAAATAAAAACTAATAAACTCTTTCCAAATTTAGGGCCTTTGTGGAATTTTTTTCAAGAAATTAATTTAATTGAAATTAGGAACCTTAGAATTTTTCTTATATAAAATTAAATCGAATTAAAAAGTAAACTTGACTAAATTTTCAAAATTAAAATGAATTCACCCATTAAAGTTTTATGAATAAACTACCAAAAATCTTATCCCTATTAGAGAGTACATATGCACTTATAAGGCAACTTAAAATAGGAAAATCTTTTTATTTTCCCCCTTATAAATAATTTCGATTTGCTATTTTTGTGCAAATAGAATTAGTTTATTGTAAATTTAGAATTAGTTAAAAAGGCTAATTTCAAAAATAAATTTAAATTCGGAAAGCCAAAAGTAGTATTTGTTAAGAGTTTAATAAATTAGCCTTTGGACTCAAATATCTAATTTTCAAAGACTATTTTAAAAAATTGTTTTTTTTTTTTAATAGACCAATGGTTAAGTTAAATCGATCTACCCAATTAATTTAACCTAACCCATTTTTTTTCCCGACCCCAATTAGGTGGTAACTCCAAACTTTTCAAAATAAAAAAGATTCAAGATTTTATTAACTTTAAATTAAGGATTAGTATTAAATAAATTAGGGTTTAATCCTAATCGAGTTAAAAATAATAATAATAATAGGGAAAAATCCAAGCTCGACACCTTTCATGACAAGATTATAGCTTAAATTGATGAGAATAAATCAAGAAGATATTTTGTTAGAGATAAGTTTGAATATTGTGGATAATCACAACCAGATTTTTTTTTTTTTTTTTTTGGGAGTCTTATTTCAAAATTTAAATAAAATTAAGAATTTAGAAACTAGTTGTTTATGGTAAATACACTTGATCAGGTACTAGACTATTCTTAAAGAGCAAGCTTGATTTATCAAGATTTGACTATATCTTTTCATGCTTATCTAAATGATTAAGAAGTGAGCTTCAAATATTTCAAAATTAAACCATCTTCAAGAGATTCCAAAACACATCCTCACGTATAGCAACATTTAAATAACTCAAGCTTGGCAAAGAAACAGATCATAAATAGCAGGATTCAAGTTTTCAAAATTCAAAATTTTTAGTTCTTATTTTTGAGGGATTTCCTTCAATCATCAAAGAAAAATCACATTTGAATCAAGTATCTTAGACAAAGATCTGCAACTAGCCATTTTTAGGTGTTACACATAAGGATTATTAATTTAAAATCGAAGTTACACAAGAAACAGAACACATTACTGAGATCATAACTGAATTCTAAAATTCTCCCCTGTATCAGAAACTTAGTTAAAAACTGAGCGAAAATAGATTTGTCATTTAATTATTCATGTTTTTGCGTAAATATTATAAAGAGATCTTTTGTTATGTTATCTTATTTTCTTGTAAACAATATTGATATTGTAATCAAGTGAATGTACGATTTTTTCTATAGGCCTATATTTTGTTTAAGTGAGGGCTAATGAGACAAGATAAAAAAGCAATTAGATATCCTTGTAACATCTATTTCATCTTTGACTAGTGGAATGACACTGATGAGAATAACTAGGTCCCTCACAATAGAGCTAGATGATAACGATAGGCAATAGCTTGAAGCTTTTTAAATCAATCGTCTAATCTTCTATATCTTTATCCTATTTATTTTCTATACTTTACTATTTGATTTATTATCTTACGTTTAAGTTAGACAATCATTTTTTTATTACTTCTCATACAATTTAAGTTATTAAGAGGAGAGTTATTTTAAAAAAATGAAAATTTTCCATTTTTATAAAAGATATCAATTTATCCCTCTAACCTCCCTTCCCAACCCCACCCCATCCTCCCTCCACACCCACCCCACCCCCAACCAACTCCTCTCTCTCTCTCTATCTTACACAAAACTTATACTCTCCATTTGATATTACATACAAATCAAGATTATTTGATGATCACCACATTCAACGATTCATGAGAACGAGGACCCAAAGAGCATAATTCAATTAGATTTTTATTCAATATGATACAGAAAAAGACCCTTTATCACATTAGTATTAGATCATTAAGTATATAAATATCATTATAATAAATGATACATGAAATAAAGCTACTGAACTGAATGGGCTTCATTTAATGCTTAGTTGAGGCATTTAAATAGAGCTAAGGTTCATTTGATGAAAATAGGAAGCAATACAAGTGAACTTCAACAAAACCTCGAAGAGATAGATAGCAGTTAACTCTTCCAAATGGGCATCTTGTTTGAATAGTCCAAGGATCCATTTAGACAAAGTGGTCCTAATGCAAACTTTAGCCCGTCTGTAGAACCTCATCCAAATGCTTGAGGAGTAGCATTTCAATGAAGTATGCCGTAATGCGAAAATTCCAACGAAAACATCAATTGATCACGTATTAGTTCTACATATGACACTTCGATTTCTCAACAGCATCACACGGGATGAGATGAAGTCAAACAAACTTGATATTTTATGGATGGAGAATAGAATAAGATCCTCGAAACTAGATTTGCTAAACCCCAAGTTCTAACTCCAGTAGCTAATTTAATAGATCTTGGCCCATCGTATCTTGCCAAGGAAAAGTGAAGGGGGAAAGGAAATTGAGCTGTATCTTGGGTTTAAAGGTGTTAAGGTAGTTATCAATACATATCACATACATTAGAAGATATGCACCCATGTCACATGTGCTTAAAATAAATAAACCATCCTCAAACTATCATTACCTCAATTAAGCTGTTAACTCACTCATCTTCCCTATATTATAGCTTTTAAAATTCATAGATAATAAGTATGGAGTCTGATGGATGTTTTTACTTAGTATGGTTTGATGAAAAAGACACTTAAAAGAGTCCACAAAGACATACCCTATAATGAATATTTTGTAATCAATATAGCCGTAAATTAGTTAGAGAAAGTAAATTGAAGGTAAAACCGAAAGAGAATATGATGAGCCAAAAAGGAATGGACTTTAAGGCGGAAGAGATTTGCTGCACTTTTATCCCTCTTCTTTTCAATTTTCGAAGTGCTCCTTGGTCTATAACTTTTCCCTTTACATCATACATTAGAAAGCTCTTTGAAGTTCCTTCATGAATATTGAACTCTTATCATCACAGGCACAAAACACGTTATTAGTTCTTACACAACACATTAACTGGCTGCATCACAAAAAAGGAAAGACAAATGAACGCAAACTCAAACATCTCCAAAATGCACCATCATAAAGCAATGCTCAAAATTCAAATTATTTATGAAGGGAAAAAGGCATGCTGGTCAACATGAAAACCAGCTTAGGCATTTGGTCATTAAAACTTAGGAAGAGAGCACTCTTTGGGCATGCCATATTGAAACCTCTCATTATCTTGACAATAGTCATATATCAGGTGGTATCTTCTCACCCATTTGAACCACCTTCTTTGCATTGATGTCAAAGACCTGAATCTCTCTTTGTTCCACCAGTTGATGGTGCTATTTGCCCTACAAAACCTTGCATTTCCACCCCAAATGCACGCATCGATTTTGTAATTTCTGAATGAAGCTATGAAGGGACCTTTTGACCAATCAATTTTATCTTGGCCACCACGTGTCGCCCAGCTGTCCCCATTCCACATGCTGGCTTTGATGCTCATCGGTTGCCATCGGGGATATGCTCCTCCTTTATCTGCATGGTTCCTATAGGTTCTGATGGGAATTGAGTCCACCATGAATCTGAAAGAAACATGCAGTTGCATTTGGAATTTTCAGTTTAACTAAAGTTGACAATGTCTTTTCCTCTTGATAATTTGAGTTAGTATTTGTCCTTTACGAATTATTTAATGCAAATTTAGGATAAAGTTTTCCGCCTTCCAGTTGATGTTCCATTTGTGTCTCCTCCATTTAATTATATTTACCATATATATTAAGCAAAAAGGAAAAAAACAGAAAAAGAAAGGGCTTTTATTGAATATCGATTATGTATGACATATTGGATAAAATAAGAATTATGAAGGAGACATTGCTTTTTGGTAATTCGAATTGAAGGGGGGGATACTAATCATGATAGGAAATTCTGTCCCAATTTTCGCTAGTCGTGGCTCAATAGGAATTCAAATGCATAATATACTAAAAAAAAAAAAGAAAAAAGAAAAAAGAAAAAAGGGAGAAAGTTACTGACATAATCTGATAAAGATTCCAAAATATGGAATAGGTGTGAAAGTCTTTGGTCGGATCGAACCACAAATAAATCCTCTCTTCGCGATCGTCAAACCCATCAGCATATACATTTGTTTGAAGTATGTATGGTTGTCCCGATACATTGCCGAGGAATTCTAAGTCTATCTCATCACGGTTTGGTTGATCAGATGTCATCTGCAATTTTCGGTAATCAGTGAGAAAAGGTTGAATAAAACCCATATAGTACATATTGAAATGCTTAGGGGTGAATCCAAATAAAATAAGAGGGTACGAGGTAAAATTGAGCAATTCTTAGTGCTCACATAAAACGTTACAACTGTTCCTGCTGAATGACCAGGAACCAATTTGATTTGCATGTCCATCTGGCCGAACAAGAACATCTGATTTGAAGCAAAAGAAGCACCTACACAAAATTCAGCTCGTCACGATTACGAAAACAGAACAAATACACGAAAAAAAAAAAAAAAAACCATCATAAAAGTTTTACATTTCTTCTCGTTTACCAGATTGATTGTCGAGTCTCAAGCTTCTAAAAGTACCATCAGCTGATGTATCGACGTGAGTTGGAGCCCATGTAACATAGAAGTCTTTATTAAAGTTTCCAGTTGACACCACAGAAGAAAATGAGATTTGGACAAGATTTACTAGCCCAACAAAGGCAAGTGGAGCAATCTTAGTAAAACTTTCCATGTTTAGGATTGTTATGACGGATCATACTGTCAGGAAAATAAGCTGAATTTATAGATATATCCTTGCATTATTAAACATGATATGAGCCGTCTAGTAGGAAAAACAGTTATATATGGAAGAAGTAAAGAATTGCTTCGAAGTTAGAATATCACTACTACCACTTCAAGCAAGGAATTTTTTGCTGTTCCGTTCTCACTTCAAGTATATATCTGACTAAGTTGATACCACCCCATTAGGGGTAATGAGTAAATCTAACAGGCTCAAATCTTTTGCCGATTAAATTATGACAAAATAAAATTCTTTCCTACTGATAATAGATTAATCACATGGATATAACTGCACATATACCTTCTTATATTTACTTATTTGCATTTAACATTTATCTTTAAAATCAATTGCTTACACCTATAATCTTTGACAAAGGGCTTTTTGATCCCTTATATAATCATTTTACCACAATAAAATAATAATAAGTAAAAGAAATGTTTCTAATACTCTTTGAATAAATAGTCAAAATAAGATTTAAAAACGCGTTTTTTTGAAAATTAGGGATATGAATGTTTGATTTCAGCGATAAGGGGTTCAAGCTTAGATAAATATATATATAGATTATACATATTCTTGTTAGAAAAATCTGATCAAGAATTTCCCGATATTAATTATATTCTGCTGCTTTGGTTTATAAGTACGAAAAATTAGCCAAAATATATCACCCAACAAAGAATAAAAGTAAGAAACCACGATTGGGTTCTTATATGGAAATGGAAAACAAAATCATAACAGTAATACTTTATCGGAGGCATCTACTAATGAAACACTTTCTGTATAACCATGCTTATATGCTTGCATTTTTGGTAAAGAAGACTTGCAGCATGCATAGTTTTCTTTCAACCCCTTTATCCTTTTTAGTCTAGCATGATCTCCAGGCTTTATCTTTATGGAATTGACGTCGGCCTCAAAAGTTTATTCTTTTCCCACAGCTTTCTTGTTCTGCGTCGGCATGGAGTATTGTGCGGTCAAATCCAAAGGGAGCGACTGTGCCTTTTCCAAAATCAACACTTTTCTTAGGCAAATGAATCCATATTATAAGTCATGAAATTCAATTTCGTTGTTTGCTTTTTTTTTTTTCACGTCTTTATCAGCTAAAATTGTCGATCCTATCTTATTAATTCGATCAAATATACAAGTATGTTGGTTCCTTTTAGTTGATTTCAAAAAATAATATAAGAACCTTCAAAGATATTTCATGATCACGGCATGACCATTAACGATTGCATATATTGACACATGACATAAACATGTAAATCACTAGAGTCTTGCTACTAAAATTATATATATATATATATATATATTATATGTATGTATGTATATATATATGAAATCCTCAAAATACTTGTAATCTTTCATTGTTTTCATAGTCCAGAATTTATTGAAATGAGGTCTAAAATATATGTAAATTTGACTTCGCCAAATATTTAGATTCTAAAACCAATTTTTCAAACAAGAGTAATAAATACTGTTTGGGGTTAATTGTTCGACCATCGTCATTTGCATCACTAGGAGTGGGCATAGTTGGTTTAGTTCCTCTTTTGGCTTAAAACTAAATCAAACCACGGTTCCATTTTTTTCATCTTAAACAAAATTATATGGTTTGAATTAGGAAATTTTCCAGGCCATTAAATAACCGTTTAATTCATTCCGGATTACGCATTAACTAGATAGCTAATACTATTATGTGATCAATCACTCTGGCAATTCCAATTCTCATGATGAGGATGAGATCTTTGAGCAACATGTTGGCACTAACTCTTTTGACGTCCATGCTAGACGCCTGGGATTTAGCTCCAAAGTTGGTCTTCATAGCTCTTCTAAACCTATGGGACAATTGTTCGACAATATGTATACAATAAAGAGAGTAAAAGATCTGCTCAAATCTTATGATGGAATGATTAGAATAGAGATGAAAGGTCGGCATATAAGTGGGTCGTTACAACATTTCGTGAAGGAGCAGAACCATTCTTTGATGAGTTCTGCCGGTACTCGTCATGTCCAAAATTATGCATCAGTCGGGGTTGTTCCTAAGGATGATACCACCAAACACGGAGGACTAGACGACGGACATGGAGGACATAACGTGAAAGGGTGACTCTGTGGTGTAGCTGTGGAGGCGTAAAAGAATGAAGAGGAAACGGTAGCGTGAGACTAAGGCTAGCAATTTGTGACGTAACTGTGAACCCGAGCACGATATGAACACAATCATAAATTGATTTATATTAATATAAAAAGCCTACAAACAAGTGAGACCAATTTAAACACAACAAACTTAATATGTTCATATACATATTAAGGTTCAATGTGCGAACCTATTTATAACCTATTTATTAAGTAGGTCACAAATCCATTTAATTTTAAAATAACTAATATTCTAAAAGTTAAATGAGTGTTATTTTCTCTTCTTCTTTTTTTTTTTTTATAAATATGTAAAGAATATTGATACAAATACAAGTCTAAATATTAGTAGCAATAAAGTCAAGAGCTCAAGATTCTACAAATGATAAATGAGTATTTTGAAATTACATAAATTAATTAAAAATAAAAGTTCAAAAAAATTATAAAAAGAAAAACACAAAAAATTTTGAAAACAAAAATATATAGACATATATATAATAAATATATATACGTATTAATAAAATAAATTTAAAAATAAAGAAGCACAAAAAATTTTTAAAAAATAGTAAAAAAAAAAGAAATATAAAAATAAATTATTTCCAACTACTCCCAACTTTAAGGATGTCGAAATAGTCGTAGAATTAACTTAGGTCATGACCTACTTTATCGAGTGGGTTATTTATTGTCGCCTACCATCTAAAAGGGGTCATGCAATCACCGTAAGGGTTAAACTACATACTTAATAAAGTGGGTCATAATTTAAGTTTATTCTATGTTTGTTTTACCAATTCTTAATCTTGGGTAGTTTTCATACTTTTTCCTTTTTCCTTTTTTTTATTTTTTTATTATTTTATTTAATATACACACACATAAAATTATTTTCTAACTTATATTAAATTTTTTATTTTTTTTCTATTTCCATTTTTATTAATTTTTTCTATATTTTTCATTACGTTATTTAATTTCTTTAATATTTTATGATATTACTTACTTAATAAAAGTAAATGGACCAATAAAATGGTGCCACATGTCATAACTAATGGAAAAACTAACGGCAAATTAATAGAAGATTTTTTTGCAAACATTACAATAATGGAGGATTGAAACAGAAAAACTTAAACTTCTTTGCTCAAATTAATATTGTGACAAATTTTTAGAACTAAATTTGTACATTTCCCTTATTTTTTTTACATTCAAATGCTCAATGTTTGTAATCGTTTACAAACGGCTCCTTTTAAGAAGAATGTTAATTTCTTCTTGAAGGAATGAGACATGGTGCAATATCGTTAGTCCATGTAATTACATAAAAAATAATATAATAAAATCATAAAAATTAAATAAATTTCAGAAAAAATATATAAAAAATTCACTAAAGTAAAACGGGAAAGTATAGAAAAATAAAAAATAAAAAAAGAAATCTAGCCACATGGCACCATCTGGATTAGTCCATGTATTTTAATTGAACAAATAATATAATAAAATATTTATAAATTATAAATTAATAAAAAAGAAAATGAAAAATGAAAAAAAAGGAGAAAAATTGCATATAACTTTATAAAAATAAAGAAAAATATTACTTCTAGCCATCTTTTAGTCTAAGGGTGGTAAAAAATGATTTATTGTTTTTTTCAAAGCTTTTTGCAATTTTCCTTTTTTATTTTTCATTACCTTATATAATTTTTAAAATATTTTATTTTATTATTTATTGAATAAAACTATGTGGACTAAAGATGATGCACGTGGT
Organism: Lumnitzera littorea; assembly: GCA_024138015.1. Classification (NCBI taxonomy): domain Eukaryota; kingdom Viridiplantae; phylum Streptophyta; class Magnoliopsida; order Myrtales; family Combretaceae; genus Lumnitzera; species Lumnitzera littorea. Next base: position 58,589,109 of record JAMXBB010000010.1, read on the forward strand.
GAGATTTCTTTTTTTCAATTTTTGCTTATTTTCCTTTTTTTTCCAATCTTTTATTGCTTTTTATTAGTTTTATTTAATTCAAACAATTTTAATATATTATATTTATTTTATATAATTATATGGACCAATGGAATTATGCTACATCAAATCCGATTATCTATCAACTTGCAAAAGAAAACTGTTGGAAAGTAAGCTACACGATCTTAATGAGATATCTCTCGTACTATACCGGTAAGCAAGTTATCAAACAATTTATTAATTAATATATGAATGCATGAACAAACAGTATGCCAAACAATATATACAGTTGACCGATACTACATATAACATTGGATTTGATGCCTCCCAAAGTAAGAGTTGGAGATTCATCAACACTAACCACAATCGGATTCTAGCAGATAGGTTTTTTAATAATAAATTTAAATTCCATATTTCAAGAAATATATTTTCATTTCGAAGAAATTTAGTAGTACACAAAATCCTAAGTCTAACGGTGAGGTGGCCTCCATAGTCCACACTCACGCCCTACAATGGTGGTCTCCAAACTCGACCCCTAACCTTTCATGATTAGCGTCTCTGATGCCAAATAAACTCGCGAGCCAAAGGTAAAATCTTGTTATATCAATGCTCTTACACCATACTATTCAAATCATATGGGAATCCCATCCCTACAAAGCCTTTCATTACTATTTATGTGAGGTGACAACCTAAACATTATATGTAATGTCTATGCTTATGCATGATCAATTTAATTTAAATTAAGTTAAATATAATTAAGTCAATTTATTAGATGATTAACCAATATTAACAAACCATCTAAATTATGCAAAGATCAATTATACAATCAATTTTTCAGTTACCATATTTAACTACATTTTTCACAATAAGCAAATAGTATTCAATTACATGTATACTCCCGAACCTTAAGTATCAATTTATTAATATATAGAATTTAGGTGCACTAACTATAAACATAAAACAAATATAGAGTCATTGGAAGTACTCACCTGACTAGGATCGATATAAATTCTAGTAATCAATAAGTAGTTTGCTCTTTTGATCAATATCTCCTGATAAAAAAAATAAGAGAAACGTAATAAGATCTAGATGTAATGCTAGATGGCTTAACCAACTTACTATCTATCTTATAATTCTTGTTTTTATTTAAGTGCTAAATCACGTGTAACTTTTCTCTTTTTATCTTTTATTTTTATATTCTTATAGTAAATTCTTATTGAGTTCCAGTGTATTTCTTTAGTGATAAAGTTTAATTAAAATTTTCTATATTATTTCACATTACTTAACTTATTTATTGTGATTATTAAGAAATATTATTTTACCATATAAGTATTAATATATAACTTAGTAAATATCATACGAGTTCAGATTTTCTCACTTTTCATAAGTTTTATATTAATATATTATTATATCATAATTTAATTGTAATTCCCACATGTAATGGGATGAATAATAGTATGCCAAGATAAGTTGGATAAAGTAATAGAGTGAGGTGAAAATATTGGAATCGTATACATAAATAACTAAAAACTTTAGTTATATTGTAGTATTATTTTAAGATTATATTGTATGTGTATGTGTATGTATATTTATATTCAATTTATTTCCTATAAGTATGTGATTATATCTTATTGTTATTAGTATTATTATTATTATTATTACTACTATTAATATTAGTTGTTTTTATATTCGTTGTTTTATATTAACATATATTGTTATTGCATACATAAGCATATTTACTTCAGAATGATTTGACTTTTAAGTATGAGTATGCACATTTAACATTTTGACCATTTAAAGAACTTTGTGTTTTATAGTTATATTTTATCTACACGTCATAGCATGTATTTATTGATTTTTCTTCCTTGGAAAGTATATATATACACTTATAATTAATTGCATTTGGATGGCTCTTTATTTGGTTAGAGTTTAAGATTTTATTACTCGAATATTGTACCAACCCACTTATATCTTTTTGTTTTCTCTACATCTTAAATCACATATAACTTTTCTGTTTTAACTTCGACATTTATAAACTTATGGTCAATTTTTTATCGTTTTCAAATGCACATTCTCATAGCGAGGTCTATTCTTGACATTAAAATCCACATTTTTCAATATAGGCTTAAATTGTTATGAATTTGATTATTTTGACCCGATAAATTTTATTTATCAATTTTGAGCTTTTCTGTATTATTTTATATTTTAATTAATTTCTAAATTTCATATTTTCATAATATTTTATGTTTGAGTCCAATTTACATATATTTCATTAATTCTTTATATTTAAGCTTAATTTAAGACTTATATTAATTTAATTATTATTGAAATTTTTACTAATTAATTAATTATTATTATTTTCTAATTATTTTATAGTTTTTGGTTCAATTGGTTATTTTAGTAGATTGTTGACATAGCATGTTTTCATTTGTTCACATGGCCATTTGCTGAATTTTTTTAATTTTTACATTTCTTTAAATATATATTGTTATTACATATATTTATATGGTATTATAATTAATTAATTATTACTTATATGGGCCTTATTTAATCTTATGGGTTTCGGCCCATTATATGTATATATATATATATATATATGTATATTTAATTTCCTTATGTTGTGATAAATACCATATTATAAATATATATGTTTTCTTATTTATATACACACACTTGTGTATCTTATGTATATGTACATGTATGTATATATATATACCCTTAACATACTATTATATGTACTATACATATACTTATATGTATACTATTATCATACGTATACATATACATATATGCATGTATTAATACTTGTATTATACTTTTATTATATGTATTTATATACATGTATATATATATGTACACATATTTATACTTAATTTTATATGCACTTATATATGCATATATTTATACGTATTTTTATATTTTCTTAATTTATTTTTAAGGGATTCATTATTTTACATATATACATGTATACATACTTTCAGTTTTTATTTATATACATATAAATGCTTAATATTTCCATTATGTAAGTTTATGTACATATAGAAATATGAACATATAATGGCGTATAGGTATATGTATATGTATATTTCCGATTTAATTTAATATACACATATTTATACTATATATTCTATTATAATTCATATATATACACTTCTTATGTGTACATATTTTATACATACAAAAACTACACAAAGGAATATTCATTCAACTTACTATATACATATACTTATATATAGATATTTCAATATGTACAATAACATGTACACATATATAACATAATTTCTAAAAGAAGAAATCTTTCATAATAATTTGGCATATGTACATAAATTTCTATTACAAAGTATTAAGTTACATGCATAATACATCTATTAAAAAGGTATACATAAATACTTAAGAAAACACCTAAAAACTAATATACATAATACAATAAATAAAATCAAAATACAAAAGAAATATAAGAAAAATACAATTACTTGATTTAGAAACATGTTTGATGTAAAAATCCTCCACCTTTTATGTTGGAAAAGTGGGTATTAGATGGTGATCTAAAAGTTAAGAATTAGAAGAGGAAAATAGACAATGGAAGAGAAGAAGAAGAGAGAGAAATTTCGGTTGGAAAGGAAAGATTAAAATACTGATCTTTGTGTATATTTAAGTGAATTGAAATTGATTTTGAGAGGGTTCTAGAGAGACACTTGTTTAGATGACAAAGAGGAAGGAAAATGGGGGGAAAAAAAAAGAAAGGTTAAAAATGCATTTAAAATTATCACTAATTTTATATCAAACAGATATTGAATTAAATGTCTTAAAATGGTTGAGTCGAGTATGTTTTGTGTAAACTACATTTGCAATAGTAACTGTGAGACTTACTTCTATTTTAGAGTGGTTTACACGACAACACCATTACAACTCCACCTATTTGAGACCTGACATTATATAAACATATACTCGGTTCAATTAAAGGCTAACTCAAATGATTGCCTTCCATAGATTTTTTTTTTTTTTTTTTTATCTAGGTAGTATATATAAGATTTGAGGTTAAATCTTCTCAAAGAAAGGGGGAATGATGCTTACATGGCTATGAGATCAGGAAGCCTAAGTTAAAGATTTGAGTTAATTTTTGAAGAAAACCTCATCCATCTTTTTTTATTATTTCATAATATTAGTCCCAATTTAGTGATGATAGCCCCTAATTAGAGTTATTGAGTCTTAAAATTTTATAAACCTATATTATATCCTTAACTCAATTTAACAGGTAAGTATACATATCGTTTGTTAGTACAGATGAGTATAAAGTTGTCTCCATTAGGAATAAATACAAGCACTAGTACAATTAATCTTCTTATTATCTAGCAACCCAATTTATTAAGTGATTAAGTATTAAACGTCTAACTTACTAACTAAACTACACCAATCCACAATCAACTTTCATATTTCAAAATGACTACAGAAACAATTAACAATGCTACACTTAACATGCAAACTTGCTCAACCACATAGCATGATATCACCAATAAATTTTTATCCTAATGTTTGTTATCTACAAGGATTTACTAGTTTATAAGTATTCTTTTCAAAAATACTTACTCCTTACTCTAATCATGTCTAGTAGAATCTCCTCTAAATCAACAACCAATTAGAATCACATTAACATCATAATAACTTATCAATTTCTTTAAAGATGCAGTAACTTTCCTAATAATATCTCTACTATTAGAAGTAAGTTTTCCAACAAATTAGATCTATTCAATAGAATTGTCTTTCGACATATTTTATCAAAATCTATCCTAAGTTAGTGTCATGCATTATACCGTACTTATATTCATTAAGTTTAATTCATTGAAAATAACAAAAATCAGGAAATTACTAATTTACACACTTGTTTATGCTAAGTTGATGTAGCAAGTCTTAGTTAACTACTCACATATGATGAAAGGATAACACATATCAACACAACTTATAATTAATAAGAAATAAAACATAAGAAAAGTAGAAGAATAAAACCCTTTTTTAGATCCACTATAAATGTCTTTACAATATACGAACAATGAATTCCCGTAGCCTCTCTTTAGTAATTTTAGGAAAAGTACTATACAACACTAAGGAAATTTACTGGAAAATGTGAAAATATGATGGGTACAACTTAGATAAACAGATATGTTTGTGGTTAAAAATGTTTAGAACAAAAGGTCTAAGATGTTTAAAAAAAATTGAAGCTAATGTTATTTGTTATGACGTGATGTTCTATGTTTGAATATTGCAGGTGTATTTATATTGTTCTCATCAAAAAGTCTGAAATACACCATATTAAGACACTCCATAGGTATTAAGCCCATTAAACGCATCAGTTCGAGTGAAAAATTTAAAAGGAACAATTGTGTTTACTCCCATCACACCCGTGATTTAAGGTGTAATAGTCTCAAATAAGAATAGTCTCTACCTATCATAACTATAATGTTTCACATGAACACCTCATCAAAAATCTATTCATCTCTTTACACTTATGATAGAGGGAGTAATTACTCTCCTAATATATAATCACAGATGTGATGAACAGGTTGATTACAATATTTACCTTGGTTGCGCCAATGATGAAGGGCGTGACAAGCGCTAGACACTCAATTCCTTTTTTATCACGCCCGTGATTGAATGCATATTGATTTTCCTTTAAAATCATTCCTTCATCCCAAGTATGTTTGCTCCAAATCTCCTTATTCTTGTGTAATTTCATATCCTTTTTTATTTTGTCTTTAATAAATATTATTTCCTTATTCTTGAATTATCTAAAATTGGTATATTATATAATTAAGTACCAAAAACTTAAGAAATAAATATAATAATAACCAATTTATTGATAAATAAGCCTATAAAATGTAAGGTACATTATGCTTATCAAGTAATTGAAAGTAGGGGTGTGGTGGTGAATTGGTTACTTTTTTTGAAAATCTTAAAATAAATAGAATTTTAGAAACTAAACCCCTTGATTACTTAAGTGTTTAGTATGAAAGTAAGCGAATAGATTAATAATAAAATTAAAGTACACGAAAATAAAAGAGTAGAGATAGAAGATTAAGTAAATTAAATTATAGTGCTTCCATCTTATGCCTATTGCACTCTTCCAACTCTACTACTAAGAATTCGATTCTCCTCACTAGAGTTGTTCTACTATCCACTTTTCAACAAATCCAAGCTTAAGAGATTACAATCACAAAGTTCTTTATTCTAACTTACTTAGTCTCACCCTAAGCTAATCACTCAAAACTATAAAGATTACACAAGTCTCTCTCAATTACATATGCAATAAGCATACAATGAAATATAAAGAAATAATGAGGGAATAATACAATGAATCCTTGATAAATAAGAACAAAATAAAGGATTGTAAATGAGATGAGCTTCTAATTAATCTTCTATTCTTCTTATATTTGGATGACTTCACAATGTTCACTACATCACTTGTAATTTCTCTTGTCTATCTTCATCTTTGAATCGATGAGTCTTTATATACCGATGCTTGCAATAGCTAAGTGTTTGAGATATGGAAGGTTAATTAAAATTTTATTTTTGACCTTTTTATCTTGGGCTTCAAAAATATGTAATACCTTTTGTAAGACAAGAAAGAATTTGCTTAATTGCTCCTTTGATTCAATTTGTTCAACCTTCCATATAAGCTTTAGAGATCCTTTCCTTTATATCAATTGTTACATACTGGATCTTAAAGGATAAACAAGTTTTTCCTTTCCAAAACATTTACCATACAATAAGGAAAGAAATCTTCCCTTCTTTTAACATCTTAAAAGAAATGTCTTTTGTAAGAGGTCTTCTAAATCAATTTGATTACTATTCTTCCTTATTTCTTAACCAATTATAGCTACAGAGATTATAACCTTTTTATAAAATCTTAAGAAATACTTTATATAGGCAAGTTTTGCCTTACTTAAATTTGTCCTCATAGATTTTATCCTTCTTTCTAGAACGTATTGAATATATTTTCCAAATATATTTAATAGATGGAGTTGGCTCTTCTTTTAGATTTATCAAGGACTACTCTTGATTTGATCCATATAAACTGTTCCTGAACATGAAGCAATTATACTCTTATTTTTATTCCAGATCTTGTTTCCGGACTTTCTGATTGACCTTCTATTAGATCTTGGAACTTAAAAAGTTCCTTTCATCTATTGGTCATGTACACTTGAATGCACAAATATATACAAACATAAATTCTTACACGTGCATTCATTTTTGTTATCTTATAACTAAGAAACAAACTAAGATCCTAAATATATTCTAATCGCTATTAAAAAATATTTAGTTTCCATTTTAACATTATTTCCTACTTTATTATGATTTTATTTAGTTTTCTTTTATTGAGATATTTTATTATTTATTAGGTCTTATTTTGTGTGTATAAATAGATAATGAATGTAATAAACAAATATGAATATTTAGTATTGAGTTTTTAAACTCTTATCCCCTTATAACTTATCAAGAATTTTGACTTGATTCTTGATGTTGTCACTTCAATTATACTAAGGTTTCTAACTATTCTATAGTTAGCAAGTCAAGGAATTCATTCAATTATATCACGGTTTTTGAGTTACTTAGTCAATGAGTCACATTTAACATATACTTTGATTTTATAGTTAGTTTACTTAATGGATCGAAGTCCAATTTCAGTTTAATTTTATATTATATTTGGTACATAGGAATGGTTTAGATTCAATTGAAATGGAATGAAGAACGGAATGGAAAATCCTTTTTCATGTTTGGAAACATCCATTAAATGGAATGGAATAAAATTAAATTAAATTTGCATATATTAATAATTATCAAAAATACCTTTAAATATTAAATATTAAAATTAAATTAAAATTTAAATAAGTAGGTTAATAGTAATAAATGAAAAAGGAATGGAATCATTGAGAAGGCAGAATCAAATTCCTTCTTCAAGCAAGAATCGCGATTTCTGTTTTTAAATATACTTCCAAACATAAAGAAAGGAAATAAAAGACAAAATCGAGATTCCATTCTTATATACCAGATACAACATTGTGTTTCGGATTTTTTACTTTTCCATCCAATGGCCTTCTCCTCTATTGTCATATGAAATCGACAATTCCGGCTTTTAAATGTACTTCTAAACATAAGGAAAGAGAATGGAAGCTAGAATCATGATTCCATTCTAGTCAATTCCTGCATACCAAATATAACATTAGTGTTTCGGATTTTCTATTTTTCCATTCAATGACCTTCTCATCTATTGTCATCATAAGTCTACCATCATTTCCATTCCCATTTCTCTAATTTACCAATTTAATTAGTTTGGCATATTTTAGATTTTCATCTACTCAATCTTTATATTTGATTTATATGAAAGATATGCTATGCATTAAATCATTCTATTATATATATAACTCTAAGGGCTCTCTTACTTTTAACGTAAAGTAGTTTAAGTTTTCATAAGGTTTTAATAACTACTAACAATTAAATTTTTAGTGTCTTTATAAGTTTGACAAATATTAATCTATATTATTAAAGCCCTAAGGGACTAAAATAATCATTCACGTTAAAATTACCATTGAGCCCCCCAATTAAAATTCTATAGCAAAAACACTAATTGTAAATTAAATTATTAAATTTACAGAATGATTTATAAGATGAGTATTTGTGTCAAACCCATATCTCTCTCCTCTCTTCACTCTTCCCACCTATCCCTATTTATCCCCATTCTCTCTCTCTCTTCCCTACATTTCTCACTTTGTTCTTCCACTTTGACATACAAGATAATTATAAAATTTTTCTCTTTCATCAGTCATCAACTAGTTATTAACTTCCACTTTTTATATCTCTATCACATATATCATTTCTTTCTCTTTCTTTAATAAATAATCTTTTTCATTTCCAAGTATTTATATTTTTAAGAAAATATATGTTAAAATGTGTAATGAAGTCTAAAACTTCTTTTTATTTATTTATCATTTAAGTAAGTAGAGGTATAAAAACATTGTTGTATATATCAATTCAAGTAACTAAGCAATATAATAAAGTGAAATATATTGATTTATTTTTTTCAAATTGATGTCATTAGTACACACATTACGATTGCACAGTTTGCTAGTATATCATATAACTACTCAAAGCCTATTTCAATAACCTATAGGGATAATATGCTGCAGATTTTATAAAGCTTTGCAATAATAAATAACTGCAATATTTATCCTTAATTCTTTTCCACTATCTTCTCTCTCTACTAATATTTATCTCTCTCTAGTAATTTATACACCTCATTAGAGATAATGGGCAATATATTTTATGTTTTTATTTATTTTTATATATCTCACTTGATATGGATTTTATGATTTTATTTTTTGTTTTATATCTTATTTGATAAAATACCAAAAAAATTTTAAAAATGATAAAAAAAACTTCATTATGTTGCTTTTTCCTTAAAATGCATTATATTTTACAAGTAATGTAGATTAAAATTTTAGTTTAAGAAATTTGTCAAAGTGAATGTTCTTAATATACAAAATAATATAATCATATATTTATCTTTTCTCTAAATGCATTATATATAATTATATGTAATATACGATTAATATTACACATCAATTTGTTTTATGAATATTAGTTTTTCATTTCTTCGATACCATAATTATAGGTTTTCCTTTTCCCTAAAATGCGTATATTATAAGCAATGTAAATTAATGTCTCAGTTTAACAAATTTGTGATAGTAAATGTTTTCGATATCGATAATAACATAATCATATATTTATCTTTTTCCTAAAATGCATTATATTTAATGTACGATTAACATTTTTTTCATTTCTTCAAAGCGCCATGTGATAATAATATAATCACATATTTACCTTTTCCTTTAAATACATTATGTATTATAAGCAATGTAAGATTAGTATTTTAGTTTTAAAAATTTATGAAAATGAATGTTCTCAATATTGACGACAACATAATCATATATTCACCTTTTCCCTAAAATACACTATCTATGGGATGTGAAAGAGTTATACATTTCAATTCAAATGTGATTAGAAAATCTAAAATTAGGACTTTAGTTGTTGTTGTTGTTGTTGAAAGGAGGAGTACTTGATTGCTTATGTAGATTTACTTAAATGATTATTCTTTTTCTTTGTTCGTTGGTAGGAGTGGATTCCTTTATTCCAAATTGTAAGACTTAGTTTCGACTTTGATTTTTAATTATATTATTGTAATTGTATTTGCAAAATGAAATTATACGATGTTTTAATATAAATTACAAAAACGTATTTGCACGACTACTAGTTCAATGGTTATGTTGAAATATGGATTAAGCAGCATTTTCTTTAATTAGAGGAATATTTATATTTTAAAAAGAAAGCTTAAAAATATATAATAAAAATAACTAACTTAAATTTTCATATATAGACTTTTTATGTTTGTCATTGAAAACATTGTATAAGAATTTCTAGAATCTTTTAGGTTCTTATATCTAATGGGAGTCTTAAAATTTTCCATTCAATATGTCCCTAAAATTTACTTAAAAGAAAAAACGCAACATTTTTGTGTTAATAAATAGCATATTTTAATCCTTTTCTTGCAATGTAGTTTTGATGTGATATATCATGTGAATGAAGTGATTAAGAAAACAATGAATTTATATTATCACTTGAACTATTAAAAATTTTCATTACTTGATACATGGTTTTGAAAAGTTTTAAGACTTAATAACTAAAATGAAAAGGTTTTATATAATTCATAAATTCCAAGAACTTCTAAAAATTGATTATTAAAATTGAAAATTTTATAATTGGATGGAAATAAATGAAAAAAAAAATCTTAAAGGATTTTAATTTAATTTTTTTTTTAGTTTTGTTAGCATATACTTTGCAAATACACGGTCCACTAGTTAAAATTTTATAAATGCCCATATATTAAATTAATGAAACTATATATTATAATATATTATAGATGGTAGAGAAGTATCTTTCTTACTTTTTCTCTCCCCTCTTCCATTGGCTTCAAATAGCAAAATTTAATTTGAATTTCTCTCTCACACACTATATAAAAATAATTATTATTTTAAAGGCATCTGTATTTCAAGCGCAGTGCCTATAACTGAAAATAATAAAATTAAAATAACTATGATGCGTTGGTCAACTTTCCTGAACTAAACATCAACTTTCGGTACTGAAATGTTAAATATATACGTAGAAACTAAAATATTATAGCAAAGTTGGTTAACATCCAAATTTAGTAAACCTTCAGCCGTTTCGGGCCCTGATCTTAGTTTTATGTTTTGGGTCCATGACTAACCCAAAAGAAGGTCCAATAGCAAATGAAGGAAACCCAACTTTTTAAAAACCCTAACTATATAACTAATTTATTCCGCCACTTCAAGCCCTTTAGTGTCTGAAGAAGCAACTGAGTTCTCAAAACCCTAGCACAAATCTTCACTGCGTACAGTGTCTGCAACCATGGTTAGTGTCTTCTAATCCGTTATCTCTTCTTAACTCTTTCCACGAAGTTCATTTCTTTTCCAGATTTTGTGTCGTGAATAATGAAATGCTGTGAATTTTAGTCTCTGGACATTGAATATAAGTGCTGCTATTACCTACAATTGTACAGGCATATAAGATTTCGCATGTACGAATGTTCCATGAGATAAGAACAGATCGGTGCGGAATGTTTTATCGGTTTTGATACTGATCATGACCCAGAAAAATTGCAACGGGCAGATTTATTTTTATTTAGGAAATAATGTTTTTTATCATTTGATTTGCAAGCGATACTTAAGCTACCTCTCTAATGAATTTATGTTGGCTAATTTAAGTTCATATGTGGATTTGATTATTGCCTGTTTCTTGGCAGTTGTAATATGAGTCTTTATGTCTTGTGGGCACCAAAATTTGCCCTTCTTTTCTGTCTCTGTGATTTCTTCTTTGATTTTTCATTTAGTTGTCTAAAATTTTCTTGTTTGATGCATTTAGGAAGGTCGTTCAGTTGATATTTATCTCTAATTTAATATTGTGTTCTAATGATGGTATGTAGTCAAAGAGAAAGGTTAGGGAGCCCAAGGAGGAAACTATTACCCTCGGACCTGCAGTGCGTGAGGGAGAGCATGTCTTTGGAGTAGCTCATATTTTTGCCTCATTCAATGATACCTTCATTGTGAGTAGTTCATATCTTGGTCTTGATACTTAAGTGTAGAATTTGGACATTTTATGTTTCCTAATAAATGGGGCTTTTTCCCCGCCTTCAAATTGCAGCACGTGACTGACTTGTCTGGAAGAGAAACAATGGTTCGCATTACCGGTGAGATTCAAGTGCCACAGCTGGATTATTCTTTCCCTTTGCTTGTCGTGTTGGTTATGTAGTTTGTCTATATTATATTCATGTATGATTGTAGGTCTTGGTTCTCTAATTTGGTATAGTCCTTAATTATTACGTAAGTTACAATGAAACTTTGTTTTAAATCGATGAATTGCCTGCTTTCTTTGTTTTGTGCCATTAGATGTTTATTTTCTGTTTACTGTGTTCAGGTGGCATGAAAGTTAAGGCTGACAGGGATGAATCATCACCCTATGCAGCCATGCTTGCAGCACAAGATGTTGCTCAACGATGCAAGGTGATATATTCTTGTCTGGCTGTTTTATATCATTCTATAACTAATAGTAAATTTGCTTAGAGATTCTTGGCAGTAGTTGTATACTGGCTGATGCACAACTTTTGCTTATCGAGGAGATTGATGTTTTGTTTTTATTTAGTGCCACAGTGGCTAATATTAATCTTTTTGGGTATAGTCCCTTAACACCTGCTATTTGGCAGGAACTTGGCATCACTGCTCTTCACATTAAGCTTCGGGCAACTGGAGGGAACAAGACCAAGACTCCTGGACCCGGAGCCCAGTCAGCACTTAGAGCACTTGCTCGCTCTGGCATGAAAATCGGTCGCATAGGTAAGTTTAGATTTGCTCAATATTCTTGGCTCTTAGACCTCATTTATATACTCCTACCAACTATATGTTTATGAATTTTTGTTCTCTTCTTCTGCTTTTTCTCATTCTATGGTCTGCTTTGGCTGCAATTATATGTTAGCTATTTTTATTTCTAGTGGCTGTTAATTTCAATCTTTTTCTGTTTATCAGAGGATGTCACACCAATTCCAACTGATAGTACACGTAGAAAAGGTGGAAGGAGAGGAAGAAGACTGTAACTGTTCCTTCCCCACAATAATACCTTTATGGCTGCTGCTTATGGTGAATTTTTTCTGGAGTAGATGTAAGGTTTTATTGCTGCAGTTGTTTGAACTATACTATACTGTTAGCTTCAAAAGGCTCTTGAAAGTCAGTATATTCAGCACATTCATGAGAAGTTATCGGAACATCCAATTTTGAGCTGTTATTTTATATTCTTCCATGCCATCATAACTTTTATAGTTGAATGCTCATCCTTGAATTTGTCTGGAGCAGTTGTGAGGTCTTATTGTTACGGTGGTTTGAACTATTATTGCTAGCTGGAAAGTCAGTACATTGAGCACATTCGTGAGAACAGTGTTTAAGTTATCCTTTTCTGCTGGCAAAAGTTAGGAACATCCATTTTTAAGTTTATATATATAATGATATGCTTCCTTGCTGTTATAGCCTGTTTTATTCCGAGGGTGGGGTGAGTTGCCACTAGATCCATCTGTTTTATATTCTTCCGTGCAGAATGCTAATATTTTGTTTCCCATTTTCCCGTTCCATTTCTTCTTAGACATACTTTTGCGAGTATTCCTGTTATAAATGATCTGTTTGATATTCTTCAGATGCTTGTCGCTACTGAATGCCCATGCGGCCACTCACACATTTTGAAAGCTTGATAAGTAAGAAACTTGGGTATTCAACACAGTCAGCTTTGTTTATCAGTTACGAAATATCCATCTTGCAAAGTCATAACGGAATTTTCTTTTAAATTGTAAAGGTTGCCACACAAACGAAGTATCTAAAAGATATCTGCAGTAATTTCAATAGCAGCGTTGGTTTATTGCATTTTTTATCGTGTGACTTTCTGATCCGCCATATGTCGACGGAAAAATCTGTTTCCTTATGGAGGATTCTTTTTATTTTTTTTTATTTTTTGGGGCGAAAATTTATTGGGAGTGTTTGTATGGTTGTGCAAGACCATACTGATTGCTGACTAGATGATTGGTAATTGAAGATTTGAACGTGGTTGGGTAACGTTGAATGGGTCATTGAGCTTTACATGCAACTTATCGTTTATTTAAAATTTCGGATATGTTGAAAAAATGCGTTCCAAAAAAGAAGCACGAGTTGGGTTGTAGTACAATAGAGTGGGATTTATCCGATGGCATGATACATGGTCTGTTAATTTAAATAAGACACCAATCTAAACTGTTATATATTGTTTTAAGTGTAAAAAAAAAAAAAAAAAAGGAAGTTTGATCATAGAAGTGGATACTAGAACGCACTATGTAATGTTGCAGAGGTAGAAGGTGGTTATATTAATATAGAAAGTTGCTTGGAACAGAAGTGGAATTTGCATAACGTATTTATTCTTCAAATTTAAGTTGAATTTAATTATTCAAGATTTACTTCTGCCAAGTTGGGTACATTCGAATAATATTTCTAGCAAATTTTCTTAAGATTTCGGTTAACTTAAAACTTGATTGTGGTTTATATGTAGGTTTTGGAAAAATCTTGTTCGAGTTGAGGTTAATACTCTGATTTTATGGAAAAAGTTAATGAGATTTTAATTTGAATTAATGTCGCGAATTTCACTTTTCCTTGGATAACGATTGTTTGAGGATCCCGTGGAGCATGTCTTGTTGCTCGTTTCTGTCAAAGCATCAATTGATCACCTCCGTATTTCAAAATCTTATGAAGATATTGAGAGCATTTTATACAGTGTCGCTTGGCATAAGAATCAATGCCAAATCCCACCTGTATTGATAAAACTGAATCCTTAACATTAAGAACTAAGACTAAGGTTCCTCTGTGAAGGAATTCAAAAAGTAAGTTTTATAAAGTATTTTCTTTTTCCCCCTTCTTTTGAACTCACAAAAGTTTTACAAAATTATTAAAGAATTTTCTTGAAATAACTCACTAACAAAGTGGAGTGCTCCTCAATAGTGGTAGTTCATTGAAATATTAACATGATGACTTAAGAATCTTTTTAAGAAACTCATTGTTAAAGATGCTCTTGTAAACTTTCTTATTGAACAAATAGGTTTCATTCATTTAAACACCAGATAGGCTAGAATTGGAAATACATGAATGTCTCTCTCTCTCTCTAGTTTTTTGAAGTGCGAAATTTCTCTCAATTTTGGAGAGAATGTTTGCTTGTGTGGTGACTCTTACTTGTTTGTTATACATTATTATTCGTATATTCCTCATTCTTTCTCTTTTGTTTACATCACTATTTCTATACATTTCCTTCTACTAAATTCATCATTCACTATTACTTTATATTATACCCATTTACACTTTTCAAGCTGCACTTTATTCTTTAAACAAAAAAATAAATAAAAGATCTAAAACAAAAAAGAGGAAAACACACGGAACTAAAAAGTAGAGAAGCTTTTCTGGTTTGCATCTACATTCATAACAACAAATTTGCATCAAAATCAACTAACTAATATTTATTTTGGGTTTATGTAGATATCAATCCTTGTCTTATGTTTGTGACTATCCTTTACTTCTCATTCCTTATTTGTCTTTCCCCGGTATAGAAATTTTCATAAATGGGCCAATGAATGTATGCCTTTATTGTCTTCGGGTTTTGACCGGTAGAGATTAGCTAAGATTAGGCTTTACACTACTATATGAGCTTGCAAAACAATGAACAGTACGGGACTCCAAAGTATTACTCGGTATGACCACTTTAATACTTAAGTTTGTTAGGTATGTGAAAAAGAGCAAAAGTACTCAAATGTAAAGAGTGGACTCTAGTTTGCAAAGTATCAAATAGTTTACTATTGGATAGTAGTCGTGTATTCATAGAGGAGTGAAGCCGATAGTTGGAAAGGAATTAATAGGCAAAAATTGCATCCATAAGTATTGGGTAATGGAGTTATAAGGTTCAACATGGTTCACAAATATAGGAGGTGGTCATCAACTTAGTTGTTCAACCTTATCTACAATCTCCTAGCCGTTAGTAACCACTGTAGTTGAGTAGGCCACATAATGGGCCTTAACTAAGGTCAGCCGTAAGGATTAGAAGACTAAATCCAGAGAGGCACAATCTAGGCTATAAGCTTAGTCAGGTCAACAAAAGCCTGAGGAGCCATGTCCAAAAGGCCCTATCCAAAAGATCTTATTAACACTTGTTGCTTACCCCCCTGATGTATTGTCATTATCGTTGTGGAGTCAAGGAGAAAGATGTGCTTCTTTAGCGTGTAGTCAATTTGATCGAGAGGTATTAAAGTTAGCTAAGCAACATGGCAATAATGCTACGATGTCAATATGGTGGTGGTTGGAGTCCATACTAGTAAAGGGTTGAGGCAAAGGTATCCAAGTTGAGTGACTTAGAGGTTAAGTAGGAGTGACTAACCTAAGCAAGTTGCCATCTAGGCCGAAGTGGGCACTTCAACCTCGAAGTGTGATATAAGAGGTCCATCCTCCTTGGTCATCAAGGGGTGTTAAACCAAAAATTCACTAATTGATTTTGATGAAAATAAAACAAAAATGGTTAATTAAACTAAGTATTATTTGATTATATTGAGTTAATTGAAGATTAACTCTACAAGATATTTAATCTTTTGAGTGATGATCAAACGATCTTGAAGTTAAATTGTAAAGTATATTTGTTCGTTGTGTGTTAAAAATGATTTCAGGTGATACTTAGCCTATCAGCATGATGGCACAAAGAAGAACCAGGCTAATGGTGTAAAGCCCTAGATAACAAAAAGGAAAACTCTTTGACCTTGAAGAGTCGACATGTAGGTACACTTGTCGATGTTCATGCTAGTAGTACATTTGCTTACCGTCATGTCGGTAAGAGTAAGGTACTAGCATGTTAGTAAGCCTGTTTTAAATAGTCGTTAGAGCATTTAATGCACGATAACAAGAAGAATTCAATAAGTTGGTATGAATGCTCAACAACCTACCAATGAGAATTAACAATCGATATTCCACTACAATCAAAAGACATTTTCTTACATTCTTTAGCCTTATTACTTACTACTTGTCCCTTGTACTCTTTACTTGCAATTAAATAAAAGAAACTTAGTGTGTAATGCTTGAAAGTTCTTATATTTGCAATTTTGAGAGAGAGAAAAGCATTACACTTGAGATCATTGTGTGTGATAGTGATTGGGTAAGCTTATGTAACTCTTTGAGCATTGTGTTAAAAAATTAATAAAGTGTTGTGAAGTTTTTGATTGGAGGTATTGTGGGTCCATGAAGACTAAGGAGCAGTCTGAATTCCAAGTTATATCTAAGCTTGAACTTCTCTATCCTTATCTCTTTTAATTTCTACACTTAATATTATTTTATCATTTTCTTAATCATTCTTGTTATTGTATATAATTGGTAATTTTGAAAAGAATTGTAATTTTTTTTTATAAACTCAATTCATACCCTCCCCCCTCTCTTGAGTTTAGCATAGTATTCTTCAATTGATATCAAAGTAGTCTATAATTACTTACTTAATCACATATCAGAGTAAAGATCATGACATCTAATGCATTAAGTTTTCTACAAGGACAAGCAATTAATATGCCTCATCTTTTAAACGGTAGCGACTATTTATATTGAAAATGTAGAATGTCTATATTCTTAAAAGCAAAAAATGGATTATTGTGGTATGTAGTTAACCACGGACCATTTAAGATAGAAGGAAAAGAAAGAAGAGATTACTCGGATGATGATCGAAAATGGCTTGATCTAAATAAAGTTTTTATAAATATTTTGCATTGTGTCATAAATGAAAATGACTTCAATAGGATATGTATATGTAAAAGTGCTAAAGGAATATGGGATAAACTATAAAGTACATGTGAAGGAACTAGTAAAGTAAGAGATATAAAAATAAGCTTATTATGTAGGCAATTTGAAAATTTTAAAATGAATCTAAATGAAACGATTGATGAAATGTATAATAAGTTTATCAATATTATTAATCCCTTAAGTGTTCTTAGAAAGACATTTACTAATTTTGAGATAAATTCTAAAATTTTTAGGTCTTTGCCAAGATATTGGGAAGCCAAGAGAACCGTAATTGAGGAAGCCCATAATCTCAATGAAACAGCAAAAGAGTAACTCCTTGGAACACTTAAAACACATGAGATAGTGAAGAGACAAGAAGAGGATTCTAGAAAGAAGACAAATACTTTAAAAGTTACGAAAGAGAACTCACGTAAATAAGAAAGTAAAGATGATGATGAGGTAGCAATGTTAGTAAAGAAGTTTAGAAAGTTTATAAAATTCAAGAAAAGGATTAAGAAAGATAAGGATGGATATGGATCACCTTCTAAGTTCAATAAGGAAAAAAAAGAAGTCATTAAATGCTATAATTGTAAAAAATCGAAATATATTCAACAATATTGTCCCTTACTCAAGAAGGCCAATAAAGAGTCAAAAAAGAAAGCTATGATAGGTACTTGAAATGATAGGGATTCCAATGACTCCGATAACGAAACTTGTTTCATGGCTCTTAATGAAGAGATATGCTCCCCCTCACATGACTCTTCATTTAATAAACTTTTAAGTATGTATGATAAGTTATTGAAAAAATTCGTAAAAGTGTAAAAGAAGAATAAAGTCTTGAAGCAAATGATAAGTGAAGTAGGTGACGAAATTGATATTATCAAAAGTGAAGATAATAAGGTAGATGATGCAAAAGAAGGGTTAGAAGAGGATAATGAATATTTGAAAATTAAGGTTGAGAATTTGACAAAGGAAAATGAAGAGCTAACTACTAGAAATAATAAATTGATAGTTAAAAATAGTAAATTGAAGGAAGCCAATGAGAATTTTAAAAAGGAAATGAAAGAACTTAAACTTGAGGCAAAAAATGATGAAGATATGGTTGACAAGTTAGGTCGACTTGAAATTGAAAACTCACTCCTAAAATCTAGCTTAGATGATTTAAGGAAGACAATGGCAAAATTTGTAGATGGAGAGAAAAACTTAGAAAAAATCCTTAGAACATAAAGACAAGGGTTAGACAAAACCGGAATAAGTTATATTAAAGAAAATGTGTATAGGGGATACAAAAGCTACTTTATTAAGGTGTCAAATAAAACTTGTAATTATTGTGAAAGATATGGTCATATTGTTCATACTTATACAATACGTCGCAATTTCACCTTATATAACAAAGGTAAAATGGTTTGGGTCCCTAAGCGATAAGCTTACATTATAACAATTAACCTAAAGGACCCAAACTAAAGTAAATACCAAAGAAATAACCGTTTGTTTTGTAGGGCCCTTCAAGACAAAACAGCAAATGGATCTTACATAGCGATTGCTCGAGACACATGACAAGAGATGTGTCCAAATTTACATCTATATACTTGAAGAATGGAGGAAGTGTGACCTTTGGAGATAACTAGAAGGCTCATGTCATTGGAGAAGGTAACATTTGTATTGATACTATCAAGCATATGTTAATTATAAATAACTTGAAACATAATTACTTAGTATTAGCTAATTGTATAATATATGATAGAAAGTAATCTTTCATGTATCAAAGTATTCTATTGAAAACATTAACAATGACCAAATTCATTTTGAGGGGTATAGACGAGGAAACATTTACAAAATTGACTTCAATATATTTTCATGTTTTCTTAAAACATGTCTATCAGCTCAAAACAATGATAGTTGGATGTGGCATAGGAAGTTAGGAAATGCTAATATAGATATCTTATCAAAACTAGCCAACAAAATCTTGTTAAAAAATTACCTAAGATTAGTTTCGATAAAGATAGAACATGTCAAGCATGTTAATATGGCAAACAAACCAAATCATCTTTCAAATTAAAAGATATCATCTCAACTTTTAGGCTACTCCAACTACTACACATTGATCTATTTAGCCTAACCCTAACCTTAAGTTTGGAAGGGAAAAGATATACCTTAATCATAGTTGATGATTTCACTGGATACACTTGAACCTTCTTCCTTGTAAACAAGGATAAAACGTATCATGTATTTTTGAATTATAGTAAGAAGGTCCAAAATGAAAAAGGTCTTTCTATTATCTCAAAAAGAAGTGATCATGGGGGTAATTTAAAAATCATGAAATAGAAGATTTTTGTAATAAAAATGGAATAAAACATACCTTTTCAGTACCTAGAACTTTATAACAAAATAGAGTTGCCAAAAAGAAAAATAGACCCTTACATAAATGGTTAGGACTATGCTTTGCGACAATAATTTACCTAAGTATTTTTGGGCCGAAGCCGTTAATATTGCTTGTTAAATATCGAATCGTGTTTTCATAAGACTTATTTTTAAGAAAACCCCCTATGAGCTTTGGAGAGACAAAAGACCTAACATATTATATTTTCATCCCTTTGGAACAAAGTGCTACATTCGCAATAATGGAAAGGAACAACTTGAAAAATTTGATTCAAAATCATATGAAGGCATCTTTTTTGTTTATTCTCCTGCTAATAAGGCTTATAGAGTATATAACAAAAGAATTCTTGTTTTAGAAGAGTCAATTCATGTTACATTTAATGATACACATGCTTATAGAGAGTCTAATGATGAAATTGAGAACTTCAGTGCTTAATTGGATGGACTTGGTCTTAACAAGGATCAATCCACTTTGAATGAAAAAGAATCCTTTAGGTAAGATGGAATTATTGATAACTCTAACATGGACTTACCTAGAGAATGGAAATTTGTAAAACATCACCCTAAGGATTTAATAATAAGAGAACCATCTAATAGGGTGCAAACTAAAGCTTCTCTTAAGAATCTAAGTAATGTAGTGTTCTTATCTCAACTTAAAACGAAAAATGTAAATGAAGCC
Organism: Lumnitzera littorea; assembly: GCA_024138015.1. Classification (NCBI taxonomy): domain Eukaryota; kingdom Viridiplantae; phylum Streptophyta; class Magnoliopsida; order Myrtales; family Combretaceae; genus Lumnitzera; species Lumnitzera littorea. The sequence goes on from JAMXBB010000010.1 coordinate 58,610,109, forward strand.
CTAAAGGATAAATTTTAGATTCAAGCTATGCACGAAAAGCTAAATTAATTTACTAGAAATGAGGTATGGAACTTAATAATGAAACCAAAAGATAGACTGGTAATCATAACTAAATGGGTGTTTTGAAATAAGTTAGATGAAACTAGAATAGTAATAAGAAACAAGGTACATCTAGTTGCAAAAGGTTATAACCAAGAAGAGGGAATTGATTTCGATGAGACCTTTGCTTTGGTTGCTAGATTAGAGGCCATTAGGATGCTTTTAGCATTTGCCACATATAAAGACTGTAAACTATATCAAATGGATGTTAAAAGTGCCTTTCTAAATGGCTATATCAAAAAAGAAGTATATGTAGAGCAACCATTGAGATTTGAGGATAATGAATTCTTAGAACATGTATATAAGCTCAGTAAAGCCTTGTATGGACTTAAGCAAGCTCTTAGAGCTTGGTATGAAAGATTGAGTAGCTTTTTGATAAAGAACGAATTCACTAGAGGCAAAGTTGACATAACATTGTTCATTAAGCAACACGATGCTCATATATTAATTGTCTAAATATACGTAAATGACATTGTGTTTGGTGTTACTCACATAGATTTAGTTAATCAGTTAGTCCAATGTATGAAAAATGAATTTGAAATGAGTATGATGGAAGAACTTAACTATTTCTTAGGTCTTTAAGTTAAACAAACAAAAGATGGAACCTTCATTAACTAAGCTAAGTATACTAGAGAGCTCTTAAAAAGGTTCAAAATGGAAAATTGTAAGACTAAGCCGACTCCAACGAGTACCACTTTAAAACTTGATGAAGACGAAAGTGGAAAGAACATTTGTGAAAAGATGTATAGGGGCATGATAAGAAGTCTTCTATATTTAACTGCATCTAAGCTTGATGTCATGTTTGCTATGTGTCTATGTATAAGATTTCAACCCTAAAGAATCTCACTTGAATGTGGTCAAATGCAACTTTAAGTATCTTATAGGCACCATTGAAATCAGCTTGTGGTATCTCAAGTGATAGGAATCAGCCCGTGATAACCCTTAGGCTGAGGCTAATTTGTCAAAAGCTGAAGATGACCTGCCAGAAGGTGAAGCCAACAAATCCTAACCTGAGGCTGACCTACTCTTACTGAGGCTAAATTGATGATCGAAGGCCAAAGGAAGGAAAAGGAACCATTTAGTATCAGACTTGTCGTCTGTCGAGACAATAAGAGACCAAATAGCTAAGGCCTCTAGGCCAAAGAACAACTCGACACAGCATGGGAAAGTTATTGCCAAGCAATCTATGAGTACAACAATCATAGGCCGACCTCATTGGGAGCTTAGCTAAGCACAATAAGACTTCCAAACATCCTACCCCAGTTTGAACACCTAGTTGCCAACCATCCCTTGCTCAGGTCTAATCCCATAAAAAGCTCGAATGACTACACGCCAACCACTCTCTTAAATGAGTAATTTTATATACATTGTAAATGTTTTCCTTATTTCAATTATGGGCCATTCTTTAGGGCTTAAGGGCCTTGTAAATATTATCTACAATTTTACCACTAGGGTTTTAGAATTTACTATAGATAGTAACTTTTGTAAATAGCAAACATAGATATAAAGAAGAATACATAGACAGTGATTACACTTGAACATTCCTTTTTGAGCAAGGATATTCTTGAGTTCTTAGAGCTTGTATTTTGGATTAGTGAGTGTGCTTTACTCTTTAATCTCTCGTGTTCTTATTAATCTTGCCCTTCAGATTGTGGTGAACCCTTCATTTGAGCTAATTAGTAGGTCGCATCTAAGCTCTTATTTGTAACCCGAGTGACATTTAGTATTCGTGAATTGTATCAAATCCTATTTCGAGCTCAACCGCTAATTGTGTTTGTATCGTAGTGCATGATAACCATACACATTCACCGTTGAAACCCCTTCCCACTTCCTGTTCCTCATCCCATTCGAACGTCGAATACTTATTCATGGTTCGTGTTCGCTACATGTTTGTGGACTCGCATCACCAAGTTCACCTCATTTGATCTTGTTAGATACTCCGATGCTGACTTCACTGATTGTAAAGTTGATCGAAAAAGCATAAGCAACACATGTCACTTCCTTGGTAACTCTTTAATGTCATGGCATTCAAAAAAACAAAACTCAGTAGCACTTTCTACCACTAAGGCAAAATATGTGGTAGCCGGTAGTTGTTGCATGCAATTACTATGGATGAAGCAAACATTGCTTGACTATAGTCTAGAATTCACCAATGTCCTAATAAGATGTGATAATACAAGTGCTATAAATTTGACCAAGAACCCCATTCAATATTCAAGGACTAAGCATATACAAATTAGACATCACTTTACTCATAATCATGTGCAAAATAATGATATTTGCTTAGAATTTGTTGATACTAGTAATCAAATAACCGATATCTTCACACAACCCTTAAGTGAGGAAAGATTTTACACTTTAAGAAGAGAATTGGGCATGATCATACAAAATGAGTGTTAGACATATAAGAACTAATATAGCGTTTTTGAGCAAAAAATGACATACTAAGTGGGTTGATTGGCAAAATCCATACTATGAGGTCTAAGAAACATGCTCATATGAATTTTTTGCATTAAATATAATATTTAGCATGTTTTGGGCACACTCAAAGCTATTCATAAGTATTCAAGTTCATAGATGCACAAATTCATCATGTATCAATTTCTGTGTCCAAAACTGGGCTTTACATATTTACTTTCATCCCTAAATCGGTTTTGAGTGGTCAAACTAGCTTGAATTGAATTTTGTGTATATTTGACCTCTCTAAACCTTTATTAGGCATTAGTATTATGAGGAGCATCACATGTCTATTTATGCCAATATGAATGTTGCTTAGTTTAATCATCAATCCTTATGCTTCATGATAACTTTAAACATGTTTGAATCATGAACTTATCTTAAAATTGAGGAAGGATCTCTACTTGCTAACTAGTTACTTACATGCTTAACTTGTATGCTTAAGGAATTCAAGTGGTGTTTTTACATTTCGAAGCATCTTAAGGCCATATTGTATTCTAACCATACTCAAACATATATTTGAAACTTGCTTCAAGTGTTAATATGCAAAAACTCATTGTCTATGTACATAGTTTACTCATATATGCTCATTTTCATTTAAGTCATGAACTATATAGCTATTAGGATTTGATTTGGCTTAATCTTAGGAATCAAGTTCAAACTTAAGTTTTTCAAATCGTATCGGACTCAAATAAACTTGTTTGAAGTGTTAGAATACTCATTAAATCAATCCAAATCAACTTGAGTTGCCAACTTAGACAAATGAAGCGGACTCAACCCAGTGTCTATAGAATTGTCGATAACCAGCATGACAGTACCCATCACTACCAACATGCAAGTATACTCCTTTAAATAAAAAGTTAGAATCGATTCTGTTCGATTCATGGGCATGCCAGTATACTATTTTAAATCACAATTTGGAATCAGTTCTATTCCAAGAACTGGCATGCTAGTAACCCTCATTACCGTCATGCCAGTGATCCAGATTCCAGGCGTCTTTAAGAATGCCTCGCAACTTTCTCTTTCTCTCTCCTCATTTCCTTTTCCAAAATCCCTCTTTCCCTTCCTCATAAACCCTAACTGCTATATCTTTCTTCGATCCACCCTCTTCCAACCATCAAAATCCTATTTTTTCTAACTAAATCAACTCCCCACTTCCTCAATCACTTATCCTTCGTCTCACCTTCTTCCTCTACCTTAAGCAACTTTCTCTCTCTAAAATCCCTCATCAATATTCACACCACTACCACCATTCTCTCGCCTTTACCATCAACCCGGTTTCCATCACCCACACTTTCTACTTCCTTGCTCATCTTATCCTCTTCCCTCTCTCTCATCCTCACCTCTCTTAACCACCATGGCACTACACATTACTTATAGTCTCATACCCCTAGCTTATGACCATTACCTCTTTCCTTCACATCAACACACTCAACGGTTTGAATAGTTTGCCAATTTAGAAGTTGACATTGGCATCTTCTATTCTCTAAAAGTACTCAAGGAATTTCGCATTGCAGCCATTCCTAGCATCATCACCAACCATGTCCTTGACATCCTTTAGCTTCTAAACGAGGTACACGATGATGCTCTCTAGTACTTTTATTGCAATATGTCGAATTCCTTAAATGATCAAGGTAAGCCTAAGTTGAAGATGGATTCGAGTAATGAATTGCGTTACATTATCCTCTATACTTATGTTTACGGCACTTTAATAACCATTACTCCTGAGGATATTTGTAGCCTTATTGGCACTGCTATTGGAGGAACCGATGTGAATGTCAATTTTTATAGGGCTAAATTTTGTGAATGGGTTTTTAGATAAAAGGGTATTGGAGGGAACTGGAGGAAGGCCAAGAATTTAGTAACTATCTAATTAGACCTTCGGACTAAAATCCTCCTCCACATTGTGATTCATAGCTATTGTCCTCGTCGAGGCTAGTAGTTAAATGTTACATATCAAGACTTATGGATCCTCTATTATCTACTCATGAACAAACAAATCAACTTCTTCAACATTGTGGTTCAGTGTTTTAAACATGTCACCAATAACCGCTCTCAAGCTTTCCTCATGTTTGGCATGTTAGTTACTAAATTACTGACCTGTAAGGGTATACAGTTCCCTGCACCTCCACGAGTAGCTCGTGTCAAGCATCTTGAACTAATTGAAATTTGTTGGGGGATTTAGAAGAAAACTGGCAACAAATTAGATGGAAAGACCTTCCTCCCCTTGATCTTGGTTCTAAGCACGACCTACATGACTCGATTACATCCTCTGATGAGCTTGACAGTCATAGTAATCATTCTCCCTCTGGTGCAGCTCCTAGTCATGTTGCTACTCCTCTTCTTGAGGGCTCTTCTCACCAACCTCTACCTGCATTTGGATTTCCTTCTTTTGATCTAGCTACTCACTTCACATCTCAGTACCCCTTCTATCAATACTTAGAGAAGCAGTTCAATTAGGTTAGGGAAGATATTCATGATCACCTTCACAGTGGGTTTCAAGGGCTCTATAGTCATTTCCAACTGAATTATCACTACCTATCCTATCCTTTTCCTCCTCCAGCTCATGATGATTATCCACCAATAGCCTAGATTGTCCATTTCAGCTTTCTCTTATCTTTCTTATGTTTTGTTAATGGACTTGGCCTTCGGCCACTTTATGTTTCCATTGTATTGTGAACTTTGGTCCTTGATGGACTTGCTTTATTGATCTTAGCTATCCTTACTAGATGTTTATTGCTCTTGTATTGTGCTTGCTAAACTTTTGTCCATGATGGACTTGCTTTGCTACTCTTGGATGTCATTGCTAGCTATATTGTGTTTTTTTTTTTTTTTTGGTTCTTCTTGCAGGGGGCATATAAGTGAGACCTCTACCAAAATTTTGACTTAAATCCTCTTTCCTCTTCACCTCTTGAAACCTCCTCTTTTTTATGAGGCTAAAGGGGGAGAAATTTTTAAGTCAATAGAGAGTCAAAAAGTATAAAATTGCTTATATTGGATAAATTATATTTTCTTAAGTTGATTGGATAATGGTTATCTCTTTTTTGGCTTTTTGGACTCATATTATTACTTAGCATATCTTAAGTCCTGAAAAGAATCAATAGACTCATTTTGCAAACACTCACTTAATCTTATTCAATTATTAAATATCCTGAAATCGAGTGCTAAATTAAGGGAGAGTATTTCATCGCCTCTTAATAGAGCTATCGAGTCTTATAATTTAAATTCCTATATTTTATTCTTTACTCAGTTAAATAGGCAAGTATACTTATCGTTTGTTAGTATAGATAAGTATAAGGTCGTCTTCACTAGGAAAAGGATTCAAACACTAGTACTAATTGTTCTTCCTATTAACTAGTGATCGAATGATTAAATGAAGTAATTTAACTGATTTCTACCACTAAATTGTACTGATTCTACTTTTACACCAAGAGAACACAACAAATAAGATTATAACACAAATACAACAAATTACAAAGCAAGTATACTCCATCATATTAACATGGCTTATGAACTCTTTATCCTAACAATTCCTCATTTGCAAGAATTCTCTACTCATGAGTATTCTTCTCAGAGTTACTCAGTTCTAATCCTAACTGCGTTCCTCAAAATCTCTTCTCAAAGAATGGACAAGTCAAGATTGTATTAAAAGCTTACTAATCCTTAAATCCCATACAATATGCAGCAAACTTCCTAAAAATATCTCCATTAATGGGAGTAGTTCGTTCTAGTGACTAAGATCTATTCAGCAAAATCGTTTCTCAACATATTCTGTTGAAATCTTCTACAAAACTATGTCGTGCACTATACTATCTCAACTTGTATGAAGTTCTAAACACTAGAAATGCATAATCATTAGGAAAAACAACAATTCAAAATACATTCATGTTAAAATGACTTCGTAAATCTTGATTTATCACTCATACATGATAGAAAAAGAACAAATATAGAGAAATAGAATAAAAGAATTAAAACATAACATGAAATAAGAGAGTAGAAGAAAACCCCTTTTGATTAACTTGAAGGATTTTGATACAACAATATATAAACACTAGATTCTTCGCAATTCTCTTAAAGTTAGTGAAAAATGTTACACAAAACTCTTGTTACAGTATCACTACCTAAGAATACAAATAAGAAACTTAGTGGTCTTGATTTTGATTATGTGTTTCTTGATAGTGTTTGTTATGATGTCATTCTCCTCCTCTGTTTAAAAGTTTCGGTATATTTATACTTGACTCATCAAAGGACTAAAAAATATACCACTTCAAGACATCGCCTAATGTTAAGACATGTTTCATGTACTAGTTCGTATGAAAAAGTTAAAGAAGAACAGTTATGTCCACTCCCATCACACCCATGACTCGAGGTGTGATAGTCTTAGAAAACAAAAATCTATACTAATCATAACCATTACAACAGACGTCAACTCTTCATCGCTTCATTACATTTCATTGCACCCATGATTGAAGGCATGTTCACCCTCTTAATATTCAATCATAGGCGTGATTGATAAGGGGATCATCAGTACTTCCTTAATCACGCCCCGTAACAAAGTGTGTGATCAATGCTGACCATTCCAAATTTTCATTATCACACCCGTGTTTGAGTGAATCTTGGTTCTACTTTAAGGTTTTCTTCTCCTTACGGTCGTAATTGGCTTGAAATTCATTTTTCTTATATAAACTTCACCTCCTTACTCTTGATTCATCTAAAATTAATATATTACACAATTAAGTATCAAAAACTTAATAATTGAATCACAATTACGAACTATTTATGCCTAAATGTATCTTGAAATTGTAAAGTAATTTACTCTTATTAAACTTCCCAATACTTAAGCTTTGCTTGTCCTTAAGCAAACATTCAAAAACAAACAATTGCACATTCAATAAAGCATTCCCAATAGATTAACTTTGTGCCTAACACATTGTGTTCTTAGAATACAATAACCAATATTCTAAGACTAATCAAAGTAAAACATACTGCACCCTTACTATTTAATGATAACTTCCAAAGGTACAAAGTCAAATAAATCAAATGAAAATTAGTTATACTTCATCTACTTCTTTAAGTGTATAAAAACCTTTCAATTACTTCCTAAGCACAATAATCTAGAAGAAAAGTACATTACATCTATTTTTCTCTTATATTTCTACTTCTTCTATTGAATCTCTCCCAAAAACAACTTACACATTATATTTTCAATTTTTTTTTTCTACTCTCTTTTTCTTTTTTTTTTTAGGAAGGATAAAGACCAAAAATTAGCAGCAAAGTCAAACTTCACTCTTTTGAGGGACCAAAGCCATCCCTTACTAACTTGATCCTTATGTATCCTTATTGTAAAGTTATAAAGACAAAAATTAGTAACAGGGTTAAACTTTACTCTTCTGAGGGATCAAAGCTCACCCTTACTAATTTAATCTGTACACATTTCAATTTACTCTATTTTAAAGAGATTCTCAAAAAGTATCAATAAGTGAATCATTTCAGTTGCCTTTTTCATTCAAGATTAAATAAACTCCAAAAGTAATTAAAAAGTAGATATACTACTTAGTAAGTTTAGAAACACAACCATTTAACTTTGAACTAAATACTCCGATTCACTTTTAACCTCTAAATTCATTCATTAAATAGTAAGTAAGTTTGCTTCACTTAGATTTGATCCTACAATTTTGACCATGCATATTAAGTCCACAAGAAGTAAGTAAGGTATAAAATTGATTGCTACTATGCCAAATTGACAATCTACTTAGGTTAATTCATATCTTGAAACAAATAGTTTAAGTAGAAAACTTTTGATAAACAAGGTTTATCCTTCCCCACACTTAGTGAGAGACATTGTCCTCAATGTCTAAGGAAAGCAAACATAGAATAGGCATAGATTAGGAACAACTAGAAAGATGAAAAACAATAAACAATGATAATTGGACTTCCCTGATATATGAAGTTTGACCAATTTATTGAGCCATAAACCATCAGATAGTACATCCTTCAAACACCATGATAAATTGAACAACAAAAGAGACACCTAACCATTAAGATAAAGCAAATAAAAAATACAGCAAATACATGATATGAGAGTCTCCATTAATAGTATATCAGTGAGGTTAAGCTCTCAACTAGATAATCAATCTAAAACTAAACAAAATAAAACAAAAGAAAGAAAACAAGTCAATCATCTTCGGCATCTATCTCTTCATCGAAACTATCTTCGTCCTCCTCAGATGACTCATCTTCACTCTCATTCCCAGCTCCTTATCCTGCTGCTTCTTGTTGGGTTCCTTAAGTTTCCTCTTCATCATCACTGTCTTCTTCTTCTGACCTTTCCTTCTCATCACCAGAGTCTTCTTCTTCTGACTCTTCATCTCCTTCTTCTTCTTTTTGTGGGGCACTTACTGTTGCGGGAACTAGAGGTTGACTAGGAGTCCTCTTGGGTTTGAGGACGAGAGAAACAAGAGGGAATGGCTATGATAAGTGTATATTACTTTACACTTTCAAGGCATATTTAGGCATAAATTATTCATAATTGTGATTCAATTCTTAAGTTTTGATACTTAATTGTATAATGTATTAATTTCAGATGAATCACGAGTAAAGAGATGAAATTTACATAAGAATAATGACTTTTAAGTCAATCACGACTGTAAGGAGAAGAAAACTTTGAAGTAGAAACAAGAATTATTCAATCACGGGCATGATGAAGAATGATTGCATTGACTAGCATTGATCGTGCCTTTTATTACGGGCATGATTGAAGAAGTACTGATGATCCCCTTGTCAATTACGGTTAACAGGAAGGTGATCATGCCTTCAGTCACAAGCATGATTGGTTGTATTGAAGCAATGAGGAGTTCACATCCACTATTACGACCATGATTAGTATAAAATCTTGTTTTCCAAGACTATCACTCCCAGAGTCACGGGCGTGATAGCAGTAAACACAACTATTCTTCTTCAACTTTTTCACATGAACCAGTATAGGGAAAATGTTTTAACATCAGGCAATGTCTTGAAGTGGTATATTTGAGTCTGTTGATGGAAAGAGTATAAATATACCATGACTTTTGGGAGAAAGGGAATGGGATCAAGAGAAGAAAACATCAAAACAAATACCATTAAGAAACACAAGAGATCATAGAATTAAGATCATTAAGTTTTTCTTATTCATGTTCCTAAGGTAGTGATACTATAACGTGAGTTTGTGTAATATTCTTCATTAACTTCGAGAGAATTGTGAAGAATCCAGTGTCTGTATGCCATTGTAATAGAATCCTTCAAGTGAATCAAAAGGGGTTTTATTTTTTTTCTCTTCTTTTATGTTGTGTTTTAATTCCTTTTTCTTATTTCTCTATATTTGTCATTTTTCTATCATGTATGAGTGATAAAATAGGGTTTCTAAAGTCATTTTCACATGAATGTATTGTGAATTGTTACTATTCTTAATAATTATGAATTTTTAGTGATTAGAACTTCATATAAGTTGAGATAGTGTAGTGCATGACATAATCTTATAGTAGATCTCAATGGAATACGTTGATAGACGATTTTGTTGAGTCGATCTTAATCACTAGAACGATCTACTCCCATTAATAGAGATATTATTAGGAAGTTCGCCGCATGTTTAGGGAATTCAAGGATTAGTAAGCTTCTAATGCAATCTTGACTTATCCATTCTTTGAGAAGAGATTCTAAAGAATGCAATCAGGATTAGAATTGAGTAATTCTGAGAAGAATACTCATGAGTAGACAATTCTTGTAGATGAGTAATTATTAGGATGAATAGTTCATAAACCATGTTGATACTAGAGTAAACCTGCTTTGTAAATTGTTGTTTTCGTGTTATAATTCCGTCTGTTGTGTTTTCTTGGTGTAATCTTAGAATTAGTACAATTTAGTTGTAGAGATTAGTTGAATTACTTCATTAAATTATTTAGTAGCTAGTTAATAGGAAGAATATTTAATACTAGTGTTTGAGTCCTTTTTCTTGGTGGAGACAACCCTATACTTATCCGTACTAACAAACGATAGGTACACTTGCCTATTTAACCAAGTAAAGGATAAAATATAAGAATCTAATTTGTAAAACTCAGAAGCTCTATTTAGAGACGATCAATCGCTTGCACTTTTGTGGTGGTGTTCTTCAAGAGCTCAACAATTCCCTTTTGAGTCTCTTTAGTCTCAGCCACTTTAGTTTCCATTCTCTTCAAATTATCGACTGAGAAGCTTGATGTGGATGGCACAAAACTCGAAGCACCAAGGTTCTTAATATCCATATCAAGATCCAAGACTCTTGTAATACAGCATTAATTAAAAGAGGTTCTTAGAAGAAGTTTTGAATCAATGCAAGAATCTCTTAGCCTATCACTTGTAGGCTACAACCTCAAATTCTTAAGGATTCTCATAATCAGTCCTCCAACATAAATAACCTTGCTCTTATCAAATATTTGCTGTCGGATTCCAAATGCAGTTAGGATTCCCACATTCACTAGAAACTCCTTAAGTACACTATACAAGGGTAGTAAGTCATGCTCCCTTATTACCCTAGAGCTCTCATGCTACCTATAAATCGTCTTTACCCTAGGGCTCTCATGCCTCCTATAAATCGTCTTAACAAGAATGTAGTGGAAGACTTGAGCACTAGTCTTCTTCAAAGTTGAAGCCTTGGACTTACTCTCCCCGAAACTATTCTCATTAGAGATTTCTTTCCAAAATTCATTTACTGAAGTTACTCGGGGAAGACTCACTAGCAAATTTACAAACTCATCATCCTTAAGCTTAGCACAGGTATACAATCACATCGCCCATACAATGGTTAACATATCAAAGGTATGAGTTCTTCCAAAGGCAAAGAACTCTTCCAAAGGCAAAGAACTCCACCTTATTGTCCATTTTTGAGTTAACATACTTATACTTGATTTTGAACGATGAGAGGAAAGCCACTGTTGTTTGTTTGTAAATCTTCTCCTGAACCATGAATAGCTACAGCCATAGCCTATGTCCCAACAACCTTTGCATAGCTCTCTTCAAGCCGTACTCTCCCAATAAATCCCTGTCTATAACACAATGCTACTTGATTATCTTCTTGAAGGCAAATTCCTTAAATCTCTCTTTCTGCTCTGGAATCATACTAGCTAGTGAAGCAACTGCCCTACTTGAACTTATTTCATTGCATCATCTAGGAGGAGGAGAAGGAGAACAATTGGCCTTCGGTCTCTTATGCTAAGAAGTCGTTGATGATTTCTTGGGTGCCATTTGCAAACATCTGTGTTAGTTCAAGATAAGCAAAACTCATATATAATTTAAGTACAATTCAAACTATGTATAACCATTTCAACTTCCTTCCACTTATAGATATAAGGCATCAATCAATTGAACATGATCAACTCTAACCTACTGCTACACACGAATTACAGAAGTGAATTCATAATGACTCAACTTGTAACTCGAATTGCAACTAAGGATTAGTATCTCCCCTTAACTAGACAACACTCTAATTCACAACATCAACACATAAACACAACACTTCAACATAAAGAAAAACAACTAGCAACAATCTTACATAACACTTAAGTACTACAACAAGACTAAATCATCAAATTAGGCTCAATTTGTAGAAACCCCAACTCGGTAATCACTAATGGAAATTAGGGTTTAAGTTTGACATTCCAAAGTTTAGCACAAAATCATGCAAATTGAAGTCTAATTACTACACATACACAAACACAACCATAAGTACAATCACAATACATTTATAAATCATAGTAAACACACATATATAAACTCAAAAGTTATGTGAATCAAATCACTATAAATGTAGAAAAACTAAAGAAAAAGAGAAAGATCATACCTTAGAAGAGTGTAATCGTGATGAGAATAATCATGTAAGTGTTAGAAGTGGTTGGAATAAGGGTTGATGTGAAGAAAATGGTAATGGATAGTCTTAGAAAACCGATGCAAAGAGTGTTCTCATGTGGTGGAGTTTTAAAATGTGTGAGAAATGAGAAGAAAGAGAGGGAAATTTCTTATATAGTGAGGTGTCAAGACATGATCACAACCATGACACGAGATGTGATGCCTCGTTTTAAGCTTAATCATGGGTGTGATGACTTTTGTGATTAGCACTGTACCCAAAATTTATTAACTATCATAGCCTATAACTTAAACTAGTCATGGGCGTAAATGAAACCGTAACTAGAACTATACAAAGAAATTCAAGTGTAGTCCTTTCGATTATGGCCGTGAGGAAGAATGTGAAATCTCCTAGAGAGGTGATCACAGCCGTAATGGATAGGTGGATTAACCTTATTAATTTATCATGACCGTAATTGATCCTGTGATAGATACTGTACTTGAAAAATTAAATACTTACCTTTATCATGACGATGATGCAATATTGACCTTCCATCCTCCATCTACGTCCCCATACTTTATGAAATTCTTTTCTTCCCTTTTTATTGCCATGACTTCCACTCGATGTTTCCATTCTTTTTACATCAAACTATAAAAAAATATACTCAAAAGAAACAAATAACAAGAACAACAACAAATAATTTAAATTTAACAACATCAAAGTAATAAATCAATCATAAAAGTTAAAGGATAAATGCTTGTTTAACGTCTCAAGCTCAACGTTCCTAGAGAATTCAACTTCATTCTTTAAATTAAAGAAGTTTTAACTCCTCCTTACCTTCATTCCAATCAACTTCTCCATGGTATAACTTCAACGGTTCTCCATTAATCTTGAATATCATTTTTTCCGAATGCTTAACTTCCATAGCCCCAAATGGAAACACCTTCTTTACTAAAAATGGACCTGACCATCTAAACTTAAGTTTTCCAAAAAATAACTTAAGCTTAGAATTGTAAAAAAGTACCGAATCACCTTCCTTGAATTGCTTGGGGTACTTAATCTTGGAATCATGAAAGTGTTTAGCTCGTTTGTTGTACATTTGATTGCTCTAATAAGTTATCTAACGCCACTCATCCAATTCATTGAGTTTGAAATGCCTAAGTTTACCAGCTGCTTCATAATCCAAATATGTTGTCTTCAAAGTCTAATAAGCCATATACTCCATCTCTACCGGTAAATGGCAGGCTTTACCATAAACTAATCAATAAGGTGTAGTATTTAATGGAGTTTTATGAGTAGTCCAGTATGCCCAAAAAGTGTCATCTACTTTATCAGCCCAATCTTTTCTGTTGTATGCTACGATCTTCTCTAAAATCCTTTTTAAGTCCTTATTAGATACTTCCACTTGGCCACTTATTTGTACATGATAAGGAGCGGCCATCCTATGGTGTACCCCATTCTCTTAAGGACTTATTCAATCTAATTGTTGCAAAAGTGGGTTCCTCTATCACTAATCAATGGTCGGGGTACCTTAAATCTAGAAAATAACTTTCTCAAGGATCATGCTACCACCTTAGCATCATTCTTTGGTAAAACTTGAGCTTCAACCCACTTTGACATGTAGTCCACTACAACTAAAATGTATTTGTTGCCATAAGAATTGAGGAATGGTCCCATGAAGTCTACTACCCAAACGTCAAAGACTTCACATTCTAAGATGTATTTCTATGGCATTTCATCTTTCTTGGAGACATTCCCGATTCTTTGACACCTATCATAAGCTATAACATAATCATGAACATCCCAAAATATACTTGGACAGTAAAAACCAACCTCCAACACCTTCTGAGCTGTTCTGTTTGTGTTATAATGACCACCTATTGGTTCACTATGGCAATGAAACAAGATCTTCTATTCTTCTTCATGTGATACACAGCATCGGATAATCTAATCTACACACACTCTAAAAAGAAAAGGATCTTCCTAGAAGTAATGCTTTAACTTTGAGAAAAACTTCTTCTTCTTGTGGTGATCTAAATTTTGAGGCGATCTAAATCTTAATGCAGAACCTTCCCCACTAAATAGTTTGCTATATCAACGAACCATAAAATGTTATAGGTCTTAATTATGCAAAGAGCAAACAAGCTTTCTTTTGGAAACTTATCATTAATGTTATCCTCATTCAATTCCTCCAGATGTGGGTTATCTAACTTAGACAAGTAATCTATAGCCAAATTTTCGGCCCCCTTTTTGTCCTTTATCTCTAAATCAAACTCCTGAAGTAATAACACCGAACAGATCAACTGTAAACCCTACTTTTAGCGAGCTAATGATTTGACTAAGAGTACTTCCCGAACGTTCCCAAGGATCAATTAAACTAAGAACTCAAGTTTAAAATTAGAAACGAACTTACTTTTCCAATTCGAAAGCCTATTATCGATAAAAATTAAACTTGAAAAACTGCGAACTCTAAAATTACCCAAAAACCCTAAACCCTAAAACAATTAAGGACTTTTAACCCTAAGCGACTAATCGATAATTTAATTTGAATAATTCGTTCAACTCTATAAATTTTCATAATTTTATAAGAATTGAATCATAATCTACAAAACAATTTAAGAAATAAATCCTAAAACAATTCCCTATAAGATAATGCCCTTGTCTTCATACCTAAGCTTTACATATAAATAAGTAAACCAACAAATCACCCTAAATGACTTATCAATTAAAAGTTGGAGCCATTTATCAATTGATAACTTATCCAAAATCTAGCAATAAGACACTTTCCTTATCACCACTTCACTTATACTACATATGGACAAATTATCACAAAATATCACATGCTTAACTTTAATAATGAGACAAGACAATTCTATGCTCCAAAAGGACACTATATGGCCGGTTTGTACAAGCTAGAAAGGGAGGGCCATACTCTTGTCTTTCATCCATCAATCACTTTATCTTACACTCCACTATTTAACCCTTAATGCTTACATCATCAATAGTTATAATTGTTGACTTTTATGTATGCTACAAGACAACAAAATTAAGCTTCTTAAACACACAATCACCCCAATTCCCAACTGGCCACTCTTTCATCATTTTCTCTCACTTTCAATTTCATTTTCACTTCTTTTTCCTCTCACTTGAAACCAACCCAAAAGTGGAAACACAAATACCCCACAAATCCTTCACTTTGCCGCCGCTTTCAAGTACACCCACACTCACAGCACACTCAACTTCTTCTTATGTCTTTCTTTTCCAACATTCAAAGCTTCTTTAGGACCTTTAAAACACTCCCTAAACTCCACTTCAAAGAACCACAACTCGGGTTTCAAAAAGGTGCAAGAAGGAGAAAGTAATATAAAAAGCATAAGTGGAACCTTAGTATACAACCACCACACTTTTGCTTTATAGACGAGTAAGTGTTTCTTTGTGTTACTAAGATAGTATTTATATTAGGAGACTATGATTTCTTGAAGATATGAGTATGATCATAAGTTGGTATAATATTTAAGACTACTCTAAGAAACAAACTCATGAAACCCTTACATGAAGTTGAAATACGAGCATATAAAGTTAGTGTTTCGTAGAGACATTTATTTAACACTTTGAATGGAAGATTTTAAGTTGAAAGAATCTTGAAATGAGAACTTGAATGGAAAAGAAACATACTAAGATTCAAAGGTCATTTGGGTGTTGATTTTACTTCTATTAAGTTAAACATGCTCAAATCTATACTTGAGTTAAGGAAAAATCCATCACATGAAGTTTTATGAGGAAACCAACTTTGTAAAACATAAACTATGATATGGAAGTTGTAATAAGTATGAGATATACTATTTTCATTAAAAATATGAGTCAAATAATCCCCTCATGGAAAAAAAGTCAAGCTAAGATTTGAATACAAGTAACCTAGGTTCATGATTTAACACCTAAACTTAAGAAAATGATGAAATAAGTTGGAAAACCAAGTTGGAAGCTCTCATATTCAAACCTACCAGATCTGGAACATTGTTAAAACACACTTAAAAATATGATAAAAGTAAGTAAACAAAGTGAGAAGACCAACCAAGGCAAGTATGATAAGTATATTAAGCTTAAAACTCAAAACCGAGCTTAAAATTTCTAAAATGGGCCTCAAATGTCAAGTTGAACCACCCTTAAGTTTCTTATCAGCTACTTGACACATCAATAAGAGTTGTTTTAAGACTTTCAAGAAACCCACAAAACACTTCCTAAGCCCAAGAAAGTGACAATATTTGAATTGAATAAAAAACAAGTCCATTTGACAACTTAAGCCCACTTAAGAGCCTAAGAAGTGGTTCATAGCCTTAGGAGTGTACATAAAAGTTGTAAACCTAACCTTAAGGAGTATTTTGAGCTTAGAATGAAATCTTAAACCCAAGCCCAAAGAGATTCCCAAGTTATCAAAAAGCCCATTAATCAAACAATGCCCAAAAGCACTCCAAACCATGAGAATCGCTACTGTTCTGACCTATGGACAAATTTACGTGCCTCATCACATTAAAGTACACTCGAAAATGATGAAGATTGACTATAAGATCATAAAAATTGGATTTAAAACGAGAAAGTTATACGTGATTGAACTTTTAAGTAAAACCAAAAAAAATACGAAAACTAATCAAGAGTATAACTTAAAGGGTTTTAGCTTAGTTTCCTAAGTTTTATTTTAATCCTTTATAGTATTATAATTTCGATTACCAAGGGACCTCGTGTTCGAAGACAACCTACCCTCAAACTACTTTGACTAACCTACATAGCGGAGTGAGTAAATTCCCGATAACTCTTTACTTGATTTTACTTATAGAATAAATGCACTTAAACTTATATATATAAATTTGGATGCTTGTGGGATATGGGAAATGCATGTGTATGAATTTGTGAACTGAATGCTATGGCTTGTTAATTATACAATAATGAGAATTATTGTGATAATTTATATGTGAGATTATATGGAATGAAATTGTCTGATCACCTTGAAAATTGAGTTAACCACTTATACGATTAAGAAATTAAATGGATCATGCATTCCCCATAATTGCATTCAAATAACACCGACTGCCGCTTCATGTAGAAGATAAGAAGGGACTTACAAGAGGAGGGCCTTCTACAAGATTAGGCACTAGCTATGTCATCATTTTATTAAGTCTTTATTTTAAGCTGATAGGCTTACTAGGCGCTAGGAGACGCCAACCGTCAGCAAGGGGCCTTGTCTTGTGACTTTTACTTAGGGCGTGTGTTTGTGGATAGCGAAAGTCACCACACCGCTAGACTTGGGATTTTAAAAATATGATTTGTTATTCAGTAAAGAAAGTGTATATATATAGTTTTGTTTTAGCTTAAGCACAATAGTGCAAATGATATAAACCTAAGGTCTAGAACCCGAATTTTGGTTTGGGTCACTTAATTATCTCTAAACCCCTACTACAGGAGGTGTAATTCTAAGTTGTATGCAATTCCTAGGCCATTGTATGTGTTGTTTGGCATACTGATTGTTCATGCATTCACATGATTATGCATCTAATAAATTTCTACCATGCAGTATTGATGAGGGTATTTATCTTATTAAGCTTAAGCTTACACATCGATAAATTCCTTTTGTTGTAGGAAAACCTCTTCGCTAATCCGGGCCAAGGCATGCTCATGGTGAGTCTCGTATAGAAACGAATTGGAGCGATCAGGGAGTGTAGAGGAGATTTTGTAAAAGCTTTTATAGATAGTTATTTACTTTTATTTTATTCATAACATAGTTTAAAGTTTATGACGCAGTTCCTATTATTAATTGCATTTATTTATAATATTCTTTTGGTATAAAACATAACGAGTCCATACGTTTACTTGATTAATGTATGTCTTAAAAAGTTAATTTTAGTAAATTGCTCTATATTGCTTATCTATGGGCCTGGTAGTAACATATAGTGGAAGGAACTTTATGTGTCGTATGAAAGGTCTACAATCAGCAAGGGGGTTGATAGTAGACCTTTATACGGCACACGGCGACCTATTACGACAACGGTACTATTGGGTTGTGATATTAACCATGGTTTTACATCAGATTTAGATAAAAGGTACCTTAAAGCTGAGTGATTGGTGTAAACAATCACTTTCGAGAGAATGAGGTAAAGCCAAAACTTGTCAAAGGCAAAGACAATAGCTAACAATTCCTTCTTAGTTATAGTGTAATTCGCTTAAGTCGGAGTGAGTGTCTTGCTAGCATAATGTATCGACTGAAAGTGTCAATCTTTTCTCTACCCTAATACCATTCTTACTGTTGAATCACTTGCTTCACACATTAATTTGAATGGCATGTTCCAATCTAGTACTACCATGATAGGAGCGTTAATCAATTTTTCCTTTAAAGCATTAAAAGCCTCTGAACAACTGGTGCTAAAATCAAACGGCACACCCTTCTCAAGGAGGTTTGTCAATAGCCTAGCTATCTTAGAGAAGTCCTTAATGAAACATTGATAGAATCCAGCATGTCCTAAGAAGATTCTCACAACCTTCACAAATGATGGTAGTGGTAACTTTGATATCACTTCTATCTTAGTTGTATCAAACTTAATGCCCTTGTTTGATATTTTGTGTCTCAACACAATGCCTTGCTGTACCATAAAATGACACTTCTCCCAATTAAGCACCAAATTTGTCTCCTCACATCTCTGAAATACCTTCTTCAAATTTGCAAGGCATCTATTAAACGTATCACCAAACATGGAAAAATCATCCATAAAGACTTCCATCACATCCTTTACTAAATCCCCAAAAATAGCCATAATGTAATGTTGAAAAGTGGCTGGTGTGTTACATAGTCTAAATGTCATCCTATGATATGCAAAAGTACCATAGGGACAAGTAAAGGTAGCCTTCTCTTAGTTTCCCTAAGCTATTAGAATCTAAAAATAACCGAACATCCCATCTAGAAAACAATAATACTCATGACCTGCCAACCTCTCCAACATTTGATCAATGAAAGGTAGTGGGAAGTGGTCATTCCTTATGGCGCCATGGAGCTTCCTATAATCAATGCACACTCTCCAACCAGTCATAGTATACATCAGTATCAATTCATTCCCCTCATTCAGTACTATCGTCATGCCACCTTTCTTTAGAACTACTTGAACTGAACTCATCCACGGGCTATCTAAAATTTAGTAGATGAGCCTTGCATCCATCAACTTCACTACCTCCTTCTTAACTACATCCTTTATGTTAGGATTCAGCCTCCTTTGAGTTTGCACCACCGATTTAAATCCTTCCTCTATCAAGATTTTGTGGGTGCAAAAGGAGGGACTAATTCCCTTGATGTTCGATATCTTCCATGTAAGTGCCCTCTTATGTTCTTTTAGAATAGATAAGAGTTTCTCTTTTTGGCAAAAGTTAAGCTCTAATGATGTGATTACCAGTAGCTTAGAATTTTCAAACAAAAATGCATACTTCAGGTAAGAGGGCAATTATTTTATTTCTAAATCAAAGGGTTCCTCAATTGATGGCTTCAAACGAGTAGTATAACTCCAGTTAATCTCCTCAACCCTAAAATCCTTCATTTGTGTAGCGTATACCTCCAATTGGGCGATCACTTCTTTCACCTCATCGACTCCATCTAACTCTTCTCTATGGTCAAGCATGATTCCAAAGGATTCTTACTCAAAACATCCTATAAAAACTCAGAAATGGTGAAATCAAAAGAATCAATAGCAAAGCATTCATCATCATTGCTCATTCATTTCTTGAAGGCTTTGGGCATTTTGATCACCATCTCCTCGCTTCTGACCTGAAAAACTGGCTTCCTATCCTTGACACCTATCACATCACTCACAGTTGCTAAGAATGGTCTTCCCAAAATAAGTGGAACCTCAATGTCCTTATCCATGCCTAACATTACAAAATCTATAGGAAAAATAAAGTCATGTATCTTTACCAAAACATCTTCTACAACTCCTCTTAGAAACCGCATGGATCTATCTACCAACTGGATGCTCATTCTCGTGCTTTTGGGCTCTCCTAAATTCAATCTCTTGAACAAACTACAGGGCATCAGATTGATGCTAGCTCCAAGATCTGCCAATGCCCTCTCTACTGGAAGGTCTTCTATTAAACATGGAATGGTAAAGCTACCAGGATCTTTGGGTTTCTTAGGAAACTTGTTCAACAAAACTGTAGAGCACTCTCCACCAGGATAACAGTGGAAAGTTCCTCCAATTTTCTCTTGTTGGAAAGAAGCTCTTTTAAGAATTTTGCGTACTTAAGCATCTGACCCAAGACTTCAACCAAAGAAAGGTTGATGTGCAACTGTTTAAAGAGCTCTAAAAACTTCTTATAATGCTTATCATCCTTGTCCTTCCTTAGTCCAAAGGGGTATGGCAAAGGTAGCTTATATTCCTTTGGTGCTACTAGTAAGACTTCCTCTTCTGGTGATACATTACTCATTGCTTGCTCTACAACCTTAGCTTCAACTTCTTTCCTCTTGTTATGGATCCTCTCTGGAGTTTGTAACTCCTTACCACTTCTAAGAGTCACAACCTTAACATACTCCTTAGGCTTTGTCTCGGTGTTACCTAGTAACGACCCAAGAGCTCTATTAGACAACATCTTAGAAATATACCCAAGCTTATTCTCTAAGTTATGTATCGATGCTCCTTGATTTCTTAAAGCTGCTTCTGTAGCTTAGTAGCAATTCTTAGAGGTCTTGATGTACTAGGCCAACATCTCCACAATAGACATTGGCTTTTTTTAAGGAAGCAGCATTTGTCTCTGAAATCTAGCAGGTTGCATGTTAGAGCTTTGATCGGTATTATTGCCTCATCTAAAATTAGGATGATTCCTCCAACCTAAATTATACGGGTTACTAAAAGAATCATTTCTTAGTTTGATCAAATTCCCCATGTAATCAACCTCTTCCATTTGATGATGAACTTGCCAACTCAGAATCTAAAACCACTAAAGCCTTGTTTTGACCCATTATGAGACTATCAAGCTTCCTTGTCAACACCTCTACCTTATATGCTAAAGATGAAGTGGCATCCAACTTATGTTTTCCTACTGGCCTTCTTTCTCTTCCTCTTACAGATGACCATTAATAATGGTTATTGGCCGTATCTTCAAATATTTAGATATATTGCTCCGATGACTTATGGTTTAGGCATCCTCTAGCAGCTGCATCAATGAGCCACTTGGTTATATAATTCAAACCATTGTAGAAGGTTTGAATTTGGTGCTAATTAGGAAGACAATGATGGGGGCACTTCATTAACAATTCTTTCCATCTCTCCCATGCTTCATATAGAGTCTCTAAATACATCTAACCAAAAGAAGAGATATCTGCCCTTAGCTTAGCCGTTCTTGAGGGTGGGAAGTATTTTCTCATGAATAGCTCAGCCATCTCTTGCTAGGTATTGATGGAATTTCTTAGCATAGAGTTAAGCCATTGCTTGGCATTGGATCTCAATGAAAACAGGAATTGCCTAAGGCAGATAGCATGCTCTAAAACTTTACCTATCTTAAAGGTATCACAAATCTCTAAGAATTGCTGCAAATGGTTGTTGGGTTCTTCATCACTGAAACATAAAACTAGATACACTACTGGATTATTTGAATGATACTCGACTTGATCTCAAAAGCATTAGCTTGAACTCTAGGCTAAGCAATGCAGGTACCAGCTCCTTCTAAGTTAGGCCTATAGTAATCCAACATCGTCCTTAGAGCTATAGGTGGATTGACTACTTGTTCTACTATGATGGGTACATTACTTCCATCCATACCAACAGGTAGATCTGCATTTAGAGGTGAAACTCTTGCGATGCCATCATCAGGTTTCACAAACTTATCCACTCTTGGTGGGTCCAAATTCTCATTCTAATTATTCATACTTAAAGACTCTACTCTTGCTTCTCTAACTCTTGTTGGTGATTTTTCCAAAATCTCTCTAATCTTTCTCAAATTGCTTCAAACATTTCTCTCGGGCTCAAGATCAAAGTTTGCTAATCTAGTCAAACAACTTCAAGTCATAAATTGAAAATTAGCAAATAGCTGATATGAGCACAAGATTTCAACCAGACTAATATCAAATAGAAAAGAAAACAAATGCTAGAAGAACAAGAATCCTAATTTTCCTTATAATGATGTCATTTTCCTCGATAACGATGCCAAAAACTTAATTGCCTCTTAGTAGAGCTACCGAGTCTTACAATTTAAATTCCTATATTTTATCCTTTACTCAGTTAAATAGGAAAGTATACCTATCGTTTGTTAGTATGGATAAGTATAGGGTCATCTTTACTAGGAAAAGGATTCAAACATTGGTACTAATTATTCTTCCCATTAACTAGCGATCGAATGATTAAATGAAGTAATTTAACTAATTTCTACCACTAAACTGTACCGATTCTATGTTTACACCAAGAGAACACAACAAATCAGATTATAACACAAAAATAACAAATTACAAAGCAAGTTTACTCCATCATATTAACATGGCTTATGAACTCTCTATCCTAACAATTACTCATTTGCAAGAATTCTCTACTCATGAGTATTCTTCTTAGAGTTACTCAGTTCTAATCCTAACTGCGTTCCTTAAAATCTCTTCTCAAAGAATTGACAAGTCAAGATTGCATTAAAAGCTTACTAATCCTTGAATTCTATAAAACATGCAGCAAACTTCCTAAAAATATCTCCATTAATGGGAGTAGTTCATTCTAGTGACTAAGATCTATTCGGCGAAATTGTTTCTCAACATATTCCGTTGAAATCTTCTGCAAAACTGTGTTGTGCACTACACTATCTTAACTTATATGAAGTTTTAATCACTAGAAATGCATAAGCATTAGGAATAACAACAATTCAAAATACAATGAAAGGTTAGTAGGACAAGTTCTTGGTAATGGAGTTGCCTAAACTGGCCAACTTTTAGAAGCGATGGACGTCGTTCGTTCGAACTGGTGGTTCGAAGGAACTTGGCCCCAATGTTGCCGAAGCTGCATGATAAATAGATGCCTTCATGGCCTTGAAAAGCGGTAAGGAGATCAATGCCCAACAAATGGTGAAGAGGTACTTTAAGTTCCTGATCTTCAAACTCTTCCCCAACATGCATAAAGTTGTGGTAAAGAAGTAGGTAAAAGGTATAGGTCTATCCTTAGCATAACATGCCTCTTTGGTCTCGCTAATGTGGGTTCGTTAGAAATCAGGCTTCTTCAGACATTTTTCTAAAGAGTAGGAGGATCTTCCATGTCCGTGCTAGTCATGGTGGAGTTTTTTGAGTAAGTGTCATACTTTTTCCTTATGTTGACAATGTTTGTTTATTTCTTTGTAGGTAAGAAATTGGCCGAGGAGATACCCCATCCATCAACATTCGAGCTACTGAAGCGGTGTCCTGGAAAAATACAACTACCGACCAAGACTGCTCCCTCTAAGGGCAAAGCTATGGGGCCAAGGTCAGGGGTGGGAGAAACGAGTATGGTCACCCCAGATACCCTTCCATAGGGGATTCCCCTTAGTAATGCCCCTACCGAGTCACTAGTCGCCAATTTTGTAATCATGGCTCTCCCTACCACTACTTTTGTTCTCTCATCTTTGCCCATCACATTGGTAGATGAGGTGCCAGATCCGAGGGGCCAGATGTAGAAGAGATCCCCCTACCATCCCGATGTAAGGGTGAAGGGGCTTGGGCCAATGATGTTACCCAATTAGCGGGGCAAAACAGGAAGGCCTCCAAAATTGGCAAGGACAAAGCCTTTGAGCTTAAGATGAAGAAGGGAAGGGAGCCCATTAGTCACTCATTCGTCTACGACTAGCCTTAAGTCATCCCTACAGGTGTATCGATGATCTCGAGGATGCCTTTTATGAGGTCCTAAACAAGTTCCAATGTTTGGGGATATTTCTGGACTCATTCAAAGATGTGGTATATGAGTCAGGGAATGAGGAGCTATGCTTTTAAGGAAGTTAGTTTGAAACCAAGCAAGTCAAAGGGGAGCTTCTTATGCCAAAGTGGGACATTCGAGGTGACAACATGACGTTGCGCCATCTGGACCTCAGGCTTTAGGCCTTGATGAGATCCTTTACCCCTAGTGACCTGGCTATCCTCAAAGACCTATCAAGGACCTAAGGGACACTCTTATGGAAACGGCAGGTCACTTTAGCACACTCATTCAGTAGGTAAGTCTTTATCTATTTAAGTTGGCATCTTTTCTTAATGGCACTATTTTGGTCATAACTCATATATTTCTTTAAAGTACCATGGCTAAGTGCTATTATGGCTCGGTAACTACAATAGATTGCTCAATGAGATAAAGGGAATTCGTAGGGTGTTGTTTAGCACACAGAAAGGCCTAAGGGAGGTAGAGTCCTTCTCTAGCAAATTTTACAAAAAATTTAGCATGGCTAATTGGCGCTTATGGCTCTCTTATGTGCAAATGACTATGCTTAAGGCAAAGCTGTAGGAGATAGAGTAAGGTCGAGCTGATGCTAAGGAGATAACCAAGCAAGCTTACAAACTTAAAACTTAGCTAAAGCATGAGCAAAGGACTAAGGCTCAATTCTCTTAAAGACTGGACAAGGAGAAGAAGGCCAAGGAAGAGCATGAAAAGGAAAATGTTGAGTTGGAGGTGTCAATCTCTAAGTTAAAGACCGAGCTGGCTATGAAGACATCTGAATGTGACATTACTAAAGCAACTTCGCTGGAGTTGGCTAGTTAAAAGGTCGGGTTGGAGTAGAAAATCCAGGAGCTCCAAAAAGAAGCCGCAAAGATGAAGGAGATCATTTCTAAATTGAAGAGCGAGAAGTGCTTAACAAGGCCGCCACCAACAAGGCCATCAAGGAGTTCTATAAGATGAACCAATAGTTAGAGGAGTTAGAGGACATCTCTATTGAGTGTGCCCGACTATTCGAAACAAGGTGCTTACGCATCATCTTAAGCTCAATCTTAGCTTCTTATGCTGGCTGGATACTCTTACACATATGGAGAAGAGAGAGGCTCTTTGGGCAAAAATGGTAGTTGCCTAAGCATCCAAGGTACTCCAAGCCACCCCTTTCGCTACCGGGGGTGGATAAGGTGCTCCTCCATCCATTTTAGCCCTGGCAGCTCAGCAAGGAATGATACCTAAAAGCGCTTCTTAGGCTGATCAAGATTAGGGTGATCCTTCTACTGACATAAGATAACAAGTTTCGGCTTCTCCCTCCACAGCTCAAGACAAGACATCTCATGAGCCGGGACCACAAACAGATCAACCACCCAAGTAGATTGAAGCATTAGACTTTTTAAAGCTCCTAAAGCTCATTGATCCAAAATAATAAAGAGTCATCACCCTTCCTCTTTCCTATACTTATTTATTTTCTCGTACTCAGGAAGGAGGTACTATATAACAAGTTAGGATGCCAACCTTAATTATGTAAATGGCTTCTTTGTTAATGGAATTTGAATTTTTGCATTTAGTGCATTCACTTTGCTTTCTATTCTTTAAGTTCTGTATATACTTCTTATTTCTTCACTTAGTCTATTGCACTCGTTTAGTTGCATAGCTTGATACTTAGTCATTTGCATATTTGTACCTAATTGTTCAATCGTAGAGCTAATTTAAGGATAAAGTCTTATGCGTATCTATAGGGGAGTTCCTTAATTGTATAAGGAGTGTTTCCCTGAGTGGGGGTAAGGCGGAGGCATCAAGTTTTTAGCATTCTAACTTGCCTAGTTAATGGGAGTTTCTTGATCCTATAAAGGGTGTTGCCCCTTGCTGAGGTTACTTAGGGGGGAGGGGTAGGTTCAGGTTAGTGGTGTTTCAACATGCCAAATTAGTGGGAGTTCTTCAGTTATGTAAAGGGTATTACCTTTCCTGAGGTTACCCAAAGGGGGTAGGTAAGTTAAGTAACCATCTCAAAAGGAGAGTAGACTAGAGAAAGGTTATGTAATAGAGGTGATAGTGAGTCCTAAAGAGTGCTTTTAGATTATTACTGTAACTGCCGTTTTGACCTACCCTATTAGTAAGTCCATTTACCCTTTGAGGGCTAGGACTTAGTTTAAGTAAGAGAAGGAAAAAAGTAAACGGTACTCATGAGAAAGAGAACTTTCGTTGATATTCATATAAAGATTTACAAGGGATTTGTACATTAATCAAAGTATGACCTAAGATTATTAGTGTTTCAGGTGCATAGGATGAGCTTGCCATCTAATCTTTCCAATTTATATGCTCCGTTCCCCAAGCTGTCTCTTACTCTAACCGGGTCTTTCTAGTTGGAGGCTAACTTGCCATGACCTTTTTGTGAGCCTGTGACTTCTAACTTCCAGCAAACCAAGTCGCCGACCTTGAATTCTTTATGTCTAACTTCCTTATCATAGTATTTGGCTATTCAGTACCGATAAGCAGTTACTCCAGCAACGACAAGGTCTCTAATTTCTTTTATGATGTCAACGTTGGCTTGTAGTAAGGACTCATTCAATATCTCATTGAAACTTTGAGTCCAGATGTTGAGAAGCTCTAACTTGATGGAGAGGACTACCTTCGACCCGCGAAAAAAGATTTTGCATGTAAAAGTGCAGTGGGTGGTCCTATATCCCCACAAGATATTGGGTAACTCACCTACCTAGGTGCCTTGAGCTTGGTTTACTCTCTTCTTCAAGCTCTCAAGAATGACCTGATTAGCTACTTCAACTTAACCATTCAATTGAAGATGGATGACCAACGTAAAGTATGGTGCAATATGGTGCTTAGCACAGAATTCTATAAACTTTGGGTTATCAAACTAATGCATATTTCCATAATGATGGCATAGAAGACCCCAAATCTAAAGAGGATGATGTTCTGGACAAACGACTCAATGTTCCTTTCGGTGATCTTTGCTACAGCTTCAGCTTCAATCCACTTGGTAAAGTAGTAGACAACCATGATAACGTACTGCCGACCTCCCAAGGCCTTGGGGAAGGTACTGAGAATGTCGATGCCCTACTAGGAAAACAACCATGAATCGGTCAAGTGTTAAAGATTGAGGTAGGGGGTATAACTAATTGGTACATATTGCTGGTACTAGGGGCACTTTTAGGCTACAACCTTGGTGTCTTACCTCATGGTAGACTAGTAGTATCCAAGCTTTAGAGCCTGAACGTAAAGGGCTTAAGATTGGATGTGGTTGATGTACACTCTAACATGCAACTCTTCCATGACGTGCAAGCCTTCGTCTATTCAAACGAATCTGAGCAAGGGAAGTTTGACTCCCCTATAGTACAAGACGCCATCAACAAATGTGTAGTTGGTAACATAGTATCTCAACTTCTTTGCCTCTTTATAAATACCTCGATTTTGCCCCCTACAATTTTAGGAAAAGGGTCCTAATACAAAAAATTCAATAAAATAAAAAATATAGAAAAAATAAAAAAAAAATTAAAAAGAACCAAAAAAATAAGAAAAATAAAAATAATAGAAAGATAGTTTTAGGAAAATAGATTTAGGTTTAAGTTAAGGTTAGCAAATTTAGATTACTTCATTTTTTTGTTCGGGTAGTTTCTTTGTTTTAGGTAGCCACATAGCTTAATTATAATTTAATTGTATTAGATTTCAAGACACGAGCCAACAACCCAAATGGTTAAGCATTTGGTCTCAATAAAGGAAATGAATGGGAAGTTTTAGGTTCAATTCTTGTAAGGTGCAATTGCACCTTTTGTTTTTTAATCCTTAAACTACTAAGTGTCATGGCCTTATTATGCCATGTATCTATCAAGACACGTGGTGGTGTCTTGTTAGGTAACGTGACTAACGTAGAACCATGTCAACATCATCTCTTTCACCAAATTCTTTAAAAAAACAAGCATAAAGGGAGGGAAAAATGCTAGGTTTCTAGAATGATAATGGATTGAAACAAATCTTAGGATTTTTTTTTTAACAAATTTGATAAGGATAATACTAAATCTTGTGAAATTAAGGATTTGTTAAACTTAAACCTGTAGAAACTTGATCCTTACTGGATTTCAACAAATCAAAAGCTTTAAAATAGATTTGAAGATACCAATTTATAAAGAGGTGTTCATTGGCCTTCAAAGAAAAAATATGGTCACTACTTACATTAGTCCTTCAACTCTCACCTAAGCTCTACACTGTGATAGCTATGCTTGGAACTCCATCCACACCTACTATCACGCCCTGAAAACGTAAAGTCATAATAGTCCCGCCATATGAGCCAACCTAAGATAGAAACCGTTATTACAGCTGCTATCCTAGACCTAATTCACACCAGATGTACTTGATTCTACTCTTTTGAAGCATCCAATTCGATACTTGTTTGATATAAACCCATGGAGTAACCATTTGAAATAATTTGTTGAAAAAATAAAAATAAAAAAAAATAAATTTATAATTTGATCTTATAAAAGAGTGATAGTAAATCCCATAGATACCTATCATTTCACATATAGAACAAAATATTAAAAACTACCAAACCCTTTAAGGAGTCCTATGTAGTTTTCTTCAAAAAATAAAAAGTCAATACTAAGGGCAATAACCAACCATTTTTTATTACATCTCACTCTCCATCTTAGTTTACCCATATTCTGGTGTTAGATAGGTACTTGTAATCCATTTGAAACGTGTAAAACAAACTATAGGGGAATAAGTAATAATTTGCTCAGTAAGTGAGGTAGAGACAGAAGTATGTATTCAACACATCACAAGCAAAGTTTTCAACCAAGTTGGTTGGATGCAATGCATGTGCAAACAAATGCTATTGCATGACATTATCTAATCCATTATGAGATTAGAGAAATTATGCCCGCTCCAATCCAAGTTGAGGAGATTGATGCATATACCTATGAATCGAAACCAAACAGGGCTTATGCAATAGAAAACACCCTCCTCTCGTGACCACTTTCGAACCATAGCCCTTAACCTTACTGCAACCTCCTCTCCTATAACTTAGTTTGACTAAGGGTGGGGAAAGGACCATTTTGGCTATTCTCATCGAAGGGAATTTGTGTTTGGCTTGAGAATTCTAACCGTTACCCTTAGTAAGTTGCAATGCATATTAGGTCAAATGTTAAGCTGAGTTTGAGTTAGTTTATTTTTTAGGTGATCAACCAAATTCAAACAATTTAGGCATAATAATATTCACAAAACAACCATATCATAGATATCAGCTCCCATGACAACAAATCGAAATCCAACCACAAATGCTACATACACACAAACGGCTAACTACAATCACAAGCCAATACATACCAAAGTCTCAAGATATTCTAAAATAATATCCCAAAATACTATGAAGCATTGATCCCACTTACTTGTAATGAAGCTCACTTTGATAAATCTGGGACTTCCAGGCTTCACTCACTTGGAAGTCCTATATATATATAACAAGGTTCATATTCAGTTTTCGTAGGATTTACGAAAACATCAAGGTTTTATCTAGCTCTTTTTATATTATCATATAACTTGGTTAAAATACTATTTATGAAGTTATATACATGTATATGTTAAAGTATATTATTCATATATATGGTGAAATACAGTTGCATTTATATACATATACTTTATTATAGTTTTAGTATATAAGTTACATTAGATTAGTGAATATTAACAATATATGTAGTTGCATTATTATTTACAATTTATCATTTCTATCGTGTCAAAATGTTCATTTCATCAATCAAATGATATTTCAATTACGAAAAAGTCATTGTAGGATGAAAATTTTCGTAATATTATAAAATACCTACTCTATTACTTAGAATTATCCAATTTTAATAAAAATTATATTATTGGGTTTATATGAACTTGATGGTACGTAATATGTGTTCCATTTCAAAAAAATAACTTTTTAACAATATTTTTAATTCTAATCCATATATGTACTCATACCATAAATGATATCGGATTAATATCATATTATCCAAATAAATTATAGTTTTATAAAACTTTTAGGTAAAATGTGATAAAACTAGTAATTTTTTTATCCCTAGCTCGTATATCATAACTCAAGTCATATAATATTATAAAATATAATATAATTATCTACTAATCACACTTAACTAGATTATATATTTTTAAGATTTATTCAATTAATTATCACTTTTTATTCTAATATTGCAAAAGGCATATCCTAGTTAGCAAATTAAGCTAGAATAAAATTTTGAACTTAAAATAACATTTTTTATTATTTTAAAAATTCACACAAAATTTGTTAGAATCAATCCCATTCTTAAGGATCTTATATAAATACTTCTAATTTTAAAATTTTAGGTTGGTACTCTGACTCTATATGCAAAAAGAAATATCTAGAAAAATCAAATTTCATAATTTTTTTTTTTAATATCGTTTGGTAATTTTAGTAGAAATAAGTACTTACAACAGAAAATTCGTGCCAATCACCGAAGCTCCGACAGCAACAATCCCTTGTCAGAAAATTCTATCCTAGCGTCAGGCTTCAGACCCCAGCAGCCATCGCAGTAGCTCTCCATTTGCTATCCCTTCCAAATTTAACCACACTTTATAAGTAATTTTACATTGTTTAACGATATTTATGTTTTTCCTATTTTTATTTTATTTTATTTTTTCCTCCTTTGCTCATTATCTTGGCTTGTCAGTTTACTTTCATTATTAGATCTATAGCTAAAGGTGACATTATTGTCCCAACGAATGGTTTAGGTTCTACAAGTCTTACTTGAAGACACACTTCTTATGTTGTTCTAAAATTATTCGAGTATATGACACCTCCTTAGTTTGAGTTGACAAATCTACAACTTCTCTAGGCACCTTAGAAAACAAGTATGTCAAATCCCATGAAGAAACATAAGGTACTAGGCACCTTAGGAAACAAGTATGTTAAACCCCATGAAGAAACATAAGGTACTAATGTTGTATGTTTATATCTTCAAGAAACCATGGCACCTTATATTATATTATTAATGACTACTTGTGCTATTTTAAGAGAATCAGTCGTACGTATTCTATTAAGTCTGATCCCTGTTTACTTTAACTATTTACATTTGAACTATTTTTCTTTATTGTTTTTTTTTTTCCCCTAGTGCAATAACCAATCTATTTTTTACACAAAAGTGGTACATAAGCTTACATGTATTAATTACTATACTTCTTGTAAGTACAAGGATCAACATTCAGAACATTAATTGCCGATATGAAATACATACATACGTGTGTGTGTATTTTTAAGGTCTCTAGTTTGGTTCCTAATTGCCAGTTTATCCATTTCATATGCTACCGGTATAATAAATCAATGAAAAAAATTAATTGAATCCATGAAAACACTGCATTAAGCCAGAGGAAAATAAGACTTACCCTTGTCCTAAGAAATCGATCATCTGTTTTGAGGTCATCAAAACTTAAACTATTATTCACCATGGTGGAGAAACCTGGCCTTGTTGATGGTCTTTGTCGGAGCAACACGATAAGGGATGAGGAAATGTCAGATTAAGTATAAGAAATTTTGGATAAGGAGAAATGTCTTATGTGAAGGTTGTTTGTTAAATTTATAGCTTCCTAGTATGCATACTTTATTATTATGGTTTGGTGTCAAATTTCTAACTGTCCAACTATTGCTTTAAGCTAGCGGTCCAATGAATCTTCGAAAACAAATCATCATCATTTGATTGTTTTGAGGAACATCAATTGACATTTTTTTTTTCGTTATTATATTGATAAAAAAAATTTTGCGAATTTCAAATGAATTAGCCAGTATTCCTACATCCATTCACGTTTTGCCATGTTCCTTCCAACAATAATTTATTAGCTTGAGTACCATTTGCTAAATTATTTTAACGTGCCATGAGTATTATATATATAAATATCGGGATTTATACTGAATTACAGATACATATATAATATATTAAATATATTTAGTGAGTATGTATCATCTATATATATATATATATATATATATATATGTAGCCTATATCATCTATAAATATTACTTCATGCCAAATTATAAATTTTAAGGTTCAAGTAATGATTTCTCTAAGGCCTCGATATGTACTAAAACTATTTGTTCAAATTGTTG